>VFFE01007226.1:2387520-2429578 GCA_008921705.1 Burhinus oedicnemus
CGCCGCGGCTTCCCGCTCCCCGGAGGGGGCCCGACGAGGGCCGAGGGCACCTGCCGGAGGCTAAGACAACGCGGGGGCTTTCGAGCCTGCCTGCCGCGGCTCGCCCCGGCTCCCAGGGGGCTTGGTGATGGCACGGGCGAGGTTGCGGCGGCGCCTCCTCGTCCCTTTTTTTTTTTTTTTTTTTTTTTTTTTTTTTTTTTCCCTCCCCCCCCCCCCCCCGTTCTTTTGATTATCTGAAATGTTTCCAGGCCTGGGCTCTTTTTAAAGGAAAGTTCAGAGAGGGCATTGATAAACCAGATCCCCCTACCTGGAAGACAAGATTAAGGTGTGCTTTGAACAAGAGCAATGACTTTGAAGAACTGGTGGAGAGAAGCCAGCTGGACATCTCAGATCCCTATAAAGTGTACAGAATAGTACCAGAAGGAGCTAAAAAAGGTAAAGCATCTCAAATTCCCTGTGTAGCAGAGTGTGAATAAGTCTCATTGTAAGCGTATGAGGACTGAAGCGTGCTTTTCTGGAATGGCCACGCAGTCTTTTTAAGTCTTTTAAGGAGCCAAAATGCAGGGCTCAAGTGCAGCTTGTTCTGATGACTTAAGAGGCTGCGTCTGCAGGAGGCCGGCTGGCGTTGGAGTCGGAGCGTTGAAAGGGAGCCCTTGCAGAAGATGCAGACAGGCGCCCTGCACATCGCTGGAGGAATTGCTCTTTTAGCTGGAGCCTCCCTGCCAGTTCTGTGTAGCGAGCCAAGCTCAAGGGACAGGCCAAAAAAAAAAAAAGAAAAAATTGCTTGCTGTGTCTAGGTTTTGAATACAGGGAAGAGCAGAAGTGTTTTGAGCTGGACAGTAGGTAACTGCTGCGGGGGGAAGAGCTGGGAGCTAGGGATGCCCGGCCTGCAGCCTCCTGGGCAGAGGCTGGGGGCAGTGCCTGCTCTCCAGGAAGCCCCTGGTGCCAGGCAGGGCTTGCGGGAGGCAAAGGCTTGGCAGAGCCCCCGGAGGGCATCGTGGCACACTGGGTACACTGGGCAGCACTTTTCTGTGGGGCACCGGGGAGCCCAGCGGGACAGACTGCCTCCTGGAGCTGCCTGCAAGGAGGAGTTGGGAATCCTGTCCCAAACAGGCGCTGGAGGGCATTTTAGTCCTCTGCTTGTTCAAAGGCAGGTTGTATGGATTTGTCTTCAATGCGCCAGTTTCAGATTTCCTTAGGATGTGGTTGATGTCATTTATTTTCATCCCTCTGGTGAACATAGGTGCAAAACAGATCAGCATGGAGGACCAACCGTTAATGATGAACCATCCCTTTCCAATAACATCTCCTTACACTTCACTACCATCTCAGGTATGACATTAGTTACGCATTTTGCTTGGTGCTTGTACATTGAGCAGCACCGTTTCTGTGCTATGTGCTATGTCTGTCTTTGCTGGTGTGGCTCTCTAGTTCTTTCTGGGAAGAAACTTTATTATGAAAACTGAGAAATTGAGAAGCAACTTTTCTAATGTCATATGAGGCCACAGGGCAGTTGATTTCCCTTGGTGTTGTTTATCCCTGAGTAATAGCTCTTCTCTGTTGGGCCATAGATATTAGTGCACTGCCATTCTGTTGATGCCAGAATGTAAGCACCCAATGAAGCCTTGCTCTTCCAAGCAGACATTTACCAGCGCTGCTTTGACTGCCTTTTGTTATTCCACCCTGCTTATTATTTACACCAGTGGTGAGAAGTTCATTTGAAAGCCTCATTGGTGGTGGTGGCGAAGTGCCATTCGTGTAGCCTGGGCAATGCTTAGACCTCCGCGGGCTTTGGCAGAGAAAATCAAGGAGCTGAAATGCGAAAGCTGGTGCAACGCAGAGCATTGGTTTTGACAGCTGCCGAGTAAAAGAATATCTCGTTAAATTGAATAGGTACCAAACTACATGGTGCCCCACGAACGGAACTGGAGGGAGTTTGCCCCGGAGCAGCCGCATCCCGACATCCCCTACCAGTGCGCCAGCGTCCCCTTTGCAGCTCGCAGTCATCACTGGCAGGGGCCCGGCTGTGAAAATGGTAAGACGCTCCCATTTAGGGTTGCTTGATGAGGTTGGTCACCTAGAAGGACTGCAGATTTCAGATTTTTTATTCATGGCTTTCATTGGAATTAGCAGAAGTGGCCAGAGAGGAGTGCTGGGCTCTCTTCAAAGAGAGCCACGGGGCCCATGGCAAGAGCCTTTGTCCTGGCTCTTGCTTTCACTGCCGCCCTACGTGCGGTGTGTGGGCTACACAGTCCTCTGAGTTGATACCAGTTAGCCCCCAAAAGTCCTCAGCGGTCTCAAAAGCCCTGAACAATAAGAAGGCAACCAACCCCCCTCCCCGAAACCTCAAATGGGAACATGTGTTCTTTAGCTTTGCTTTCTGATTTTGGACCTTTTGAGGCACACATCAGTGAGGTTTTCCCTCCAGCCTTGTGCATTAGAATGGCATTATTCTCCCAAGAGGAGAGCTGAAATTATTACTTTATTTTAGTTCTGTGGCAACGGGACAACTTGTCATGGATTGAGTCTCTCTTGGGGCTGGTACAGCAGAAACAGAATAAAGGGATGTTCCCTTCCTTGAAGATCTCACAGTACCAGAGCCTAACATAATCATGGCTTTCCAAGCTCTGTATCCTTAGGAAAAACTCTGAATTGTGGAAATTGGCAATGCTGAAGCCTGCAGGGAATAAAGCATAAGAGAAGAGAGCCATGTGCTGTAGACCCTTGCAGGATAACTCACCTGAGGACACAGGCATTTGCTTCATGAGGAGAAGCAGCTCGTTCAGAGGGGCAGGAAAGGACAGGAAGCGAGGAAGCACTTCTTAGAGCAGATATTACATTTTCAGAGGATGGTTCTCTAGAGGTTTTTGTCCAGAGAAATAAACTTCTGTTTCTTTGGGTCCGCTAAAAAGTAAATGCTCAGTGCACTGCAACTTTTGCTGGCAGTGTATTGGAATTATTAGGCAAAATCCTATGCTTTTAGTTGAACTGTTTGCTAATAAAAAATTGAGGTAGCAAGCTGCCTGAACTCTGCTCTGAATTACGTCCCCTGCAGTAGCTGAACACACATTCGGATGCGTTGCTGAATTTGGAGGCAGTTGTTAGTGGCTGGTACTGGGTTTCTCACTGGGCTGTAAGACTTCTCCAAGAGATGCGGGTGTTTTGTATCCGCATCGCTCCAGCTCCTGATCGTGCTGGGTCCTGCCATTGAGAAAGGTAGCATGCACTTGTCTGCAAGTCACTTGCATTATCCTCCAGAGACTTTCACTGACATTAAGAAACAGAGGAAAACTTCAATTGCCTGGGTTATAATCCACTTACTTACTGATAGGCATCTCTTGGAACAGGCTAATAGTACTCCTGGTAATAAAACCCTAGTAATCTCCTGCTGCACAATATTCTTTACCTGCTTTTTAAACAGTGTTAATTCCAGCTTTATTTTTATACCTGTCTTTAGTAAAATTCCTTATACTGGATGGATTATTTTATGCAGACAGCTTTTAAGAGCACTGTAGCCTAGTTAAAAATGTAAATTATTTCTATAGTAGAATAACACGTTAGATAAGGGAAAATGTACTAGGGGGAATACTGAAATGCCAAGGGAGTATTTCATACAGAGCCAAATAAAAATACAGCCCAAATAACATCTGTAGAGATTGGTAGAGTTGGCATACCTGGAAAAATTGGGAAGTAAGACCTTTTTAAGAAGAAAGGGGGAAGAGAGCGAGTTCCTGGTGGGGCCCAGAAAAACTTGCTTTTGCATCGCTGTGATCTCTGCCCAAGCTTTTGTTTTAGGATTGAGGCAGCTGTCACTGACTTTTGTTTGTGAAAACAGGTTGTCAGGTGACAGGAACCTTTTATGCTTGTGCCCCTCCTGAGTCCCAGACTCCTGGCATCCCGATTGAGCCAAGCATAAGGTCTGGTGAAGCCCTCGCCCTGTCAGGTAAGGTCCGTAAACCCCCGGGCTTTCTGGGGAGCTTGACAAGAGACTCCCACTTCTGACTTGCCCTGGCATTGTCTGTTCTTTCTGATGAAAAGAAAAAAGAAGAAAAAAAAAAAAAAAAGAAACTTCTTTAATGAATGAATTCGCTGTATGGGCTTAAGCCTCTGTATTCCAGGATACTTAAGCACGTGTAGCCCCAGCTCCAAGGGGTGGAAGTGGTTAAAGTTAATGGAAGTACTTCGCTGGCTCACGGTGTTAGTGCTGGGTTGCTTTGGTGAGCCACTAGATCAGGCCTCCCCAGAGGAGTTTGGAAATTTTGGGTTTGTCAGTGACTTTTAGCTCAGTTTTTCATTTGGGAGGAGCCCCCACAAAAGCTGGTGTTATTTGGGTACCTTGCTGTGCTCCTGCTGGTGCCATCTGGTTTGCTCTGCTTTATTATTCCTGGTGAAAAAAGGGCATTCAGGAAAGAAAAGGGAAGTTATTTCAGCCAGGTTTGCAGATATCTGGATGCTGGGCCACTTTCTGAATAACTCTGGGAAAAGGTGTGGGAATGTTCTTTTCTTAGAAGTAATGGATAAACCTGTAACGTGACGCTCGGCAGGTTTGTTGAGCGGGATTGTTCTCCTGAATCAGGGTCTGTATTTATGTATATTTGTGTTTGTGTATATGTGTATATATATAAACATATGTTACATACACACACGTTGGTTTTTTTTGAGATATGTATATATGTATATATATTCAGTGCTGTGTGAGTTCTTAGGGGTCAGCCAAGTTGATGGAGTGGCCATTTGAAAGTAAGGCTGGGGATTTCAGGTACAGCCCTGTTGGAGCTGGAGCCAGCGGTCGCTTCTCTTCAGGCAGCTGAGTGCAGGTTTGCAGGGCCCCTGTGCAGAAACCTCTTTTATGCAAAATCTGGGGAGAAACGCAACTACTTCCTGATTAAATCTGAGGAAGTGTACTGAGCTGGCGGGTTTAATTGTGATGTGAACTTGGAAAATGTGACGAACAACAACTTCTTGTGTGCAGACCTTTCCTTTTAAATGGAAACGTGAAGTTGGCGGGACGTTAGTTCCTACCAAATTCCCACATCAGTAGCCCTTATAATAAAATGAACGCGCATTAATGCTACTGTTCCCCCAAAGTTTTAGTATTTATATTCTTTAGATGATTTTTGCTAATGCGAGCCTGTCTTCTGGGTGGTGGTGACAACCAGGCTCACAAATCTCATGCAAACTTGTCTCTTGGCCTTAGTACAGATCTGAAACATAAACCATTTGTACTAATGTATCACAGTGATTCTTTTTTTTTTCTCCTTGTAGATTGTCGGCTCCACATCTGCTTATATTACCGTGAAATACTGGTGAAGGAGGTGACAACTTCTAGTCCTGAAGGCTGTAGGATATCCCACGGCCAAAGTTACGAGGTCAGCAGCCTGGAGCAAGTTATCTTCCCTTATCCAGAGGATAATGGCCAGAGGAAGAACATAGAAAAACTACTGAACCACCTGGAACGAGGAGTAATACTGTGGATGGCACCTGATGGCCTCTACGCTAAGAGACTTTGCCAAAGCAGGATCTACTGGGATGGGCCTCTGGCGCTCTGCAGTGACCGACCCAACAAGCTGGAGCGGGACCAAACATGCAAGCTCTTTGATACTCAGCAGTTTTTAGCAGGTAATTCCCGCTATGGCTTTGATAGCATTTTTGGAGATGTCACCCGTTTGCTTTACAGGAGTGCTCTTTTCGTGTTACCTTATGGGTTACGGTAAGAATTACCCCTCACTTCTTCTTCTGGGCAAGCACAGTGAAGGGATAGTTGGGTCCTGAATAATCCTGTCAAATTCTGCTCTCCGTGCACGTTCAATGCCCCTGCACAAACCAGCAGGAGTGAACTGATGCTCGGCTGGTGACACCCCAAACCTAACATCTCTTTAAGAAGCATAAGTAGGAGCCTAAGAAGATAGTCTTTCCACGTATTGAGTGACAGAGGAAAGTGGATCCTGGTCTTGGATCTACTAGTGTAAGTCCTGGGGAGGTCTGTGGTCTGCACTCCTGCGGCTCTCAACCTGACCCAGAGCAAGCCTGAGATCTTGCTCAGAGTATACAAATATCAGCATGAATTTCAGCCTTCTTTCCAGTCTGTGCCAGTATTTAAAAGATATCTGGGGGGTGAAAAGGATTTCACAAGCTCTAGAGTTTCCAGATTGCTCTAAGCGGGGAGTTGCATTAGCTCTCCAGAGCCATGTGAGAAGGTCTTGTTTTGTACAGGACAGTTGGGAGCATCAGTACAGAGAGGGCAAGGGCACACTTGAGGACCGTGCCTTCTCCTTCCAGTCCATGAAGGGAAGAGGCAGAACCTCAACCCTGCTTCCCGGCACTTCTGAGCAGTTAGAGGGAGGAAAGCTGTTCACCCAGAGAAACTGGTGAGAGCCGGTCATTGTCGCAGAGGACAACTTGGGCAGCAGGAATATGTTGTCCCCTCTTTTGACATGTGTGGCCTTGCTACAGGTCAACTGAGTGCGTGGTTAGGCATGTTTTCCCATTAGAACAGGGCATCAGCACTGGCACGAGTCTCTTAGGAGAATAATGCCTTGCAAAATTTAAAAAAAAAAACACCAAACCCAAAACAACAGATTTAACCTACTTTATATTCCAAGGCTGATGCACCATCCTAGCAAAATGGTCAAGCAAAAAATGCATGTAAAGAGAGAAATCTCATATGGATGTGAAAATTGACAGTTAGAAAGGGGAATTTGAGGTCAGGGTATTGGCTTGGGCTTCAATCACATGCTAATTTAAAGATGTATAATTCTGCCTCTGGTGATCATTTTGGAAATCCCTTTCCCTTTTCTCAGGTGGTTTTTTAGATGTACTCTGGGTTCTTCCAAACGGTTGACAGGACATCTCTTTTTAGACACCTAACCCCAAAGATAAGCTCAAGTAATAGTTATTTTTTCCCCCTCCTAAATTACTTATGCACCAATGCCTGTGCAAACCCAACCATGTGGTTGAAGTCATAGTCTGCGGTGTGTGCAAAGTGAGTTTTTGCATGTGTTGATGCTCAGCTGGGTTTGTAAGTGACTTGCCATGGGTGTATCACATCTGCATGTTAATTGAACGTACCGAAATCCCAGTCTGCAGGCAAGCTTGGGGATTCCCCCCTTAGGAAACCAGGGCTTCCTTGGGAAGACACATGGGAGACCTCTACCAGGAGAGGAAATATTGAACAGGAGAGAAAGGGACAGAAGCAGAACTACTGTGGAGCACAGCTATTAGGACCCTGTTGAGGAGCTGGACCCTGCAATGCAAACTGCGCCAGAGCATCGAGGCCCATGTTGAGCAGACTGTACTGTTGAGAAGGCTAAAATGGCAATAAACCAGAAACCAGGTGGATGGTCTCTGGGGAGTACTGCGTAATAAATGCAGCAAATTGGGCTGGGTGGAGAGTAGGAGGATAGAGGAAGAGAATTTGGGAGTGTGAGGGCGGCAGCCAGAGGAGGGGTGGCTTGGCAGAAGGAAAGACAGCTAGAGCCGGAGTAGCAGGAGATGGGGAAAGTTTGGGGAGGCACATGGAGAGCCCTGTAGCGCAGGAGGAGGCGCTTGGGCCTGGAAAGGGAGACGGAGTGAGTGGAGGGGTTTGGAGAAGTGTGAGGCTGACCCCAAGCCCTGATTAGCCTGCTGGTGGGAAAGAAAGGGCTTTCTTCTCCAGGTCCATGCCACAGGCTGCTGTGTGGTGCTTCCACAGGTATTCAGGATTTGGAGAATTGCTGAGGCCAAGTAAAACTGGGGGAAAGAGGAAGGGGCAGAAGTTCGCAATTAGCAGTATGGCGTTGGACTGGCCTTGGGTGGATCATCCTTCCCTGTCCAGACGGAAGCACAGAGGGTCCTATGGAAAATCTCTCTTCTCTCCTGGCATACCTCCAAAAAGTTCACAGCGCTTTTAGGGGGTTTTGAGGGAGACTCTGGGGAGAACTGTGCTTTACTCTGTGTTTTAAGTGAGCAGCCCGTTGTTTTACCCTTAAAACTGATCCTCCCAGTAAGACCAGTAGTCCCAAGCCAGGGTTGGGACACTATGGTGGTAGCCACTGAATTCATGCCTTGGCCTGAAAAGCTTGCAGTTAGAGTAGAAATGGCAAGGGTGTATTTTGGGAAAAGGTGCATTTGTCATGCCAAGTTTGAAGACTCCTTTCCCTGTATAGCGGGAGGTGCTTCATTATAAGACATTGGTTTTAATATTAATTTCAGCTTCTTCCGGAAAGCACGAACAGGGTTATAAATTAAAATGAAATCTTTACCAATCAGCTATGTAGAAATACTGCACATAAAGCAGACTTTAACGGGGATATTGTGTTAGATGGACTTTTCTCTTTTCTGGAAGGAAATGCAGTGTCTAAAACACAACATAGAGATTTTGGTCCTGGTGGAAGTCTCTTATAAAGGCCTCCCCTGCTATCTTTCATCTGGAACACTTTGTCTATTGGAATAATGATATAATTTGACCTTTTCCCTTTGTGCAAGGGTGTGGGTTAGTGAAGAGAGTGCAGGAGCACAGAAGACACAGGCTCTTTTGCTGGCTTGCTGCATGGCTTAAATAAGGTCCTTCACCTGCTTGTGCCTCTCCGTCCCCCACTAGTCACGGTGGTGACGGTGGTTCCATGACTGAAATTCAGCTGAGGCTGAATTTTGTGCCGGGCAGTGCTTTGAGTCTCTGGCTCTACTAAGCCATTGGTTTCAGGGCTGCTGCTGGGCATCCGCTTGAGTGGGTCCTGGCTACTGGTGGTGTGTGCTCCAGGAGATTCTGCTGTCGAGGCCCAATAGAAATACTAATTGGAAGACATCCGAGTTTGTGCATATGAAATGACTCGGGAGACAAGGCAAACAGAAAAATTGTAGCGTTGTAACTAGCTCCCCCTGATCCGTGGGAAAGTCTCCAAACTCAGTTTCTCCTCCTTACCTCTTGTCTGTTTCCTGACCTCTCTCATCCTCCCCTGGAGTTACTTCATCTTCTCCCACTGTGCTCCACAGTCCTCCATTCAGAGCACAGCCATCCACAAAGACTTTCTTACTGGTCTGAACTGGTTTTGGCTGGGATAGAGTTAATTTTCTTCATAGCAGCCCATGCGGTGCTGTGTTTTGGATCTGTGATCAAAACAGTGCTGATAACACAGGGGTGTTTTAGCTGTTGCTGAACAGTGCTTGCACAGCATCAAGGCTTTCTCCATTTCTCACTCTGCCCCCGCAGCAAGTAGGCTGGGGTGGACAAGAAGCTGGGAGAGGACACAGCCGGGACAGCTGACCCAAGCTGACCAAAGAGATATTCTCTACCATATGACTTCGTGGTCAGCTGTAAAACTTGCGGGGGCGGGAATTTGCCAGAAGTTGCTGTTACTTGGTGACTGAGTGGGCATCAGTCATCTGGTGCTGAGCGATTGCTTCTTGCATCACTTGCTTTTCTTTGTTTTGTTTTGTCCTTTTTACCTGTTAACCTGTCTTTATCTCAACTCACAAATTTTCTCACTTTTGCCCTTCTGATTTTCTCCCCCATCCCGGTGGTGGGCGCGACGAGTGGCTGCGTGGTGCTTACCTGCCTGCCGGGGTTAACCCACAACACGGCCCTTTCTCTCTTCCCAGAGCTGCAAGCCTTTGCTCACCATGGACGCCCGCTGCCGAGATACCAGGTCGCTCTGTGCTTTGGGGAGGAATTTCCAGATCCACAGAGGCAGAGGAAACTAATTACAGCCCATGTAAGTAGGACTTCTGCCTTACCTAAAAGAAACATATTCCTTGGAGAATATGAATCTGCCAGTCAGGCTTTTCTACCTCGTGTAGGTTGTGAGGGAGCTAATAAATTCTGAAAATTCAGCACCATCCAGCCCGGCTGTTGAATCCCTAGATCTGCCAAGGACTGACTGGTAGCCATCAGTAGGGCAGAGCACCTGATTTCCCTCTCTGTAGAGCATCAGTGATCTCTTTTGCAAATCCCTTCAAAACCTAAAGCTGAAAGGTACCCTGGAAGAGCCTGGGCTGCCAGGCCGGTGCAGGATGTGGTGCTTTCACAACTGCTGCACCCGAAGGTGCTCCAGAATCCCAGCCTGCATCTCAGGGACCTCAGCCCTTAATGGGATGCAGGGGCTGCCTGTGCAGCTTCGGGGTTAAGGTAGCTGGCAAACTCATGGGCTGACTGACCACAGTTCGCACACACTCAAAGCTAGTGTTTCGGGATGCTATCTGAGAGAGGGTGATGACAGAGACTGAGACCAGGTACTTTCTAAATTGGCTGTATTGGCCCGTAAAACCACAAGAGAGGTGATAATGCACACATTAGCGGCAGGGCTTAGCTTATTGCATCCTTGGGAAGAAAATTGATATCTCTTTTAATTTGTTGAAAGCTCCTTCAGTAGTAGCACAGGTCCCAAGTCAGACTTTTGTTATAAGCTGTGACCTCCCCTTAGCTGCCTAGCTTTCGTACTGCCACACTGCTCCTTAGCAAGTCTCTGGGCTGGAAGGTGGGAAGCTCACAAATCCATCCCAAGTTATCCATCCCTGCTTCCTAGCATCCCTTCTCCAGCCCCCCTCTCCATCTCTCATCCTATCAGCTTTTCTGTGAGCCTGGACCTCCTGCTCTTTCCAGAGCTTTGCTTCCCCCTTACCAGTTGCTCCTCAACTTCTCAGGCTGTCCTGGCTCGTGGGCTGGTGGGGCTCCACCATGCCACCAAACAGCTATGCTCTGGGAGCTGTCTGGCTCACTTGCCCCACTGCCTTCCCATCTCCCCCATGGTGGGACGGGAGGTGCTCAGCTGCATCTGAATGCCGATGAGAGCAAGGGAAGGGGGATCGGTGGGGCTGCTCCAAGGCAGCGATCCCTTCTGGCTATCTCGCTTCCGAGAGGCAGGACCCACAGACAGCGTGATTTTCCTCCAAAATGGTGCCCGTGTCTTAAGGTGGAGGGGCTGGCTGACCAGCAGGAGAGGGTTGTGGAGAAGAGTTGTCCAACCTTGTCTGTCCCCCGAGAGTAAGGAGAACTTCAGGTGTTTGTTCTCAGTGTGCAACTTAAATATTGGCAGTCAGAGCCCGAAGCCCTGAGGGGGAACAGTGGTTTTTGAAGAAAGAGAAGTGAAGGCAGCGCTAAATCATACAAATCCCTCTTGGTGGTTGAACAGATGCCTCATCAGAACTTGAATGAAGAGAAACAAGAGTAACCTTGGTGTTAGATTGAAGTCTAATTTCAAACACGGTCGTTTGGCGAGGTATCTCAGTCCACCTGAGAGCTCCAGCATTTCAAGTTGAGTCCTCGAAGTACTTTATAATGCAGACGAGACTTTCAGCGCTTTGCGTATGCATTTGAACACTTCGAGTGGCCATGGACATGCCTGGTCTTTAGGCATCGCTCAGACCCAGGGGCTGGCTAAGGGTCTGCAATTGCTAATACATCATTTATGCAATTGCTAATACATCATTTGTGTCACTGGTACGTGCCCTTCTAACGAAGGCTGTGGAGGTAAGGAGTGTGTGCAGTTAGCAAGGGACTTGGCAGCAGAACAGGCAAGGCCGAGCTGAAAACAGATTAGTGAGACAACTGAAATCGTTTTCCCATTCTGGTAAGCAGAACTGTTTTGTCCCGCCTTGTTTTTAACTTAGAACCACCGTAAATAACTAAGATGAGGAGCACGAAATTTTGTCACATGTCTGATTAATATTTTGTCTGTTCTTAAGGTTGAACCAATGTTTGCCAGGCAGCTGTATTACTTTGCTCAACAAAACAGTGGACATCTTCTGAGAGGCTATGATTTACCAGAACTTGTGACTAGTCCAGAGGATTATCACAGATCTATTCGCCATTCCTCTATTCAAGAATAAGATCCTGAGAAAGAGTGTTTTTAAAGGCACTGTAAAGATTATGCAGAGTGGAGGAGCAGATCTGGGTCACAATTTGGAGATCCACAGCTGGATGTGTTCAGGGGTTCAATGATAGGAAAGTGAACTAGGACAACCATATTGTATGATACAAATGACGCGTCTTCAACGTTTGGATGCTACATCTCACATAGGTTCCACTGTCGCTGAGAGTAACTCAAAACTGACGAAATGATTGCTATGTTTACGTTTGCTTAGTGTTCTCCTTGGATTTTGAGGACTGATTCTTACCGAAAACTTAAATCCAGAGTTTACACTGTTACATTTGCAGGGCTATTTATTTTGGATTACTGATCTCAGGGAAGGTACATAAATTCACGGTGTTCCCAATTTGAAGCTGTAGCTACTATACGTGGGTAGCAAACATAGATGGTTTATTAAGAATAGCTCATACATGTAAGTGGTTATAAATTTAGATTCGTAAGTGTGATGCCTATATTCTTGTATAGAACATTTCAATGTATTTTTTAAAAACAATGCAATTCTTCAGAGACGTATTTTTTTAATGCCTGACTGACATTTACCCTGACAATGAATTTTGTTGCTGCCACTGTTGTTATTGGATTAGCCCCCATAATAGCAGTTTCTGACTTGATGCATTTATGGTACTGTGTTAAGAAAAGCGACCATTCAGCGACTTGTTGATTTAGTGGATTAACCACTAAAATTCTAGAGTCCCGAAGAGCAGGTTTAAAAATAAATTCCATTTTTCTTATAATAGAAAGCCACTATGCGTTTTATATATATATATATATATATATACACACACACATACACACGTGCGTTAGAATTAAGTTGGCAGACCTTGAAAATAGCACATAAATGGTCCTGCTAGCCCTTTTTTGATGTCATATGTGTGAGCCAGGTTAAAATAACTACCGCCTCTGACTTGTACAGAGCCAGCTCTGCTCTCCGTGTGCCCTCACAGCTTCCTTCCAGTGGTATTGAAATGACTCTGAAGGGAGAGTTCAAGGAGAGCAGCGTTTGGCCTCCTGTATTAAGACAGTCAAGGAAATACTTGTTTTAGTGTTTGTTTTCAAAAATTTTACAGAAGTATAATTTGATGCAATTTGCAGCTTTTAATGGTAGGGTGCCGTTATAAAGATGAAGAGAAGAGGTCTGTTGGGTATGCGTGTCACTGCAATTTCCTTGCTGGCGAGCAGACCATGTAATCTTACTAGCTTTAACTCCAGAACACGATCTCCCTATGCTTAACAGACATACTTCACTTGAATTTCTAAATGAGGAAGAAAAAACGGTACTTAGTCTGGCAGCAGACTTGTGTTCTCGGGACTTCAAATTTATACATCTTAAAGATGCATACTCTTTTGGGATATATTATCCCCCTCCTTCTCGACAGTGCCAAGAGGAATTAAAAGATCATTTTTATTTTTGTGTTCTTTGTTACTTGAAGTGTTTTTCGTGGCTTAAAGATTTTCATGGGAAAGACCTCTTTCTTAGACATTAAAAGCACTGCTCTAGGTGACTTTCAGAGCTTCTGCATATGCTTTTTGCCTGCGCATACATTTTACTGAAAGGGGCTTCTGTGTTCAAATTGAATTGGTACAATACAAATATTTGATGTGTTTTTCACCTTTTTCTAGTGGTCGTTGCTTCATATGCTCATTGCTTCAGCTCACATCTTAGAATAAAGTCCTTATTCCCCACCAACTCGATTCGTATGTGTTGTTTTCAGTAGCGGGGCAAATCTGATGCTCGCGGTTCTGCGCTGTGAACCTGGGGCAGCACTGCTGGCTAAGTCTATGGGGAACTGTGTTCTAAGCCTAAAGTGCAGGGAAAGGTCAAAAGGTAAGGATTTTTTCTTGCGAAAATGTCTGCGATACTAGCTACAGTTACTAGAAAAAGGGAAAATAGGGAGGTTGCCCTTTGGCCGTTGGTTTCCTGGACCACGGACGATGCAGAGGAGCCCCGCAGCTGGGGATTGGGCACTGCCACACACCTGAGGACTCTGCCCCTGCCCCTCTGTGGCCTCCAGGGCTGGGGACCAGGCTGGCGGCCCCTCTTCCCAGCTCAGCGCTCAGGGACTCTCTGACCCGCTGCCTGCCGGGCTGCCGGCTGGAGCTGGAGCTGATGGTTACTGGAGGCTGGAGTTTCCAGAGTGCTTTCAAGTAAGAAAAGCTGGGAAAGGGTGAAAAAGAGCATGACAAGTGAACTGAAGTAGTGAAGTTAAGAATAGGAATGAACTTCAGCGGGCAGCCCCTGTTTACTGGAAATCAGGGTCCCAAGAAGGGTCCTTGGTTACAGACAGAGCAAGGTGTGAAAAGTAGTTACGAGATTTGTGAAGTGTGTGAAGATGGGGGTGGCATTTTCTCTTTATGTGGAGGCTCCTGTTGGCTATTGAAGTACATTATCATTTTTGGCTTTGGAATGAGCTTTTAATTATTTTCCTTGAAGGAGCATGGTTTAAAGTCAGCGGCTGTGAAGAGGGAGGGAGAGAGCACCATCTACGTTCTCACCAAACACAACTTGCTTAGTCTGAATGCAGAGATATGCAGGTGAAAGACTTACTTTAACCAAGGAAAGAGGTTGAGGTACTTCTTTTGGAGGGATGGGGCGGGGGGAAGAGTGGAAGGAAAATAAAGCTGTTGATTTGTACCATAAATTATTTTGCACCTGGGGACTTTAAAGCTGCATTTGGCTTTTTGTGACCATCTCTTACTGTTCAAAATAACTAATGGATACGTAAAGTGGAAAAAAAAGGCAAACAAGAAAAAACCCTGAAAACATTTTCTCCTTTTAGTATCTTTTTTACAGTCACTACGTGAAAGCATTTGAAGTACTTCCTACTTCTGTTAACTTCTGTTTATAGTTTCTGAGGTCTACTTCCTTCCTGTTATGATTTCGGTGGCGTTACAAATGACATGTTTTACTCCCATCAACATCGAAGGCATAGCTGCTGTTTTTTCAAATTATTTCAGCGTGTGATTTGTGTCACTGTTGGTTTCTCTGATTTTAATACGGCCACACTTACAATAGTTTCTTGAACGGGTTTCATACCGGAGCTCTGCAGCTGAAGCACCTATATTCAAAATTTGATTCTGCTAAGTGGTTTTGCCTACTGCTGTGAACTGTATTAGCCTTAAAGGGATTGTAGGTTAACCAGAAATGGAGAGATATATTTTAAGCTGAAATACAGTGTAACAGGGTTTGTGGAAAAAACAGAGGATTCACGTGAAAACCCCCGTGGCCTTTTAAGACGGGCATATGTATGCTGTTTACATCAGCGTTTGTCAGCAGCGTGGAGGTGGGGAAACACCACCTTCGGCAGAGAGCTTTCAGGAAAAAGTAAAGCATTTTCTCTTACACCCTTTCAGATCATTGTCTGTGTATACATGCAGAAAGGCGGGGGGGGGGAGAGAGAGAAAGAGTAGTTACCAAAAAAAAAAAAAAGAGCCGAGTAGTTTGAAACAATCATAATATCTCCTTTCCCAGGCAGAACTATATGTCAAGTTTAGCTGAACTTGGACAGGAAGATTTTAAAGATTGCTAGGGTGTTTGTTATCTGCACTCTGATCTGGCTAGTAGGAGGTTAAGAGTTATTTATTTGTGATCAAGTGCTTGCGCGTTTGGTCGGCTCCGAAGAGAAGTCAGCAGGTCCCTGTGAGTCGGAGCGGTTGGGAGGTAGCTGGTGTGCAGATCATTCAAGCGCTTAGCTTTCGAGCGTGTAGCCAGGTAAGCGCATCCTCTTTGCGTCCCAGCGGAGTGGTTACGTCCACTGCGCCCCACAACCAGTTCCGCTGCACCCCACAACCCCTTCCACTGCTGGGCTACAGGTACCAGCTGCCCGAATGCCTGCAAAATGCTCGGTGCCTTGACCGTGCTGAAACGACGGTCGAGGAGCAGCTAACTTGGGTGTCTCAAAATAACACTCCTTGAGCTATAGCCATCGCATAACTGACTAACACGCTGATCGGGTGGGTTGCCATTGCCCTTTTGGCAACCGGCAAGAGGGTAAGGCAATCACCTGTGCTCGAGTGGGAACTGTAAAACAGGCCAGATGCCTTGGTTCTGGCCTTGGATATGTTTTTCCACTTTGCTTTGGCAGAGTCTGACCTGCAAGCGGATGTCTGAGTGGCTCTGCACAGGGTGGTGTTTTGCAAAAAAGGCAATAGTCAGAAAAGGGTAGAGTCCGTATTTTCAGCTCTTAGATAGGAGTAGCTTCATGCCCTGGGAAACAATGGAGATGAAACACAGGAGTTCATGTTGCAAATGCATTTTTATTGTTTCCGCAGTGTTGGCGCTGCACGGCTGCCTCGCACGTCTCTGCAGGCCAGCTGGCAGTCTCCTGCCACTCCACTTACAGGGCTGCCCACTGAGGCCAGACACGGGACTGTGGGCTGGGCACTTTTCTGAAATCAGTCTCCCAGGCTTTGGCTATCCTTTCCTGCTCCCTTCAAAAGACAAGTCATGAATTATGCACAAATTCTGCCTCTCAAGCTGCGAACAGATAGATTTAGGTGACTTTTCACAAACCGCAGGTTAATGCGTGTCCTCCGTATTCCTGGGAAGTGGTTTCATCTTTGACCCTTGGGCTTGTTCTGTTTTGTTTTCAAGATCGGCTTCTGCATTCTTGCTCTAGAAATATCTGAAATCCAAAAACTTGTGGATTCCGGTTGGCCTGGCTGCTCACCCCAGCTTTTAATCCCTTTCCTGGCCAGGCAGAAATGATGTCCATGTAGTATCAATGAAACCACCTGCCAGAGGAAGTTTGGTGAATGTCCGTGTGAACCTGGTGAGGTTAGAGCAGGTACTTGCATCAGAGTAGCTGAAATATGCTTGCCAAGCTCTCTCAGCTATATCAGTGCTAGTGCAATGTATGCATCACCATGTGCATGAAACGCATTTCATCGCATCCTCACCATGTTGTCCACCTTGCTCTTTCTCACTTCCTTTGTGAAGGGCAGATGTTTAAATATGGATGAGGCAGATAGAGGAATGCCCTGATTTCTTCAGGTCTGCAAGATGCAGAATCTCTCACCAAGCTGGGGATGGCCAGCGCAGCACAGGCAGAGGCCAGACATTTTCAGAGTCAAGCACTTCTGCTGTTTGTCTCCAAAATGCATTATCCTGTCTCTGTCTGTGGGTAAGTCCTACTCATATATCAGGGGACTGTTTATCTCATGTAGTCTTATGCCTTCTCCTCCTGGTCTAATATAGGTACCAACCCTGGTACATGGTCATGAAGAAATTTTCTTCTTTACTGGTGGTTGCAGCCATCTAGTAATGTACATTGCTAAATACCTTGTTGCGGGTCTAGCTAGCACATTTGGCTCTCTTTGGGTCCTCTCTCAATCTTCTTCTCCATTCATAGCAAGATCTAAAGGCAGGGAGTGCTTCTTACTATTTGCACAGTGCCAAGCATGATGGGGCACCACCTTTGAAGGTGAGCCTTTAGGCAACACCACAATTCATATAATTGTGAGTAGGATGTTCTTGGGTCTTGCCAGTTGTGATTCTCACCCTAGAAACCATAAAATGCTCATCAGAATATAATTGTGGCAATCATTTATGCTAGGCTTTCCCGTAGGAAGCTGGTGCTCAGCTTATTTCAGCCTGAGCCACCACATTCAAATTACTTTTTCTCAAGGAGGTGATTGAATCAATTGTTTCTCACGCTCCTGTTACAGTCATTCATAATTCTCTCCTAAAAGCAAAGGTTGAGCATTTCCAGTTTCTAGACAGAGCATCTAGCTTCAGATCAAATCGCTTTTAGAGCTAGATGCCCTACCTTTTTCCTTTCAAACTTCTCCTGGGTTTCATGATTTTTATATCCTCAGAAACCAAAGTTATGGGTCAGGTCTAGTTACACCTCCAATAACTCATTTTCATTTCCTCTTTTCACACATGATCAAGAGGTTTAGCCTTCTTCATGACTGTCCCCTCCCACAGAAAAACCCCATGCAAGGAGTAGCGAGAGAGAAAGACTTCAAAAACAGGGTGAGTGACCTCATGATGTATCTACTGTAGAGACGTCAGTCTCCAAGAAATAGGAAAGGTCACAGCTGTTTAGAGCAAGGGGGTTTTCACAACGCCACTGAAAAACCCAGACTGGGTCTGAAGAATTCATGCTATCCTCATCCCTTATCTCATCTTTTCCCCAAATTTTTGGAGACCCTCCCTCCAGAGGAATTACTGCTGTGTGATTTTTAACACAGGTTACCATCCTGAAGCACCGGTCATAGTAGCTTTCGCCAGGCTTGGATTTTCCAAAAGAAAACGGTGAAACAAATGACAGACGTTTGCATGGGAATAGCGCAAAATCTTTTTTTTCCTTTTAAATGAAACACAATTTTTTCTTCCAGAGCTCCTCCAACCCCCAATACAACCAAATCCTGGAAGTTTTCATTGCATCACCTTAACAATTTTATTATTCGGACTAATTAGCCCGGCTGGTCACTGGGCTTTGCATAGTGGATGGGAGAGAGGAGGACAAGCCTTCTCCATGACGGGGTGGCAGGAAGGTGGAGGAGCTGGGAGCTGTGTCCCAGGTACTAGGGGAGGGGGTTTACCTGGCGTCCCTGGGCACGGATGCAGGTCACCCGTACCCACACACGAGGCGGCACCGTCCTGAAGGGTGAGTCTGAAGTCTCACTTTCCTTTAAAACCATCACTCTGCGAATAAAATGGCTTACCTACAATCCCCACACGGATACAGGCACCATTTAAATATAGCAAGCATTGATGTCTATCTGTAAATTACAAGGAAATGAATAAATCGAGGTGACATAAACCGCAAAAAGGAAGTTTGAAATCAGCCCGGAGCCGTGATAGGTCGGCTCCTGCCGAGGGACCCCGCCGAACCTTCAACCATCCACTACGGCAGTGACACAGCTGCCAAACCCAACCCGCCTGTCCCGGCTCCCCGGCACGCACACCCGTGTGCTGCCACTCGGCCGGGGATCTGGCCCACATCTAGTGGTCTAGACCTGTGCCGTGGGGGCACCTGCGCACCCACGCAAAAGCCAAAGGCGCCCCGGGCACCCGGGATCCCTGCCGCAGGGAGGGGACGGCGCAGCGTTTTCTGGAAACCGATGAGCTCATTTCTGGGAGGAGGTGGTGGTGGGTGCTTTAGCGTGCGGGGGGGTGCGAAAAGGATTAATGCAGGAAGTTGGGGGGAAAGGTTTTCTTTCTTTCTTTCTTTCTTTCTTTTTTTTTTAAATCTGAAGCATGGTTTCTATGCTGCTTACCATCCCCCCAGCCTGCTAGGTGCAGGTATTTGGCAAGGCTATGTGGCTCGGCTTCATTTAGTATTTTGAAGGCTGGCTTTTTTTTGTCTTTGCAAAGTTTATATTAAAGACAGAATCATTAAGTAAACTAGGAAGGTTTTGCTTGCATACAGAATGTGTGTGTATGTGTGTGTGTGTGCAGCTAGCAAGCCACCCTCACCCTTCTAAAACGACGTTTTAAACATTGGGCCAGGTTCATTCCCATGTGAGTGAGGTAAAGGGTGCTAGTGATGCCCTAGAATTTTTATGAAAATACTGGGCTGGGTAGAGGAGAGAAAGAAAGATCAAGCAAGCACGTGCAAATGGGCGTCTGCTGCAGGGTCTCATCATGTATTAGGCACTTAATTTTTTACACTCACCTGGGGAGGAGTGTCCATCAATACCCTGTGCCTTACTGAACCCCAGAGACTGCACTGTAGGACAGGGCAGACAATTGTGTTGCTCCAAAACTCTGTCCTTCCTGCAAGGTCTTCTGGAAAACAAATGGCACACTCCAAGGCCCTCGATAGACCCATTTCTCCTCCCACATGTTCAGTCCTCACAGGACGAAGACTGTAGCTCTGGTACCAACAACCCCATCCCCTGGCCGCCAGCCTGGGGAGGTGGGCTTGACTTCTGGCAGGGGAAGGTGAGTGTGTGCAGCCTCTCCTTCCAGCATCTCCTTCCAGCTTCTCCAGCACACCCCTGTGGATGGGCTGGTACTGAAATTAGTCTGGCAGGATGCAAGGATTCTCAGCATTGCTCTTTACCACACCGCCCAAACTGTGTCTTCCCTTGGAAAAATTTTCCATCTTCTGATGGATGAGGCAGAGCAGGGTGGCTGCAGGCGTGGACCCAGTGGATGGAAGGAGCGACTGTGGAGGAGGACAGCTGGTTGAGGGCAGTTCAGTTGCCAGGTTTAGCTGGGAATCATTAGGGCCATTTACTGTGTGCTGCTAAGGTGAATTCTCCTTGCCTTTCACAAGGGAAGGGGCGAGCAGGTCTGGAGTGGAGAAGTGGGTTTTGGCCAGGAGGAGAAGTCAGCTATTTCTCAGAAATAAGGCGGCACGTGCAGACGTGGGAAGCAGGAAAGGCATGAAAACAACCCAATAATCAATGCATAAAGACAGCTCTCCCCACTGCCTTTCCCCCACCAAAAAAAGGAAGAGAGAAGCTAAAACTGGCTGGAAAAAGAGGGGGCAGGTATGAGCTGCTGCTTGTGGTCGCACAGGGAAAGTCAGTTATGGGGGGAGCAGAATGGTAGCCACAATGGGGTCAGGAAGAGGTCTGCAAGGGGTGAGGGAGGGACACCATAAGGGAGTGGGCCAGGAGCAAGCCTATAGACCACCACAGGGCAGGATGGAGGAGGGGACAGGGAGCGAAAGGGCTCCCCAAGGGGCAGCAGTGGCCTTGGCCGTGGGGGGAAGGCGGCAGTGGGGCTGCTAAGTGGAGGTGTAAGTGGAGGGCGAGGGAGAGCTTGAGGAATATGGTGCAGCAGGTCGTGCTTGGAATAGGGAAGGAAGCTTAAGGAAGAGGTTGGAGGGAGGGAAGAGGCAGAAGGCGGCACAGTCAGAGGGATGTTGCAACCACCGGTGCTCTGGCAAGCAGGAGGAAGGGACGCCAGGGAAGAGGAAGGTGATGGTCAGAAATAAGGAGCTAGTTGTGTTTAGAGGAGTCAGTGCTGGGTGGCTGGGTCTAGAGGAGCTGGAGGAGAGGGCTATTGGAGGCCCTTGCCAGGAGGCTTTCAACCACACGAGGAGAATGGGAAAAGCAGATCTTAAACTGGGGTAGAGCTAACCAGAATGGACCCAGTGCTAGAGAGAGAAAATCAGGAGACCCAAAGCTGTTGGAGAGGTCCTGAAGGAACTTAGCTGTGCTCTGCAAGGGGAGGCTGAAAACAGCAGCAAAGCCATGGCCAGTGACACAGCCGAGGTCATGGCAAGGCCAGGCAGAGAGACAAGAAGATGATGCTGAAGGAGAGAAGGTGGCCATAGAGAAGGAACTGAGAGCCCAGAGATCAGATAAGGAGCAGTGCGTAGCCTGAAGAGCATTTTTAAGAGGAGCGAAAGTTAACAAGTGGTCCTGATGTGGTGAAGCCTTAGTGAAAGTAGGATGTTGAATAATTCCTCAGTTCCTCAACAAAGTCAAGTGAAGCTTCCTTGGCTTCAGGTAAGCATCTCCCCACAGCCACCCACATGCTCCTGCTCCTGCCCAGCTCTCCCCAACTCCATGTTCAGAGGGAGAAGGCAAAGGGTATTTTGGAACAAAGACAGAAATTCCTGCTCAGTCCACCACGGAATCTTGTCAAGACTGCAAAGGGTATAATGGACAAAGAAGGCTGATTTTTAAGCAATGAATAGTTTGATTAATCATTAATTTTATTGCCCGTGATGCAGTGGTACCAGCTGCCTTTGCTAGTCACTACAGAATCACAGAATGGTAGGGGTTGAAAGGGACCTTCAGAGATCATCTGGTCCAACACACTGCCAAAGCAGGTTCACCTACGGCAGGTTGGACAGGAACCCATCTAGGAGGGTTTTGAATATTCCAGAGAAGGAGACTGCATAACGTCTCTGGGCAGCCTGTTCCAGTGCCCTGCCACCCTCAAAGTAAAGAAGTTTTTCCTCATGTTGAGACAGAATTCCCTGTATTCCAGTTTGTGCCTGTTGCCCCTTGCACTGTCGCTGGGCACCACTGGCCCCATCCTCTTGACACCCGCCCTTTAGATATTTATAAGCATTGATGATATCCCCTCTCAGTCTCCTCTTCTCCAGGCTAAACAGAGCCAGGTCTCTCAGCCTTGCCACTGCTTTTCTGGGAAGTGCCAGCCCCTTGGACTGGCAATGCCATGACGGTGCTCCCAGCATAAGGCATTGCTGTGAGCCACATGGGTGCAAGGAAGCACGTGCGCTGAGCATGCACGGGATCGTTTTGGACCAGCCGGTCCAGCAGAGACGGTCCTTTTCTTTCCACGAGCAGGCAGCCAGCCCCACACATTGAGTGCCTCCATCTCCCCCCGCGCCCCTTGCAGCCGCTCTGTGTTCTGGGCTGGGGGAACCCCTGCTCCTCTCCTCTGTCCCATGGGCAGAGGGGAGAGGCCAAATGCACCGGGTAAGGGGCATCTACATGATGCTCGAGAAGGATTGACACCGAAGACAGTGCCTGGAAAACCTCTCCAAGCGCACAATCCCTGTATTTTGGGTCTAGGTCCTCTACCTGACAAGCGGGAAGGTTATCCTGTCCTCAGCGTGTGCAGGGAAACACTCGGTGAGGTTTACCAAGGGACAGATAAAAGTCTACGGCTGGCCCAGAGTAAACCCATAACTAAAGGCTACCCAAAGCCATCCTTCCACACCTGAAATAGTCCTGTGTTTATTTGTGAGAACCTATTTAGAGCTGCTTTTAAACACACTGGAAGCAGGTGAGTTTTAACATAGATACACAAAGCAAACGTGTCATTTATCACTTCTTATGCTGATGATTAAAGCAAAGGTTTTCTTTTTCTCTCTAAGGAATATTGTGAGCTGTGTTCAATTGTGTTAATGACAGCAGTAACAACAACAGCAATAAGTATTATTTTAGAGGAAACTGAGGTGTTGGTGAAAGTCTGAGAAGCTGGAGTGGTGCAGGGCTGGGGGGGAGGCTCGAAATCCCGATTCCACTGACTTCGTGGGCTGAGATTTCACCCCAGACAGTAAAGTCTGAGTTTTTAAAAAACAGAAATGACTTCAGTTATTTGGGAACGGGTCTGTGATGTTACCTGTCTGCCCAGGACATCCCACGAACCTCACGGCTGCTTGTGTTTTGATGGCCAATTCGGAACCAAAGCGAGTGATGCGGTGGAAATAATTATCTCACCGTCTGATTTAGTCCCTCCGGCAAGGTGTTTGCAGAACGTAGCTGCTTTGTATAGGATAACAAAAAAGCAATGGGCTGGCTAATTCAATTAAAAGCGAATAGCTACCGTCTAGGCACTGACAGCATGTGGGAGGAAGTGGTGTTGTTTCCACTGTGACTGGCAGTGAGCGACTAGCAAAAACAAGGTGGTTTGAGGAACGCTTGCGTGTTAATGGCATTTCCCTGTTCTGTTTGTCAAGCAAAGGTGGGAATATAGAGTCAGAATTTACTTGAATCAGTTCTTTTACAAGAAAAGACGAGGGGCCTCCATGGGAGCGATGCCGAACTGCCAGGGTGTACAGGCAGCGCCCTGAGCTTGCCTGCAAAGCGCGCGTGTGTGCGGCAGGTACTCAAACAAACTCTCTGCGGGTGAAACAGAAAAGAAAAAAAGAAAAAAAAAATCGCTGTGCACAGGGTAGGCTGGAGGCAGTAGTTTGTCTGCCGGGAGTGCTGACTTGCTCTCGTCCTCTTTCTCCGTGCTGCAGCGGGGCTCCTCCTGCCTGCTGCCAGCTGGCGTCTGGTACCTAGAAGAAGGCTGCCTGCGGCATGGCTGATTCACTTCAGCCTTGCGGCAGTTGTAGGCCCATGGTGCAGCCACGGGCTCAGCAGTCTGGCTGCGGCGTCGGACTGGAGTGTTTCCAGAAGTGAATCAGACTCTCTGCCTGGTGGCCCTATCGGACGTGATAACCCCACAACGTGTAATAGCATCTTCCTCCGTCTCTGCCTGGGTGCGTGACCATCCTTCTCTTGTTATTAAGCTCAAAAGGCCACCTGTAATGGTGTTTGGCGCTCCGCTGGGCAGCCCGTAGGATGTTAATCCCCTTCTGACCACCTTGGATGACTTTGTGTAAGGAGAAAATATTGCTTTAGCAAAACTCACTTTAAAAGAAAGTTGCCCATAAATAATTAATTCCAGCCTTTCCGTGGCTAAACCTTTTATTCAGCATATCGGGAGAGAGAGAACTGAGGTGCAGCCCAGAGAGGGGCAGTTCCCGGGCGGGAGGGTGGCCGTGAGCACTACTGGCAGCCCTTGCCCATCACAGAGGGTGTTTCATATTCCCAGTGTGCCCCCCCCGAAGGGCTGCTTCCCTCCATCAAGAGTCCGGAGAGAGCCCGGTGGGTGCCTTCGATTTGGCAGGAGCGTGGGTCGATGATGCATGGGGTTATGTGAGAAGACAAGGCAGTGGAGGGAAGCACGACGTGCATGGGAGGGAGCACCAGACAGCGGCCTGAAGTCTGAGCCCTCCTCACCGCTTACCTGCAGTGGCGAGGGGTACTGCAAACGGTGGGTACAAAACCTCCCCCTGCCCTGCTTTTACAAGGGAGGCCCCCGTGGAAGCAGCACACGGAGGTGTCGGGGCTGTAGCTGCCTCCGCTACACCTCTGCAGAGAACTGAGTACGAGGAGGGGCAGGAGCTTCTTGGCCCAGAATTTTGGCCTGTGTTTGACGAGGCACCAGCTGACAAGTACATGGTGCCTCTTGCGCTGGAGCAGGGATTCCTCTGCAGCTCTGTGCTCCTACTTACGGCTCTGGCCCTAATTGGGAAGCTACCACCCCTGACTGGTACCAAACTCCTTGCTCTAGGTCAGGTTCAGCCTTCTAATAGGTCTCGTTTCTCCTCAAATGCATAACGTTAAAAATAAAATAAATATCTAGATTCTTCCCCTCCCACTACAGCTAATATTTTTTGGCAATTTAAACAGAGGGGAGATGCTCCAGGCTTACCTGTCATTTCAAAGATGACTACAGTGGTGTAAATCTGGAAAAGCTCGGGCTTGAACTGGCATTACCTCTGACCTCCCCTGTGCCATCCTGGTCTTCCCATCTTGGTTTTGGTGATTTTTTGTCTGCATCTTGGTTCAAATCAGACTACAATCTCTTCGGCACAGTGTGTCCTCGACAGCCTCTGCCACCAGCTGCGGGAGCATCCCCAGGAAAACAGTGAGAGGTAGAGAGTCTCCTGTGCAGTCAGAGATGCCTTAATACCACTGAAATGAGTGTCCAAATCCCTTGAGGTGGTTTCATATTCAAAAAATACCATAACCCCCAGATACGCCCAAAGTAAAGTCAGCAACATTGTGGTCATGCGATGTACATGGCCATACTGCACAGCTCCAGCCGCTCTGGGGCTTTTCAGTCCTGTGCTCTGACACCATGTCCACAGCTGATGGTATCAGGCATTTTGGTTGTCTGAAATGGTTTTCATTGCCACTGCTGGGAAGAGCAGCTCCTGCCCCTCACTAATGGGGCTTGCATGTGCTGGGCACCGCTGGGGAGGGACCAGGATGCTTCACCTCCAGGTAAAACCCTTGTAGCCATTGTGAACCAGCCATACAGAGAGAGCAGCTACTTGACCACATTTACTTACGTAAAAAAGCAGTTCCTTTTGTTCTGTGGTTGGCATCAGGAACTTCACACCAGTGATTTTTTTTAAAAAACGTTGTTGTTTGCTCTTACCCAGTTTGAATGGGGCTACCTCCCGCTCTCCCCTCCCTCCGCCCCCGCTGGTTTTTTATTCTTACTTGGTGCTTCTGCCTCCTTGTAATTCAGCACTGGTGGCTGAGGAGGGATGGGGCTCGGGCAGGGAGGCAGGCAAGGTGGCTTGCTGGCGTTCATTTTCTTGCAGCAGTTGCATTGTCACTGCCTGCGCTGGTTTGGCTTTGGGTCATGTCTCACACAGACAGGAAAACAAACTCCCTGGCGTTTGCATGGCCCTACGCCAGGTTAAACCCTTCTCCGGCCCTGCGGGGTGTGGAAAGCCCTTGTCCTGGGTGATGGGAACATCCCTGGCCGCATGATCCTCAGCACCTCACAGCTCCACAGCCAGAGCCACGCTCGTGGCAGCAGCACAATTCTTGGGAATTGAGCTGCATCCCTTGTGGGAGAGTGGTTTTGGTTTTTTTCCTTTCTTGTTTTGTTGTTTTGGGTTTTTTTTCCACTGCCGTCACAGGTCTGTCTGCTTTGCCTCTGCCTGTCAATAAGTCGGGGCTGCTGGACAATACGAATTCTGTTTTGCAGAAGCAGCAGTGAGTTTTGTGACATTTGGGGTTTGAGCTTTTGTTTTTGTTTTGGGTTTTTTTTTCTTAATTCAGTGAGGGGTGGGGGGAAAGCAAAATTTCATTAAGATTTTTCCTGGGGAAAAAAACCTCCAACAAACAAGGCAAAATAAAATAAATGAAGAAAATAAAATCAAAGAGCAGCCACTCAAAAGCCTGGAGAGTACTCCACACCAGCAGGGAAGCTGGAAATCTGATGGCTCAGCCCAGTCTCCCCAGTCACCTGCCCACTCTAGTGTGAACACCCACGCTGCGCATCGGTGCAGGTGGCTCAGCAGAGGCATTGGGATGCTCGGACACCTCCGTGCCTGGAGGAAGGCTGCCTGCAGCCAAAGCGGAGCCAGGGGGGTTTGAACTCGATGGAGGAGAGGCTCAGTGGTGGGGAGGACACCCCTTCACCCCCACCAAGAGCAACAATTTCGAGGCTCAGCCCTGTTGGCAGCATCCCCGCCATACGGGCTGTCCGGGCCGGGAGGATCACCTCCCTGGGAGCCGGGGTTGGTCCTGTGTGACTCAGCAGGAGCGTGGTTTCGGGGGCTGCAGGGAAAACCATGCCTTGCAAGCCCACGGCTCCTGGCAGGCCTGCAGCAGGCGTGCATGGCAGCGCAGGGGGGCTGAGCCGGCTCAGGGCTTGTGTGCGCATCACCCGGCTTCTTCTAAAAACAGAAGACTTACTCAGAAGCAGAATCGAGGTGCCACTCGCCTCTACTCCAGCTCTTTTATATATAGCCCCATTTCTCCTGATTTTACTTCAGCAGTTACTATATGAATCGCAGCTCAGAAGTGGTGGGGAGGGGGAGGGGAGCGGGGATAACTGAGCGCTGCTGGCCAGGCTGGAGCTGCTGGTTTGCTGCTGGATTTGGGGGGTTCCCTCTGCAGGGGCCCATGTCAGAGAGCAGCCTTCATCCACCAGGTGGTTGTTGTTATGTGTGTGAGGGGGCTAATGTTACCTTAAATGAAACCTGTGTCTCTTCTTTTTCCCCAGGGATAGACCATTAGCATTTTCATTAGTGTTTTCCTTCCTGTTGTTGTTTTCCTTCTTTCTTTTTCTTCTTCTTTTTTTTTTTTCTTTTTTTTTTAAAGCGGCATAGCCAAGCTGCAAAGCTAAAAAGAGCTTTGTTTCCCTGCAATGCAGGACATGCAGAGCATTTGCGACCTGCACTCGGATTACCCTCCAGCCTTTTCAAGGGAGGTGCCCGATGCCACCTCCAAGAAGCACGTTAGCTCAAACCCCACACTCAAAGGGAAGGAAAGAGAGCAATGGTGGTTTGACCTTACCTTCAGACACCTTGACGTTGGAGGCGGCAATAGGCTGCTTTCAGTTTGTCTGCAACTGAGAAGATCCCCAGACCCATCAACTAAATGTCTCAAGGAACCACAGCGTTCCCATTACCCTTTCCCCAGCACGCCTCAGGATGATGTAAGTTGGAGCTGCACTTACTTCATGGATTCCCAAACCAATGACTCCAGGCCTCTGCTTATGACAGCAATTCGAAATGCACATAAATAGGAGGCCAGTTTCTTTCTCCCTTGGCATTTTCACAAGGCTATGCAAACGTAAACAGAGATTCATAACAGCCAGAACAGCGATCACTGGAGCAGCCTGAAGTATTTTCCTAGAAAATATTCACATAGGCATGACTCTTTGGCCCACATTGTTATAAGCAGAGACAAACAGAAACGGCTCTTTTTAGACACTGAGGTTGCTCTACTCAGAGTTAGGGAGTTTAAAAGTGAGGGACAGCTTTCCCTATTGGTCACTTCAAAGAATCAATCTGATTTTTCTTTTTGCACTGGTACAGTGTAACTTCTGAAAAAGCAGCACCTCTCTGTCTGAGGTTTCCTACTTTGATTAATAAAAGCAGTGCACAATCAGCACACATGAGTACGCAAACACACACCCAAATCAGGTCATCTTCATGTTGGAGTCAAAATCAAAACAGACCCAAAAACCCCCAAACCAACACAAACCCTCAAAAAACTCAGAGGTTTGACTTCACGTTCAGTGAAGGTGAGCTTGAGACCGTCAAACAAGAACTTTCAGGCACTTGGGTGCTCAGATTTTATTGATGCTCTCCTCTGCTTTACTGTCTAGACACCAAACCAAAATGAGGTTACCCGGTGCAGTAGCATCTAATAAGGGACATTTATTGTCCTCAGAATCTTGCTGTCTAAATTGATGGGGCAAGGGGCAAGGGGCAGGAGAATGGAAGCATTACTAACTAGATCCCTTCTCCACTGCCACCTTTGAAAAAATGATACAAAGAGACGGTCAGTAACAAAAAGATCAAGGTTTTGATAATTAAAAAAAAAAAAAAAAAGACTCAACACAGGGACAGCATTTTTTGAATGGAGTCATATGCCTAGAAGTGCTGGAAATCGCACCAGGGATCCCTTTGCACTCTTAGGCACCAGACCCGCGTCTTCCCTGGGTACTCAGGGCTGCTGCAACCAGCCCTCCAGGTGCCCAGCCCCAGGCAGTCCCAGTGGGAAGGCCCCGTAACTCCCCCTCGTGAGCTCGCAGCCTCAGACATTGCCCTTGCCTGGGTAGTGCTGTCCTAGTTGGCAGGGAAGGGAGCATTTCCAGGAGCTGGTCGTGCTGCTGCCCCCTGCTTCTCCATACTCAGGGGCAGATGAGAAAGGAAGGATCAGGCACACAGGTAGCTGCGGGCAGGGCTGGTGGGACACTTTTCTAGCCCTGCGTTGACAGTTGAGGTCTCAACACAGTGTACAGAGATGCAGGGTTCGTGGGGAGCTTGTGGGGGCACCTTACGACCTGGATCTTTCACATGGGCTAAGAGGTTCCGGCTGGCCCGATGGTGGGATGGCGCCTAGCAGTTGTGTGTTGGCAGTGAGAGGTAGGTGTAGGCTCAGGGTTGCCTTAGAGGTTGCTTTTGAACAGACGGAGCAACTTGTTAATGATCACGGGAAAACCAGCAGCTAAGCTGTGAATTAAGGCAAGCACCCTTGCATCCTTTCAGTGCCATAAGAGGGAGGTTTCTCCACCACGCCTTAGAATCATAGAACCGTTTAGGTTGGAAGATCATCTAGTCCAACCATTAACCTAGCACTGCCAAGTCCACCACTAAACCATGTCCCTAAGTGCCACATCTACATGTCTTTTAAATACCTCCGGGGATGGTGACTCAACCACTTCCCTGGGCAGCCTGTTCCAATGCTTGATAATCCTTTCAGTGAAGAAATTTGTCCCAATATCCATCCTAAACCTCTCCTGGCACAACTCGAGCCTGTTTCCTCTTGTCCTATTGCTTGTTACCTGGGAGAAGAGACTGACCCCCACCACACTACCACCTCCTTTCAGGTAGCTGTAGAGAGCGATAAGGTCTCCCCTCAGCCTCCTTTTCTCCAGACTCAACAACCCCAGTTCCCTCAGCCACTCCTCATAAGGCTTGTGCTCTAGACCCTTCACCAGCTTTGTTGCCCTTCTCTGGACACAATCCAGCACCTCAATGTCTTTCTTGTAGTGAGGGGCCCAAAACTGAACACGGTATTCAACCTGTGGCCTCACCAGTGCCAAGTACAGGGGGATGATCACTTCCTTAGTCCTGCTGGCCACACTATTTCTGATACAAGCCAGGATGCTACTGGCCTTCTTGGCCACCTGGGCACACTGCTGGCTCATATTCAGCCAGCTGTCAACCAGCAACCCCAGGTCTGTTTCTCCCAGGCAGCTTTCCAGCCATACTTCCCCAAGCCTGTAGCGCTGCCTGGGGTTGTTGTGATCCAAGTGCAGGACCTGGCACTTGGCCTTGTTGAACCTCATACAGTTAGCCCCTACATGTCGATCCAACCTGGCCACATCCCTCTGTAGACCCTTCCTACCCTCAAGCAGATCAACACTCCTGCCCAACTTGGTCTCACCTGCAAACTTAATGAGGGTGCACTCAATCCTCTCGTCCAGATCATTGATAAAGATATTAAACAGAACTGGCCCCAATACTGAGCCCTGGGTCTCCACTTGTGACTGGCCACCAACTGGATTTAACTCCATTCACCACCACTCTTTGGGCCCAGCCATCCAGCCAGTTTTTTACCCAGCAAAACGTACACCCATCCAAGCCATGAGCAGCCAGTTTCTCCAGGAGAATGCTGTGGGAAATGGTGTCAAAAGCTTTACTAAAGTCTATGTCGGTAACATCCACAGCCTTTCCCTCATCCATTAAGTGGGTCAGCTTGTCATAGAAGGAGATCAGGTTAGTCAAGCAGGACCTGCCTTTCATAAACCCATGCTGACAGGGCCTGATTACCTGGTTATCCTGTACGTGTCACGTGATGGCACTAAAGATGATTTGCTCCATAACCTTCCCTGGCACCAAGGTCAGTTCCCCGGATCCTCCTTCCAACTCTTCTTGTGGATGGGTGTCACATTTGCTAAACTTCAGCCAACTGGGACCTCCCTGGTTAGGCAGGACTGCTGATAAATGATGGAAAGCGTCTTGGTGAGCACTTCCACTAGCTCCCTCAGTACCCTTGGGCGGATCCTGTCTGGCCCCATAGACTTCTGTGTGTCTAGGTTGTATAGCAGGTCACTAACCATTTCCCAAACTGAGAGATGGGCCCACAGGGAAGGACCAGGATGGCGGTGGTGATGGAAACAGGCCTCTCTAAAGTAAACCCAACCCACCTAAAATCTCAACAACCCATTTTTATGAGCAATTGCATCCATTATCCTAAGTAAGAAGGAAATCTCAGAATTCTGGACAAGGGTTGGGGTTGACTGGAGGAATTACCCACCATCTCCTCCCAGTGACAGGTACCTCAGTCACTGCAAAAGGAATCAAAAAGAGTGAAGAATGCAACTGCAGTACATGAAACATCTCTCTCACAAGCTAGGAAAGAAGAGCAGCGATAAGGGATGGTTTTGGCACAGGTCTCAGAGTAGAGAAAGGCCTCATGGCCTGTGACTCAGAGCTGCTGGTCAGCGTTGTGGCTCTGGCTGAAGTGATGGGTGTTCAGCTTGTCAGAAAGTCAACCCTTTATTTACAAATGCACTCACCATTTACAAGCCCACTTATTTACAAAGCCTGTTGATAACAGTGCTTCGCCTTGAACTCTTGTAGGAAGTCTCCTTAATCATAAAAGTTTCAGATCGCTTATTTGCTTTGGTTTGTTTTTACTTTTTGTTTTTAATTTTGCACTTCATGTATAATAATATACAGACAGAGGAGAAAATTATGAAGGCTACATAGGGAAAATTAAGAAATATCAGCACTGAACTTGCCCGTGTGGTGTTTGTGTTCCTGGCTATGTGGTTCCCTTAGCTTAAGGAGACAGAATTGCAAAAGAGACCAAATTCAAGCAACAAGATGTGATTCCATTATATTGGACCCTTTGGCTGTAGCCAGCTACTTCAGCTCATAGAGATACTCTAAGCTGGTGCTCTCATGATTAGTCCTCATCCAGCATGTCCCCTGTATGCTCCAGGCACTTGCTCCTCCACTGCTCTTTAGCTTGTCCTGTATCTCGTTTCCCCTCCTTTATCTCTGGCCCTTGTTTCTCTCTGCTGTTGGTCCCAGGCTCCTTCGAGCCCAATCTCATACTCCCCACCCCCAGTCCCAGCAAGCTGATGAGGGGATGGAGAGCCATTTCCCTCACTGGTTTCCACTTTTGCTTCCCTACCCGATCACTACCAGCTCTAAGGCACAATTTCTCCCTCTGTCTTTCGTCCCTAGTCCCACCCCAAGCCACCTCTGCCCTCCTCAACCTCCAGCTCCTTCTGCTTTGCCATGAGCAGTGCCAGAGCTTAAGCTGCTGCTGCCTGACACCATCCGGGCTTGCGGCAGTGGGACCTTCCTGCTGGGAGAGACCCCAACAAGGCCCAGCCCCTGGGCTGCAACGCTAAGTTTCACGCAGGGGGGCTCAGGTGCAGACCTTGGGGGCTCACAGAGAGCAGTGAAACTGGAATAAAGCTCGGGAGGATTTTTTTTCAGCTGTCCAGCTTTAATGAGTGCTTGTGAGCAAGATGATTTATCTCTTTGAAGGTTTATAACGTAGCAAAATTTGGATGGAGGTTTTTTGCAGGCAAGTGGCACATTCCTGACACAAAAGCCAAAATCCTGCCACATTTCAAGTCTTTTTTCCAAAGCCTGGGGGCATGAAGAAAAGGTCACCAAATTTCTGGAAGCATGGAGGGGAAAAAAAGAGCATATTTTCTTCCAGCTAAATGATCAGCAACCACTTAATATTTCCAGGCGGAGAAAATATACTGGGGCAGACTCCAACGTGGGATATTTTAGCCCAAACACCTGTCATTTGACAAAATTACAAGTGACTGTAATTAGGAAGCAACAAGCAACTGGTGAATTTGCTGGTGCTCCATTAAAATGTGCTTTTCACATTTTTCAAAGAACGGAAGCTGTTGTGCAGGTGTATTTGCTATGGTTGGGAAGAAGTAACACTCCGCTTTTCTTCCCCCCCTGCCACCGCCTCCTTTTTTTTCTGAATGAAAGTGTTTTACAAACGAAAAATGAGGTTTCCTGAAATGAAGGGCTGCCTTCTATTCTGAGCTGGCTTCCATGAAATGTATTTGAAAGCCTCCTGTCCTTATCTCTGAACTTGCTGTAGGGTGACAACCAACTGTCCCATCCGGGTTGGCTTGTCCGAGCGAGTGGCTGGGCTGGGCAGAGTCCCATGGACCTGCTGAGACATCTGAGGAGGTTTTGGGCAGCCCCAGGAAAAGGCTTGCTATGCTTTTCATTGCCTGCCCCCGCATTCAGCGTCCAACCCCATGTATCTCTAATTCTCTTCCCCAGGGCCTGAGGGGCACCCAGGGAGGTGCAGGCTGCAGGAGGGCTGCCTCTCCGCCTCACCCTGGGGCTGCAGTCCCAGCCGGCGCACCCTCCTGCTGATGTCCTGGGGAAAGGCCTGGCTGCCTGGGCAGTGTCACCCGCCCCGCTTGGACATCAAAGGGTTCAGTTTCCCCTAGCTGGAGCAGGTCCCTAGACCTCTCACAAGGGATGACCTGCACTTGCCCTGGGTACTGCTGGCTGACTCGCTCTCCCTTTTTGACTCATCTCCATCACCTTCCTCCAGGTCATTTCTCTCTCCCTTTCTCTTCAATAACGTCCCTTTGTGTCCTAGTCCCTCTTTTCCCCTTCAGTGCTACCACCTGGAGCACTACCGGCAGGGGTGGGAAGCAGTAAGGATGTGCAACAAGTCCCATCCCAGTGGAATGAGTAAGCTCCAGAAATGCAGCCTGACCTGCACAGTGCCCATGGCAAGTGACAGAGAGAGCAACGAGTGTTGGAGGCTGTGGGCCAAGGCCACCGCGACTTTATCTGGGAATAGACAATACACATGAGGGGAGGCTCCGGCATGGGAATGCAGCGCCCCAGTACATTTAGCTGTACTCAGTCATACAATGAGCAACAAAACTCTCCCCCCCAAGGAAAAAGTGGTGTGACTGTATATGATAAACTGTTACAAGGCAGTTCTTTGCATGGGTTAGGATAATACTCTAAATGGCGCACAAGCGAAAACTTGGAGCTGTTCACTCTCCAACGTTAACCTGTGGACTCACTGCCACAAAGTACTGCTGAGGCAATAGTTCAGCAGAAAAATGAAAAGCTTGGTAAGTCAACCCTTTTCCCCTCGTCCATAGTTCTGATGGGAGAATCACGGCAGTGCAGCAGAGGAAAAACCATCTTGATGCAGTCTTGTGCGGACATTGAGAACTGCAGGGCTGCTGTAGTGAAATCTTCCACCGGCTAGGCAGGAAGGACAGGCTATGGCCTATAAAGCTGGAGCGCTCGCTCCTCCTCACACTCAGGAAGGCATCGTGCCCTGAGTTTTCATCCTGTGGGGCAAACATAGAAGCAAAAGGGTGTGTTTGTGTCTGTGAGCAGGGGTAGGTCTGCCAGGGGACAGGTCTGAGGAGACCGAGTCTTTGTTCACTTCTAACTATCTCCTGCCAGCATCGCTGCCACTGCACAGCCTCTTCTTTCCCAGGGTCGAAATAGCATAATTTCTTATGTCACATAACAGATCTCATAAAATAGATTCCCTTTTGCCAGAGAGAAAATCTTTGTTACGCTGAAGTTAAGATTGAAATAATATATTGGTGAGACGTGCAAATTTTAAAAAAAAGGAAAAGACATTGCCACTGCAAAATCCCTCTCAAGTGACACCCCCCTCCAATAAATAAAATACATAAATAACCCCTTCTCAATAAAAGTCCAAGCAAACCAAACCCAACAGAAAACAAAAGAAACACAAAACCCAAACGGACCCAGCAGCCCCAAAACTCTGACAAAAGGACTGCAATTGGGTTTCAGTGGAACATGGTGAACTGAGTAGATGAAAACCCAAACAAAATGCAGATACAGGAAGTAGGAAAAAACCAATAAAAAAACACCCAAGATGAAGAACAGAAGGAAATAAATGCCTGGGGCATCATTCCAAAAAGCCTAACCTTTTGTGGTGTGGCAAGTCACTTCAGATGATGCTCCACCAGCCCCGTGCGGCTTTGTTCCCCTCCCCGCTCTCTGCAGCACGATGAAAGCACAGGAAGGATGTTCGATGGCAGATTGGCCATAAGCCACTTTCAAAGGGGAGTCATTTAGTGAGATTCACTCATACTTGTATGAGCTGAAACAAAAAAAAAATGAACAACATTGGTAAAGCAACCAGACTGATCTTGCAAACACACTTCATCTTGGACCCGGCTGATGGGAAAAACACTCTGTTATAGAGAATGTAACTTTATGAATACTGATAACACCTCCCAGCAAGCCTCAAACACCTATTTCCAGATGAGTGTTTACCACCACGTGGTCAGTCAGGGCTGACCATATTGCGTACAAGTCTGATTATTACAGCCCTAGTGTTGTATTGTTTTTACTTTTCTTTAAATATAGACACGTACGGGGTAGGGGGAGGGGGGCTCTTCAGTTCTGTAGCACACCGGAGCTGTCATGCTTAGACCAAAATCTGTGAGCTGTTCAACCCGAAGTGGTCAACCTGATAACAGAAGCTCCCCAGAGAGGCTGAAACATTTTTAACAGTGAACGTTTATCACACTATCATTGGTAAAAGCTAGCTAGTCAGACTTAAGGTCATAAGAGATAGATGATAACCCACAGTATTTCTTCAGTTATTTGAGTAATATGCTGCTCCCAGAAAGGTTGAGAAAGTTTTTGAAGCCTGGATAAGTTTTCATTCATGAGAACTGTGGGGGGGTTTTTGTTTGTTTTTACGACTTTTTTTTTTCCCTTTCTTTTTTTCCTTTTAAACCTGTCTCACAGATAAAACTTGACACAATTCATCACTGGCAGGAAACCTTGGAGGGTGCGGTCTGCTGGGTAGAGCAGAGGCCCGGGGCTTTGCATACCTCACTTCCATCCCTGCCGCTGGCACTGACTCAGGGGCTGGCTGGAGGTGAGTCACCTCCCTGCTTTGCACCTCCTGGAGAGACTGTGCCATATCTGGTGGTATTTAAGTCAGCTAGCACCAGGCACGTGATTTTGGGACGACCGAAGCTAGTGGGTGGTGTCCGTTGGCTTTCGCAGGTTCTGGTGTTTTTTTCCAGCAAAATGTATCAGGAGTCAGAGATCAAAGGCCCACGGTGCTACTAGAAGCTACGCTGGATTTGTAAATTGAGTTTTCAACATACTCATGGATTGCACGTGAGAGCATCAGTTGAGTTAGAGCAATGAAGCGCCAAAGGCGTGCCAACCAGAAGTACCGTGACTTTGCTCAAAGAAGGTTCATGTCTCTGCTCTGACCTCAACGCATGTGATCACAGGGGAGGCACGAAGGCAGATCTCACGTCAGGAGGGGAGCCTTGGGCACTTTGTCCCAACTCAAGCAGGGCTGCTCTCAGCCCATCCAGCTCTGGACCATATGTTCTTCATTCCTGGTGCCTGCCCTCTACCTTGCACCAGCGCTTGTGTTTTGGCAACCATCTGCTCAGCAATCTAATGCTGAATTTGAGGCAAAGGTGGAGGGCTGGGCCAGAGTGGCAATGCGGCAGTCTCACACTCCTCAGATCCATGTGTTGAAGTGTTGTGTCCAACTTTGCAATGCCTCAGTTCCGCAGCAGAATCCATTCCTAACATCTTAAGAAAAGCACCTTAACAAGGTATCTCAAGAGCACGTAAGTTGTATGAAGAGGCACCTACATGAGTTGTTAGGAGATGTCAGAAGTTCATCTTTGAACATTCCTTTGCCACAACACTTCAGCAGTCTTCAAAACTGAAATGTAGGTCTTTCCCTGTCCTTAGTTCTCACTTTAGGCAACCAAACACCACTTTGCTCCTTCTTTCTGACCAAAGAAATCTTGAATTCCTTCCCACACAGCTTAAACCTTGGGGATGGGGACTCCATATTCCAGCACAGCCCACAGCAGAGGAGCTACGACGTGGCTGCGAAAGGCAAAGGGGGGCACAAAACCAGAGAACCTCTTCCTGGGAGGATACCGTACCCCGGGTCTTGACTTGAAGACACAGACTGCAGCATGTGTGTGAAGCTCCTGGCTGTAGGAGGCCACAGGAAGAGTTCCTCTCTAGGGCTGTAGTTAGATTTCAGGTGAGAGCAGGACGTCCATAGCTAAGCAGCAGCACCCAGCCGCAGGCAGGGGCACGCAGACACACATCCCCTCCCTGCAAAGCCCACAGCAACCGGGCACGTGCCTACCATGTTGAGGAGTTGCAGGCCCAGGCAAGGAGATGCAGGGTTGCACTCCTGCTCTTCAACTGCTGGTTTTTGCCTACGTCCCATCTTAGGTGCCAAAATCTGCTTATGAAGCCGGGCATATAAAATTATGGGATCGGTGCTGGCAAAGCAAGTACACAGGTTCTGATGTGCCATGAAAGGGGTCCCCAAGTACATTCAGGAGGCTGGACCAAAGTGTGGTAGGATTAACACAATTCGATGGGTCTGTGTAGCGAGTGCTCTTAGGAGGAGAAAAACACATACACACAGAATATACTATACCCTGGCATGCAGGGTCCTGAAGGAGTGGAGTTTGAGGTTCAAAAAGAGATTAAACATTCACATATGCGTGGCCCTCAGAAAAATTGTATTTTGCTCATGAACTAATCCATGAACCACCCGGGTTTGTAAAGAGGTCACTGATTATGTGAGCTGGAAATCAGCTTTCCTGTTTGACACGACACTTAAATAATTGCCCCAAAAGGACAACCTGGGCACTGCTGCTTCACAAGAGTAAAAAGTGCCTCCAAGAGGTATCTTCTTCAGAGATTGTACCAGGATTAGGCCGGTTGCGTTGCTGACTTTGGAAGTTCCAAAACATAGAATAGACTTTATCCTTGTGAGACAGAAAATTTTGCTGGGGTTTGCTTTATTCAGTTTTATAGTGCTTTCATTATTACAGAGAATCACCTCGCCTTCTGCACTGAGGTATCACCTTCTCTTGCTCTCCAGCGTCAGTGGGCGGAGATGTCTGGAGAGACGTGGATGGAGATTCCCTTCCCTGCGCAGGTTGTAACCAAAGAGGGTTACAACAGGTGCCTACCAACATTTTTTACTCCAATGGTTCAGAGCCCTCTGGTCTCTATTAATTTATTTTCAACTCTATGTCTACCCATATTTCTAAAAATAAGTAGCACCGTTAACATTTTGAATTTTAATTATCTACTGAATATCTAAAAAGATAAGCTGGAAGGGGAAGCCCCTCTGTGAGCAGAAGTACAATCTAGTTAAATGAGTGAAATTTATCAGAAAAAATGAGTAATGAGCAGTGAGGAAGACTGTCTCATTTTGCTAATTTTACTTCATAAATTATCTGATTTGACATTCTGCGCTAAAAATCTGCTTATTAACCAAGAAAAGCACGGGACGTACTCCACTTGGTTGAAGCAGAATCTGTGGCCACAAAAATTTTGCTGCATTAGTACCGCAGCACGAAACCCCCTGCCGCCGAAACGAAGACTCTTGTGGTTGTTTCTAGATCATGGCGTATCTAGAAACAGCTAGGTGTGCTGGGCTTCGGGTTTGAGCCTACACAGAGCCAGCCGCCCCCTTATCTGCAGCCACATCACAACTGCATTAATTTCACTGCACAGGTGTCACCAACGCACAGAAGTGCTAGGCAAAGTTGTCCTTCCCCCGAATTGCACTCCCAAGCCCATTTCAGGAATGAAGGAAAAGATAATTCTTAATCCTTAATTCGTATTTAATGCATTTTTAATGCGTTATTTTGAGACTATCAGCCCCTTTTATTCAGGCGCTTGTGCCTGGGACTGGCAATGAACTTTTAATACTAAAGTTATTTCAGAAGAAAGAGGCGAAAGGGTGCCAAAATAGGCTATAAAACTAAGCATGTGTTAACGGCATCTGTTACAAATAAGGCTGGATTCCACTTTCCATTGTCTTACTCCTTTTTCCTCAAGTTGTTTAAATTTTCCAATTCAAAAGGAATTTGGCTGAAGATTTCCCTTACTTGGTCTTGACCTCACGGAGGGCTGCTTGCAGAAGAGTTGTACAACATCTATTACAAGCCTTTAAATAGTGAGCGCATGAGAGAAAAGGAACACAGATGTCGTCTTGGATGTTCAGACTAGAAAAAATTAGGTGCGATAAAGGAGCCTCCCCAGACGTGTGTCCCTCCCGATTTGATCCCAAGGATAAACCAGAGCAGATCTGTTAGTGTTGCTACTCCAAAAGCAGCAAGTTTCCCCCACTGTTCTGTACAATGATAAATGTCGCAAACTGTGTCATTTAATTTACTCACCAACACACATTATTTTAAAGGACTTCAAGGGTGCATTGATGACTCTCCAAACGAAAGCCCCCTTGGGCTGTCAAGTAATACTGAAAGAAGCATATAATTTACGTGGTAAACACCTTGTTCTGAAATAAACATACCATTTTGGACGTGCTCTTTTAATATCTTTGTTAAAGACAAGCTTTTAGAGCTCTGAAACTCAAACAGCACAAAAAGCAAGGGAATTGCACAAATCTCCTCTTTAACCTACAGCAGCACTATATAAAAACAGAACTTAAAAAAGGAAGACAGAAATGGCTATCATGCTCCCTAATGAAACTGTTCCCTGTTATTCCCAGTTTTCCCTTCTATTGCATGCCAAAAAATCTCTAGCAGTTACCGCAAAGTCAGAAAACAAGGTGTCAACCACGATGCCAAAATACTTACATGTAACACAGCTTGTGCAAAATTATTTTTGCCTATAATTAACCATCTAGCATTTTTTTATAGCTTCCTTTAGCAATGTTAAAAGCAACAATGTCGTGTTAACACTGCAGAAGCAGTTTAAACTCTACAAACATCCTAATGTGTGCACACTGGATACTAACATCTAATACAGAAGAACAGGAAAACTGCTAATGAGAACATAACAGGAAAACTGAACCATCTCTTTGTCAGTGTATGGACAGGCTGGAATGTAACTAGGGACAAATGTTCGCGCAGGAGTTTTTGTTACCTTTTTTCCTTGAATTGTAAATCCACCAGATTCTCTCCTAAAAATCTTTTAAAGAAATCTACAAGTTACAATGATTTTTATTTTCTTTTTTTTGGATAAGGGTTGTGACCCAGAACTCCTGCAGGTACAGCGCTAGGTCAGAAATGCCGAAAGACCGAAGGACCAAAGTCCTATTTGAAGTCTATCATTGTGTTTCACAAATCCCCAAATATTTCAGCCTACCTGGAAGCCTAATTCGAAACACATTTTTGTCTTACTAGTTAAATAATGCACGTGCTGTTGCCTGTTTTGACAGTAGCCAGTGCCTATTACTGACTGACGCTAAAATTCTAAGTGCTATGCAGGAACTACAATTCCCAACAGTCAGAAACAAGACTGCTGATGCTGTATACTGCAGGGGTCCCTCTTTCGGTCCCAGGATAAGATGCACCCGATCAATCAGATCCAGACAGCCAAAGCTTTACAATGTTAAAGATGCAGATCTGAATTTTGAATCTCGGGCTTCAGCAGGAGCACTGCATTCATTTTTCAGTTCCAGTGTATTCTGATGAGGTTAAGGATCTTTTCCTTCTAATTTTTAGAGCTATTATAGACTGAAAAGAGCAAAATAGCAGTATGTTTAGCGTGTAAATCGTGTAAAGCCCCTCATTGCTAGTGAGCCCAGACACTTATTTGGACACAAAGATCGGTATTTGCATTAATATTCTCAGGAAAATCACAGCACTTCATTTTAGCAGGACAGGTCCAAAGAAGTTGGCTGGAGCTGACTTAAATATGGTTTGGAAGTATAAATCCTGTGTAGCATTGTCTGATGATTGTGTGTAACCATGGCAAAATATTCTTGTCTTGATGTTTCTTTCTTCATAAGGCCAAAATTGTATCCAGCAAATTGCAGTCTTCAACCTTCTTTTGGATTAGAAACATTAGAAAATGCTGATGACAACATTTGAAGTTAAAAAGGAGTTAAATTTGGGAATATTTTTTATATTTCCTAGGGCTTTGCCCAGCTAAGTGTTAGACATTCACAGGTGAGGGACTTGCTGCATGTCATTTAGTAGGCTCAGCAACCAGAGCTCCATGAAATCCTTCTATCATAATAATTATTTTTAATTAATCATCATTACACCTTCCTTTGTATCAGCTATCAATTGTTCATCTTGGTTTTTTTCTGAACATAGGTAAGAGAATTTTTAACTAAAGCAGAATCAGAATAAGCAATAACTAAGTTTATCCTTCTTTCAGCTCCATGCTCTGTACAGCATTACACTAGTTTTTATGGGTCTATTCTACCTGCGTGTCTCTACTTACCAATATAGCCACAGAAACATGCTATTACTTCTGAAATGCTTCCTTAATTATGGATGGCAAAAGGCTGTTTGGGTAGAAAGCAAAAAAACAAACAAACAAACAAACGTCATCTTCAACATAAAGTACCCTCTCTTCAGGGAGACGCAATATCTCTGGCAAAGGTTGGGAGACTGGACCTACTTTTACAAGCCAACAGTCACATGTTATCGCTGCAGCCAAAAGTGCCCCTACAAAGCATAACTGCAGCACTCACAGCACAGATTTCTCATTTCCTTCTCTGTTGCCATACAGTGAAATTAAACTGGCTGGAGGTCCTGGGTCTTCTTATGCAACTAGAGGAAGATGCAAGGGGCCGAAACCACGACAAGCTCACAGAGTACAACTTCCCTGATCCTCAAAAGACAGGCATGCGTGCGCAACATTTGAAGGAGATCTCCTGAGCAAGAACTCACATGTCTATTCACACGCCTGAAATTCAGCACACGCATGAAACTTAGCAGGACTATGGTTCTTTTTGTATTTTTACACTAAGTGGCTTTTTAAAAGCTAAAGGAACACGTTTGACAATGACGGACTATGAGCATATTTCATAAACATATTTTCTGAAATATATCAATTTGAAAAAGAAACATTTCGTGGGTGAGAAGAGGCAGGATTTCTTCATTGTTTCACGCTACTTATTTGATCTATTTCATTAAGTTAACACCCAGGCATGCAATGAATTTTTCCTTATTTTTTTCCCATAATTTTACTGGGGGATTTAGCTATTTTTTCTGTCTCCCCCCCTCCCATTACATTGATACAGCATTTGCTTTTTATTACTTCTTTGCCTACCTCCTGAACTACTCATGATGATTCAAAATAAACGTTCAAAATCCAGTAATAGAATGCCTCAACATCTCCAGAGGCTGAATATCTCAACACAGCATATTATGGTTGAATTTTCCTATAAGACTTAACCTACCTTTAAGCAAGATATATTTTACAGCCTTATTACTTCCTAAGTTTTTCTCTGAAATGAGAAATAAAGCTCTCCAGGTTTTTATTTCAGTGTCAGTTTCTTTTCCAGTCTGTATTGATTTTAGACTTTTCTAGAGGTTCAAGTTCATGTAATAATTCACTCTATTTTCTCTTGTACTGTTTTCAGCATTTACCTTTGCTTTAAATGTCAGAGTCTTTCACTTCTGTTACTTTGATCTCCTTGTTGCCTCTCTTTTCTCTGATTGTGTATTTTGGTGTGGTCTCCCCATCTTTTTCCACTTCCAATAGTATTTTTTAAACCTCATTGTA
>VFFE01007226.1:2429598-2499489 GCA_008921705.1 Burhinus oedicnemus
GACCACTTCTTGTTTTTTGTAATCTTCTTTTTAGAGGAACTGTAGCCTGCTGTACGTTGGCTATGGAGTCTTGGCAGTCCCAGCTCTCCTCCCACACAAAGGGATTCCAATACATCTCCTGTTGCAGCTCATTGACTTCCTTAATTCCACCAGGTCGATTTATTAAAATCCAGTGCTCCGACTTGAGTGTGAGCATTTATTTCATATTAGGTTGAATTCAAGTAATATTTTGATCCCTCACACATTATTCTCTAGTTTGCTGTCAATGACACGTTCTGAAGAAAGGCAACTAAAGACAAACATCTGACTCCATGTTTTAAAGACAAGCAACAAGCTGTTGTAACAGAAGACGAGTAAGAGAATGATGTTACAATAAAGAGATGCCTGAATATGTATTAATTCAGTACAAGTGATAAAGTATGTTTTCAATACTTAGGAACATGTCTGATACAAATGCAGAAAATGTAGACTGGGAAAATTCATAAAGAAATCACATTTCTTAGGAAGTGAGGAATTCAAAAAGAGCTTATGACTATGTTTCTTAGTATTTTATTATTCTGAAGCTAAATCCTTTACAGATTGAGCTAACTGGATGACTATTTCAGTTAATACTTGTAGCTGAGACTATGACCAGCTTAGAACGGACAACATTCAACAAAACAACATTGCTCCAGGTGTTTAAAAATTCTCCCTGAAAGCCAATAATGACATATATTTGAAGTTTCACATTTCCATTCAACATGCTATTACTACTTACACGCAATTTTTTTTTTTTTTTAACGAGTAAATACATGTGCATCAAACTGTTTCTTCAGTATTTCGTATTACAGGAACTGTACGCTGTATTTTTAAACCATGTAACTGAACAGGCAAAAGAAAACTTTGACATTAAAAAATTGTTTGAGAATTCAGTATGCTGTTTCTAAAAAGTTCCACTCAAAATGACTGTAAATACAGAAAGAATACATTATTACTGCATGATTTACTTGCGAGTCGTGACTTCAGTTATAGAATTAAACCCACCCTTCAGCCCCCAAAACAAGACCACTTTCTATTAGTTGCTCTCTGTTATAGCTTCCTGCATCAAGCCCCAAAATGAAAGTCAGTGTCAAATCTTCCCTGTTGGCAAGACGTTTGTTGGCTTTTGTGTAACTATATCTTAATGGCAGCAAAATTGTTCTTTCCTTCTTGATCCCTACTCCCCTCCACACAAATTCAATAACTAGTGGTGAAAAGAGGACTGACTAACAAGAGTGAAGAGGAAGACAGTGGTAGTAAGCCTGTAAGAGCAAGAAAAGACAAGAGGAGTAAGAAGGAAGCAGCAAAACCAGTGACATATTTTGCTCCTCCTTACTTCTGACTATGCAAGACATGATTAACTATTCTACTCCTTAATACCAAAGAATATTTTACTTTAACATTTTTTTAAAAAACTTCTACTACCCTTATAAACTCGGAGTGCTCTTCTGTTAATTCCCAGTGAAAGGAGAGCTTATTTCTAATGTGAAGGTTATCACCAATATTCCAATAGAAGGGAGAAACAAGAGGCAGGAACATGTTCAATCAAAAAAGAAGCAAGAAAAAAAAAGGTCTCCCAAGAAGTCAGACTTAAAACCACTAAAATTTAGATGATAACAGAAAGAGAGTGCGATAATTTTTAAAAGCAAAAGCAGCAGTGTCCTTCTCCATATTGTATCTGAACGCTTATTAGTCAGCTGTATGTAGTAACATTTATTACATACTTCTCAATAGTTTATAGAAGTTGAGTCCTTCCAGTCACTTACATCAGTATCACTCTACATCTAGAAAGTAGCAGATTGATACACTGAACAACATGAGTAATACCCAAATTTAAAGGTGACATTTGCTAAAAATACATTTCAATGTATTTTTATCAAATGAAACAGATTGCAGCACACCAATGAATATTTCCTCACGAACATACAGCCAAGAAGAGTGTATGTAAACAAAATTGGCTTAATCCCCTCCACAGAATGAAACACAGTAGACAGAAAGCCATTTTATCACGGTATTTACAACCAGAAGTCTCACTCAGCAGGATACCCCATACCATTACTCAGAGTTGTATCTTGTAATTTCTTTTTTGGTGAAATTCTTTTTGTTTTCTTCAGTCTTCAAAAGAATTGAAGAAGTATAGAAAAAACGGGTGACGTTTAAGCACATTTGTTTTTTGAGTTGCCTGCATTGCGTTGTCGTCTTATGTTTTCATCATTGTTGATGAAGAAGCTTGAAAACACGTCAGCTGCAAATGCATGCTGCTTTTAAATTTGTTTAGTAACTCTTCTAGTAACCTGTAAAAGGAAAATAGTTACAACTTTGGCAGATTCTGAAAAGGGAACAACTACCAGAAGTTTTGGCTATTCTGTCTGTGAATTCAATTACATGTCTGCTTAAATAAAGGGCCTAAAATTGGATCTATTCAAATATCTGAACACTATAGGTATTTAAAACTATACCAATGTGTCGGGATGATCTGTGGCCAGGGGAGGACTTAGCCACAGAAATTTTACCAAGGTGATAAAATAGCCCTTTATATGTCCTTCCTTCCAGATGAAGATCATCTTCTTGAGAGAAACATATTTGCAAAACACAATGGCAAAAGGCCTGGTAGAGAGTGTCATAACATACTTCTGTAAGGAAAATCCAGAACTGCCAGACTATGTACCATAAAACCAGTATCCCTTATCAAGGCTATGGCTTTTCAAGTACAGCTGAATTGCGAATTTCAGTTCTCAAACTTGTCTTTGGAAGGTATTTTGTTGATTTCTCTTAAGTATCAGGCTGAAAGATCAGAGGTGGTATGACTTTATCTAGGAGAAACATTAATTCACTGGCAACCATGTGGTTTTGTCCTTCATAGATAACAAAGTATGTATGAGTTCATTTTGGAGCATAACAATGGTTTGTCTACATCTACATAGCTGCCAAGAAGGTACTTGGAGCAGCAGACAGTATTTATTATAATCCACAAACTACAGGTGTAGGACTAAGGGTGTTGATTGCTCTGCTGTAGGAGATAATTATTGTAACAGTGAAGATGCATTATTAAGTTTTACAGTCTTGCCTGTGTGTTTTATTTTCCCTGTATGCTAGGGATGGATGCGTTCTCTGAACTTTTTGCTCTATTTCAAAAACAAGCTAGGTAGGGCAGACAGGCATCACCAACTTTTTGGCAAGCTGTGACCATTGAACAGCCAGTAACAGAAGAAATTATACTGTATGTTAAAAAAACCCAAACCAACCCAAGAACAACAACTTGAACCACAAAATCAGTATCTGCTTCCTCAGCAGGTCCTCTGGAAGACTACTATAGCCACATTCATCATTTAGTATCACAGTAATGACTGTGAATGAACAGAAGTGAACAGCTCTAAATCAGTGCACAAATGTGTGTTATTTTACACAAATATGTGTAGATTACAATGCACTGCCTGTAACAATGACAATTACGGTGTAACAACCTGGGAAACAGAACAAATTTTGCACTGTCTAGGGCTCAGAACTCAGACAGATGTAAAACTGATGCAGTTCTTGATTCTCGTCTGTCCCATGAAGCTCAAATGCTTGTGACTAAGTGAAAAAAAAAAATCTACAGGTGTTTCGGAAAGTCTGAGTTGAAAGAACTCTCCTTACTCAAAACTGATTCCTATCTTTAATAAAGCATAAGAGCTAAGTAAGGCAAGGAGGTATCTTGAGACTTGTGGCTAGTGAGGAGTAGGTTTGAATAAATAGACAGAGGACATCTGGAAGAAGGCACAGTCTGCAGACCATGGGCTGCACAAACAGTCTCTTCGCGTGTCTACAAAATATTCTAAATTGTGACTGTTAAGAGCAAACTGATTTGATGCAGTTCAGTTCCTGAAAGTACCATAGTACCAATCTCAAGTTCAAAACATCTGTACTAATACTAATATACTCATTACAAATCCATCCTAATTTTACCATACTACTCTTTATTAAGCTAGGCTTGTAAAACAGACAACCAAATACTAGGCTGGATGCAGCAAAGCAGCTTGGTCGTCAAAGGTTGCTACGGTGGGGAAGGAGGAACCCAGAACTACTCCTCCTCTTGATGTTAAGAAAGAACACAGACCCTTCTGATTTGTTTTTAAAATGAAACAGGCTGGTTTTCAGAGTTCCCCATATATCAGCTGGCAAAAGCTTGGACTTTTGTTCCTAGGCTATTTTTTTTATTGCTGCTAAATTCAGTAAGACAAGACAATGGACCCCACAGAAACTTTAAGATTAACAAGAAAGGCTAAAATAAATTACAAAATAAATACAAAGCTACACTGAACTGATCGGACTAGAATGGGCAAGAGAGATATGCCACAAAGCCATCAGCTCTTCTATGTAACTTAATAAGGCAAGGACTTAGCTTACTCTTAACTCTATCCAAAGAGGCTTCCGCTCTGTAATTCAGAAGGGTCAAATACAGTGAATATTAACCCTCTTATAACAAAGTTTTGATACAAGAGTAAAAAGCAATGGCTCCAGAGCCCAGAAAGGAGACAAGAAGGTGCATTATACTCACTTTTTGTCAGTTCCACTTGAGAGCTGAGGCAGGGCTTCCAAAGCTTGCTTAAAGCTCGAGCTGCAAGGAAAACAAAAATACTCATATTCCACTGGTACAAGTCTCAGTATTCACAGTTTCTCTCTATAAATTCCATGGAGATATGCTGTATTTTATCCATCCTTATTTCAATAAATTAACAAAATATTAGCTTGGCACCTGACATTCATGTGCAAATTGAACATAAAGTGGTCATGGGTTCAAGCAGGCCTCTTGACACTCCTAATGTGACGTACACCACACATCAACATGAAATGTTAAATCAGCAGCTGATTTAAGACTGTGCTTGATATCCTGGACTCTTCAAGAATTAGATAGCTGCCAGCCTGCCTTCTGCCTCAAACTAAGTGACCGTCAGAGTATGAAGCACAGATAAAACATTTATTTTGGCTTTCTGTGCTCAGAAGTCAGGTCAGTGCAATCTCCCCTACAGAAGGGGGCCTACAGAGAGAATGACAGTAGGTTTGCATTGAGGTAACATAGATTCATAAAATAATTTAGGTTGGAAGGAACCTCTGCAGGTCTTCATGTCTAACCCCCCTCTCAAAGCAGGACAAACTTCAAGGTTAGAGGAGGTTTTTTGGGGCATTATCCAGTCAAGTTCTGAGTAACTCCAAAGATGGGGCTTCCACCCCTGTCTGGGCAACAGATGTAGAAAAGTTCAGGGAACGATACAGGACCTGCACAGATACATACAATCTTGTCATCAAAAGATTATTATGGTGACTTGTGGCAACTATTACTAGTGAGAAGTCCAGGAATAAAAAAAGCAGCTACGAAGCTCCAGCACAGTTCTTTGCCTCTGTGCTGATTAGAGACATTGCCACTTCCATTTTATCCAATTTGAGCCAGTGCCAAGTAATTTTCATTTAGAGGTTTTTATCACTATTGGACACTCCGAATAGGGAAGCAAGTCTTTTGAAACAGAATGCAGTGACACAACAGGACACTACCTGTGACACTATGAAGACACATTAGGCCCTCAAGCCCTGCAATCCCTGCTACAAAATGTTGATCAGGTAAGATGACCAAATTGCCATCTGCAAGAACATGTGATGCCAATCCTAACAGAAGTGTAGGTAATTAAAATAATGAATGAACCCGCCCATATCTAATCCCCAACATAATCACCTAGAAATTTCAATCAATCAACTTTACTCAAAACTGCTGACAGCTATCATAGTTTGTTTTTACATGCCTTGACTGCATCAACCGCTGATGCTTCTAATGCTTTTCTTTCTCCCTTTATATTAATGTGTGAGTCTGTCCCACACTATTTTTGCTCTTGCACCTCACTGAGAAATGATAAATTGCTGAAAGCTTTTTGAAGGCTTTCATTCTAAGAGACAGTGTGAAGCTGAATTCACTTTCCCTGATTAGGTGTGCAGAAAAGGAATAGGGTATTGTACAAGCCTGTGGAGAGCCCTAATTTTCCATATCCCTATAAGGGCATCCTGCCAGTGTCTGGTTCTGTAGCCTCTCTGATGTGCCTGGTAGGTTCTTTGCCGTGTGCTTTATGAGATTGCTGTGAAAAACTGGATAAAAGTCAGTGACATCTGCTTCTGTCTTTTTTTATTTTCCTCAGCAGCTGAACTGCTGTTAAGAAGTTGTACTTTTTTTTTTTTTTGAGTGGCAAATACTAGTTTGTGTCTAAAAAATTCAAGTAAAAACCAAAAAAAGGTAATTATTTTCTTTCTGATAAAACCTTACTAGTAGTCTGCTTTTTGTATATTTACCTAGTATATCACATACTCTATTTGAAGCAAAATTTCTTAATCCTTAATTTACATTACGTACTTTTGCATCTTAACCACGGATTCCATTACATTGAAAAAACAGACATTACAGCACATCTTACTTGCTTTCAGGTGTTAGGTATATGGCCACGGTATCTCTCAACGCACAGATTTCAAGTCTTGCCTAAAGACAGAAATACAAATATTGAAACAATGACACCAACGTCCTTTCATCAAGTCAATACCAGTACCCCAAAGCTCCATCTTTTTTAGAGGCAAATATTATTGCACACTGCAGTTGTAAGCAGCCTTGGCTTTTAACAGTTTGTTTCCTGTATTTTTTGTTGCCATGCTGCTATGTCAGGAACTGCTAAAAGGAACAATTTCATACTTTTGATTCAAGTCAAAATGTTTGTACGGTCACTATGCAGAAGTCTAAAAACATTGGTTTGTTTCTCAGTAACAGTAATAAATCTCCAACTCTGTTCTATCTTTTCTGTACTGTGACAGAAAGAAAGAGAGATGCAACCTTAATTTTGTCTTTTTTTTTTTTTTTTTTTAAATTTTTTTTTTTAAATACAGTGAGCTTTACTTCTCACAGCACAGCTTGGCCAGGGAGGAAGAAAACACAAGAGTATAAAAATCTGTCAATACACATTTTACTCTTGGTTTTCCTGTTGAATTTATTTTTTTCCATCAGATGAGGAAGTTGAATGGTTGTGCTCTGCTTCTTGTCTGTCACCTGGTGGGCACACAAGCTTGGGGATTTTACTCCTGCACTGTACTGTGTGCCTAGGTATTAATTTTCACCTAAGCAAACTATGGTGGAGAATGAACTCAAAGATTAAACAAATTTCATAGATCATCCTTTAGTCTTTGAAAAGCAATCATTATCATTGCAGGTTTTATATGAAACAGAAAAATTCTGCACGTGATCATTACTTTAAGTCATTTCATTTAAAAATATAAACTGAACTTCATCCAAATGGATATTGTTCATCATAAAGATAGTTTAATCCAGTTAGCCGTTACAGAAACTGGTCTACATTTAGACCCAACTAACATGACGTTAATCTTCCAAACCAAAACTTTTTATAATACAACACAGACATGTAATTCTAGTTCTAACGAAAGACTTTGGCTTTTTGGTCTTCCCCTCACTTCTTCCCTAGGTAAGAAGCTAGCTGAGATTTATGCTTTTTTAGTGCCAGAGCTTTCTGGCACAAAATACGACATAGCCAGCCACCAATGCTTTTCTCACACCAGAATGTTTCACCTCTTTTTGTATGGTGGTCCAAGCTGAACAGCCTTGAACTTTTTGTAGTCCTACACATAAGATTCTGGAATCATTCCTACATTTTAGCAGGTAGCAGTACCATGGGGAAAGTGTCACATTCTCAAGTACCACAGCCTAAATGAGCATGGTGGGAGGGCAAACCCTGCAAAACTGTGGGTCATGGGATGTGGGAACACAGATTCAGGCTTCTCTTCAGGAATGAGTGTTTTTTCATCAGTCTGACCAGGCTCAGATCACTCTCACACTGCTGCTGTTTGCCAGACAGGATTTTCTATGCTCAGAGGAACAGAAAATGACCACGAGTGACAAACTTACAGTAGGGAGAGAAAATCCTTTCATTTATGGGTTTAGGCAGCAAGTTTATACGGTTGGTTGTCTAGTCAAACAAAACTGATACACGGGTAGCTTCGTTGCTATTCACTGATTTGGTTTTAAATAGGCAGTCAATCTTATTTGGCTGTGATCTTCCTACATTAATTCTCCAATTACTACCAGCAACTGGAAAATAAGGCTTGCAATTGGATAATTATTTTCTCATAATGAATGAATGCTGTCACATACAATGAAAATTTGGAGTTTGCTCTTCTTGCCTGTTACAGCCATAGCAATCATTGACTCAACGGGATTTTTTTTAAACGATTTTTCCTTAGTGTCCTTTAAAAGTTACCCAGTAGCAAGTACAATTACCAATCCAGCCGTAAATGAAGAAGGCAGTGTAAGAGTATCTGTTCTACCTATGCTGCAAAGCGCTAATGTAGGAATAGCGTAACAGACAAGTGACTAGTTTTGCAAAGACTTGCAATATCCTATTGCATGATATTTTCAAGATTATTTAAATCTCAAAATAACACAAAGTTGTTTTTTCTTTTAAAGTAATTTTTTTTCTGACAGGCCAAAGACAGTATTTAACGACATTTCAAACAGATATCATTATGACACTTTTTATCTAATAGGATATAGGTAACCTTTTATGCACTTAGACACAAAGACAACACTAAAATGTAATCAAACCCAAGAACCAGTATCCCCCAAAGGATATTCATCCAGAAATCTGAAATAGGTTGTATACTAATCCTTTTTATCTCCTTGCTTTCACTGCTACAATAAATCCAACAAATACACAGATTATACCGCTCTTCTTATTCTCAGTTTTCTAGGTTCAGATGTTTGACAGTACACAGTATTCAGGTACCTGTAAAGCTCCATTTCTGCTGAAGGATGAAACACACTGCATCAGTCGACTCAGTTCTTCAGAGACTGCTTCTACAACCCTTGACATTACCCGAGGAACTAAGTCTTTGGAAATGGTAAACACCTGATTTTTATAAAAGAAGAATCATGAACACGATAGCTATATTAACAGAAATATTTTCTACAGTAACATTTCAGTAAAAAGCATTAAACACTTTGATTGACAGGACCACTTTTATCAATGGACAAAAAAAATTTCAAAAGCAACTAGAGTATGAAGGATTTCTTTTGATGCTTGCCCTGTGCTTTGACCAGTCACCTCTGTTAACAGCAATGTTAGCTATGTGATACATGATAACAACATCTCTCCTGCAATCACAGAATCATAGAATGCTTTAGGTTGGAAGGGACCTTAAAAATTATCTAGTTCCAATCCCCTTGCCATGGGCAAGGACACCTCCTACTAGACCAGACTGTGCAAACCCTCATCCAACCTGGCCTTGAACACTTCCAGGGATGGGGCCTCCACAACTTCCCTGGGCAACCTGTTCCAGTGCCTTGCTACCCTCAGAGTGAAAAATTTCTTCCTAATATCTATGCTAAACCTACCCTCTCCCAGTCTGAAGCCATTACCCCTCATCCTATCACTACATGCATGCCCTTGTACAAAGTCCCTCTCCAGCTTTCCTGTAGGCCCCTTTCAGATACTGGGAGGCTGCTGTAAGGTCTCCCTGGAGCCTTCTCTTCTCCAGGCTGAACCACCCCAACTCTCTCAGCCTGTCCTCATAGCAGAGGTGCTCTAACCCTCTGATCATCTTTGTGGCCCTCCTCTGGACCCACTCCAACAAGTCCATGTCCTTCTTATGTTGGAGGCTCCAGAGCTGGATGTAGTACTCCAAGTGAGGTCTCAAGAGATCGGAGTAGAGGGGCAGAATCACCTCCCTCAATCTGCTGGCCACGCTTCTTTTGATGCAGCCCAGTGCCTAAAAGCAGACAGACTTCAAAATATGCGCTCACTGCTGATGGATGCAGGTAGTCAGGTGGTTGTACATAGACTGCTGTTTTGTAGATAGCACCTTTAATTCAGGGTTGTGTGACTGACTGACCCAATTACACTTTTTTACCCACGTATTTTGGTGTTTCTTCTACAATCCTTTGTGTTTGACCACTGTCAAACAGCTAGTGTCTTTATGCTCTGTGGCACAAATAAGCCTTTGAAAGGGTTTGAGAGTATGGCAGTGTAATGGATTGTCATTTAAATTCTTCCACCGCTGCCATTTATTAGTTCACTAGCAAAAACATTGCACCTTACTGTTTTTACCATGCTTCAAGACAATCTTCTTAACTACTTCTTTGTATAACTTTTTAAAGTGGTACTTTGAGCCTCCATTTGAGGTTCAGAATAGCAACTGGAACACAACAGCAACACAAAATTAAACATTAGATCCATGCCTGAAGGAAAACATGAAGAAACCAATCTTCCTTAAAGGGAGCTTTAAGGAAGTGAGAAATTGTCGGTGAATTAAAAAAAAAAAAAGTATGATTTTTCTACACAGAATTGGGGAAAAACGCAGGCCAAGAGGTTGGAATATAGGAGGAAGTGAGATTGTAGGTTAGACAGACCAAACTTGGGTCAAGACTTGAAGATGATGATAAAGCTGCATTAAAACTGCACAGGGTTGGGGGAGAAGATGACACAAGGAACTGAAGATCATGCAACTGGAGTGGTACAAGAATGAAAATGAACTGCATAGAGTTTTTAAACACTTGCCCTCCTGATTTCTGCTTTAAAATGATCTAAAAAAATTAAGTAGTGGAATGATTTTTTTGCTAGAATACCTTTGCTTTATGTGACGTTTAAATCTCATGTCTGACAAGGAAATGTAGTAACTGACAGAAGATACTCATATATGTGTGTAAAAGTAAAGTGGGGGGGGGGAGAGGAGAATACAAGATTCCTACACAGTTTTCAGTGATTTAAGTAATGAATTATGTATCAGGGATCCCATACAGCTGACTGTTCCAAATGGCAGGTCTGCACCACAGGCTAAATACACTGACTGCATATATTTCAGCTATCAGCTTGTTACCATTGCTAATTCAAACACACAACCTGTTTTAACTGTTTTGACCCACAAAAGCTAAGTAAGGGACATACTTAGCTGTATGGTAAGAAAAAAACCCAACAAAACAAAACAAAAAAACCCCAGTAACGATTTGGGGAAGGGTCATCTTATTCAGCAGCAAATATTGCTGAGCAATTCAACACAAACATACCAGGAACACGCCCAAAAATCTTCTACTGAGAAGAGAGTATTTGTGCCCACAACGAGCACTCTTGAAGTTACTATACAGAATCCAGGAAAAAAAATTCTCAGCAATGGTGAATCATCACAAATTTGCAATAAGAAGCCCTTATTTTGATTTCAGTTAAATTTGAATTCGAAGGTAGAGAAACAATTTTCTTTCCACTTCAGTCCATGCTCGCTGTTCAGCTGATGGTTAATTTTTGCTGTTTCAAACTACAGAAACTTGCAGCCTTGCTAACTAAACTTAAATCTGACCCAGCTTACAGAATTTCCACGAGAAAGCAGTGGAAATGGGGGTTTCATCTTGACACACATTTTCATATTTCTGTAATATTTCACATCTAGAAATTTATGAGGCAACACTATTTGGGCCAAAATCAGTATCGGTCTCAATGAAGTCAGCAAGGAAGTGCACCTTTCTGCTGCAGCAATTTAACGACTGTGCGTGTTCACAGGATTAGCTCACAAATGCCTTTGACTTTTTTAAAGCAAAACCTCTCATTTTCATTTTTATTAATTTCCACTATTCTGAAAAACAACATTAAAAATGAATGTCATGGTAGTATATATTTTTGGTGTTGCTTATCCCCTCATTTGGAAGCATTTGCTAAAATCAGCAATGCTTCTGTGAAAACTGCTCCAAGTAAATACTGAAATTGAATAAAAAAATATTGCAAGTTAGATTTAAAGTTTCTGAAAATATTTTAATTTATATGAATCCTTGTAATTTAAGGAGGATAAAATAAACAAACCCTCAAGTGAATCTCATCAAATTTTAAGTACATGGAAAAGGTACAGCAGCAATACTTGTGATATTCTGAAAGGTAAGAGTACTATTAATACCAATGCTTGTACCAGGAACAATAGTAATCTGGTAACGCTCTTGATGATTAGAAGGAAGGAGTATGTAGAACAGAGGCTGTAATTTTAAAGGACTATAGAAAATTCCTGTATATTATCACAAAAGGCCAAATAACTGAAGCTCTGCAAGCATATTATTTTAATAATAATATTTACATTTTAATATGCACTCCCTATGATAAGCCATTACCAACCTATTTCAAACACAGTTTGTGCTGTCCAAAGACTATAAAACTTTCTGGTTTTACGTTTCCACTTTTTATCCTGTGTGCAAGAATGACATACATTGCCTTTTCACTCCGAGTGGCATACGTTGAACATTTCTTCCAAAGTGAAGCACAAGCTCATTTTCATGTGTTGTGGAAAATAAAGTTAATCAGAGAAAGTGAGCATCATATCTATCTATATATCTCTGTCTATACATATTTAATCTGCATGAAAAGGGAAGAATTGAGCTTTAGACTTTGGCTTTCCTCTTCATCAGATAGCGGAAACAAAAAGGTGTAATGGAGTGTTACTGAGGATAAACAGGAACTGTTCATCTCCTTCTGCCCCTAAAAAAATAAGCAGTTGCATACTTGGTTGGCTAAATCTAACCCAAAGCACTTACATCTATAATGAAGACACTTCAACAGAGGTACAATTTTCAGGGGTGATGAAGGCCAGGATTTATCATGCAAAGTACGCTGAAATTATTCGTATGACTGTAAGCATGAAACAACCTGAAGTTTTTCTCACCTCTGCATGCACAGCAATGATATTCACTAATGCTTCTTTCAAATAGTTTCTGACACCTGAAACAAAACAAACAGGATAATTACTTTCATTCTCTTGTCTCAACAAAGCCATAATATCCTACTGTTCAATAATGTACTTTTTCTTTTCATTCTTTCACTAGCACTTTTGCAATCAGACGCAGAAAGAGAAAGTTCCATAGCCACACCACCAGTCTATTTCCTTTTTCAATCAAATGGAGAAAGGCACATTTCCTTACAGCAAAAGGTTAAAAAAGCCAGCAGGTTCCTGTTTCAGTGTTGTTCTTCTCTGGCAACCCAATTTAATAAAAACCTAGCACTATTAAAAAATAAATTCGGGATCTCTTGCTAGAATACACATACCATGACACAGAACACGCACTACAGCTTGATACGTTTTAAAGAAACAAAGACAAGGGTTTTTGTTGGTACAACAGTCTTCAAGAAGGTCTTACTCCTTTATCAGTTTCTCTGACTGTAAACTACTAGCATAGATAGAAACAGCAAGGACTCTTGTTTCTCTGAAAGCGGTTCAGAAGATATTACTCATGGCAGTTTATAGGAGATGTCATGCCTTAGTAGAAATTTCCTCTTGGGGAGGGTGGAGAAGTCAAATAAGCATTTTATTTACCCAACATACAAAATGCTTATCAATTTATACTATATAAAGGAAATTCTAACCAGAAGGACATCCAGCAGGGTATGCTTTAGTTAGGACAGCCTCTTAGTCCCCTACGCTGCTGTAACTCTGGAGTAACTTCCCAGACCTGGACTCCCATTGTGTAAGATCTAAGATAGGCAAAAATCTAAAATTGCAGTTTGCTTTTCTGGGCACTTCACTTTGTAGGCAAAGGCAAATTAGGAAGCATTTAACTCATTAAAGTATGCATATGTGTTGGAAGTGCAACACAAAGTAATGAGAGAGGGTTACCGATCCATATGACCTCAGCTTCTGATTTCAGTTACTCTAGCATGAATCAAAGAAACTGCAATGACCCCATCACTCCCTTCGGTATATTCAATCGACAGTAAGACATCAGAATCACAGACAAAGACTGGTGAGACCATACAGCTCAGAGATCACAGTGTGAGTAAGGCTGCTGTTATAAAAATTACAAAGTGAACTTTTAGTCAGTTCATCTTACTCGCTCCACCTTTCCTCAGATAACACTGATGCAGCAACTTAATCCTGCTACAAAAAATAGCTTTAAAGGAGTTACCTGAGATCATCAAAATGAGTTATTCTATGGGACAATAGAGTAGTGCCTTACAACCGCCATCTCAGCTGTGCTCACTTATTTAACCACTAGTCGCACAACTTGCCTTAAGATCTAAAAAGGAGACACTTGTTCTCTCTTAGTTAGACAATTATGGACAAACATTTTATAAGAGTAGGATGAAAGGATGACAGGACCCCCCTTGCATGAGGTACAAACACCTCATCGCCTGCGACTACACTGTGCAACATGATGCAGCCTGGAGTTTAGACTGGAGGACACCACGGGTCTCCTGTTGGAAGTGAGGGTGGTTGGGGGAAAGCAGAGGGAGAGATGTTGAACAGTGACTCTTGTTCCAATCTGCAATAAGGACATAGCTGAGCTCTGCACCCAGGCCTGTGTATCAAGACAGTCTCTGTTTCAAAAGTTCATAGCAAGGAGTCAACGATTTTACTGCTTTCACTAAAAGCAGCTTGGTTTCTGAACATACAAAAGAATCAAGACCTTTTTAGAAGGAATGTTCTATTTTCAAATAACTGAAAAAGGTAAAGAAAAATACAAGCCTTTCCCCATACATTCCAAAACATCTCTAATGCCTTTTCTCACTATCTTTATTCTTTTCCTTGAAAACCTCTCAGTCACTCTTTCCACTTAAAATAAACCAACGACAAGTCAAACAGCATAGTATACTAGGTTGCAAGTTTATAATTTCTTGTTATGTTAGTGATTTTTTGCAACAAGAAAGGAAGGGAGGGAGGAATAGAGCAATACCAGAAATCTTATGACACTGATTTTTTTTTTTTTTTCTCCTGCCCTGTAAACCTGCAAAACAAAGTAAGAATGCTACACACCAGTACTTGAACCACACCAAAAGATCACAGGTATATGTGGAAATGCAACACCCCCTTCCTTTTTCCTCTTCTACTGTTTTCCTTCTTCTACTTCAATCTGCCCCAGTTTAAATCCTCTGCAGGCTTCATGTCACAGAGGGCAAATTTGTATCACGTCCCACAAGCAAATGCAACTTCACCAGGCACCGAATGGTGGTCTGCAAATCTCATCAAGAGGTACAAGGTGAATTTGGGAGTTGGTTTGCAGTTAACCTCAGGGTGCAAAGTGTTGATTTTGGTCTGCAAATCTATGCAGTATTCAGCTTTTGGCTGCCTACTGGACTCACCTTGTGAGAGTAGGATCTTTCATGTGGAAATTGTGTGCTTTTACTTTTGCACAAATGCCACGCAAGATTAAGACCTGGATGGTCTCCCTTCTCTATGGATACCTGAGCACCACCAGAATGTGCTCATTAGTCAATTAAAATTTCACTCACGAACTAAGCAGCATTTCTTTGCCCTAATTGATTGCTCTCTAATGAAGCATCTCAAATGCTGGTATAGCTGGAGAGCCGTAATGAAACTACAGAAAGGGGGCTGCTATGTCAAAGACAGAGGGCAGGAGTGTGTCCTGCAGAGAGGACGCCAGCTAGCTGAGCTGGGAGGAAGTGTTATCAAGGAGGCAAGTGAAAAGCTGGAATGTACAGAGACCGAAGTGGGTGGGTTGCGTAGGAAGGTGATGCGGTTCCAAGGAAGAATCCTCATTTCCCCCCCATCCCACCTAAGATCCTGAGGTAGTGCCTCTTCTCATGTGTTCATGCAACTTGGCTCAGGATAGGAGCTGCTAATTCTGTCTGCTGCTAGCACCCAAATGAAACAACTTTTGACTGTGCTAGTAAAAGCTGCCTGTCAACCACGTCTCTGGAAACCTTCCATAACATATGTCTTAAAAGAGTCAGTCACTGATTTACTGTAACCAGGTACCAGGTACCAATTAATTTCTACAAGCATGAAATACTAATGTCAGCAACTTTAGCACCAGATATTAAAATATCATTGTCTGGTGGTGCACAGCTAAGACATAAAACTGTCATTTATGTCTTCTAACTGAAGAATTCAGAATGAACTGACTAAATGGAATTGAGATGGAACCTATGGTAAAAATGAAGTGCCAATAGCTTAGCACTGCACATTGGTAGCTCATGCCGGCTGTAGGATAAAATTGTCAACTTAAACCTCAGTGAAAGGGCATAAGCAGACACATACAAGTACCACATACAAGGACAAATGGGTGAACCGAGATCTTAAAGGAGATTATTTCTTGCAATCCCAGTCACACTAATTAGGTGTTCCTGACCTTTCATAGCAGGGCCAGTCCTGCTATGACCGCAGGATCAGGGGGCTCAGCACAAGCTCAAGTATTTCCTTAGTTTCTTAGACAGGTTTTGCAATTTAAGAGCAGATAATTCAGCACAAACCATGCAAAGCTATGCAATTTAGAGACAGTCCATGTATATGAAACTGTAGTTACCTTAATTGCAGCATCTAATATTCTGAAAGACCTTGTCTTGGTAAGCTAAACAAACCAAAGATGGAAAGAAGATGCAATTGCACTCCAAAAATGACAGAAGTGGAACCAGACAGGGAGAGAAGGGAGAACTAGCTAAGCTGAAGAACAATACTGGCATAAGAAAAGGCATAGAAAGGTATAAATGAATTGACCATCAGTAAACTTAGGCTGGAAATTAAAGGTAACCATGTAACAGGCTTGCTCTGACTATGCTATTCAATATGCAGTGTTGTGACAACCGTTGCTGTCAGGGAGTCAATTTCCTATGGTGAATGAAGCATAAGTAAAAAGAGTATTTCCCCTCAGCCCTTCTTTTTGTCTTATTTGTGAAGGATTTTCATTTTTGCATGTGGAGACAAAGCCAAACATATCTGAATGTCAGGACCTGCAGGCATAGTTAATAACAGTACTATATTTTGAAAAATCACAATTAAAAAATATCCAATTTCTGATTTATATCACTGCACTGTTTGTGGCAGGCTTTGTTGAAGCAAAGTATTACTTTTCTGGAGTATGATTCACTGGAAATACAAGCAGTGGCATCCAACTGTGAATTTGTTGTGAAATTCATTTCAAAATGACAAAATTCTGTCTAGAATAGAATTTTTGTGCAGCTTTCTCTACAACTATTCAGCAGCCCACGCAATTACAGTTTTTGGGACACCACGCCGCCAGTCCTATTATACAGCACTGAAAGCCAATGCACCGTATAACTGTAGGTTGCAACTATTAGGCTAATCAAGTGAAACATAACATTCTTAAGTCGAAAATACCTCTTATTTAGCATATTGAAGCACAAATACAATGCTTTTCCATAGCTCCTGACAGAAACGTGTTAAAGAAAGTCTCAACAAGCCCTTGCGATTTCTCTCAGGAAAATGTTATTATTCTGTTACAGCATAAATGCATTCCACTCCCACTCCATTCTGAACACCAAAGACTCTGACTTGCTGGAATTCTATCTGCCACTAACAAAGCCCCAGTACTGCTCTAAAGAAAAACGGATGGGAAAACTTACGGCATAAAAATGAAGGACAGTTTCAGCCATCAACTATCACAATGGCTGACAGAAACACTAAAATAGCACCTTCCAATTTTGGGTCCTCCACTGTACTTTTTACTGGTGAAACATTTAACAAGGTTATCCATTAAATTTAATCTCTGGTTTACATCACCTATTAATTTTTATTATTTTTTCTACAAACTATATTTGTCAGAAAGTCTACATTTACAAGCAATTTTAACAATACTGTAAAGCTGTAGCAAGGATGACTGCGTGAACTATGGGAAAAGCAGAAGGGAAAAAGATTTGTGGTTCTGAGGAGTAACAGAAACTAAACTTCTAGCTTGCCAATGCAGGAGTCATTCTGGAGATCTTCAGATGGCGTAGTGCTATCAGTTGTCCTACATGTAGTTCTCAGAGCTATGTCTCCCCCAAGTACTTAGATGACAGCATTCTACTATGAAACCTCCAAAGTGACTGAATAAGTATGCAAGAGCTGGAACTGCAATACCATATGCGTAATTTTAAGACACAAGCTACAAAAACTTGCATGCACAAATAAAGCAAAAGTTGCACACACAGTAAAACCAAACTCATCAGGATGCTTTTTCTGTGCCAGAAGCCAACACAGGTCTTCAAATGTTCCCAGTCCTTCGAGAGTAACTTGATATAGAGAGAGGATATGTGCGTCAAACATTTTTACGTCTTCCGCAGACTCAAGAGTTCAAAGAATGAACTGAAGTTGAGCTAGGACAGCTAAAACACAGGAAATTTTAACCCAGGCAGCTTGGGTTCAACATACTTTAACTCTTGTGAGGTTGGAACCTCATTTGAGATGTACAATTGGGAAGCTAACCTTGCTGTTGCCTCTCGCTGAACAAACCTTTCAGCTTGCCTTATCCTGCCTGAAGAGGGGAGGATAAAAAGCACATAACTGTTTAGAAGAAGTAGGTGGTGGCAGCAGGTACCTCTGCTCATCGGCAATAAACCACACCAGAATGAGGATGAGAGGCTATAAAGAGTCAAAAGGAAGAAAGTTCTGAGGCAAATTCATAGTCAAATAGAAGTCAGGTAGGAATATTAAAAGCTGCTGCTCTTCTGCTGAAGAGTTAGAAAAGCCATCTGCAGGAAGTTCTGCATTTTGACAGCTGTCACTCAATTCCGGCTTTTTTTTTTTTTTTTGAAAAGCAAACAAAGAGGATTCACCAAAGAGGAATGAGTGGTTCTTTGTACGTTGACCAAACTACCAGTCCTGTTTCAAGACTAAAGTTGACTGGCTTATTAGAAACCTAAGCTCTGAGGGATCGAAACAGAAACGAGCCTTGGGTAGGCACAGTGCCACCAATTTAGGAAACAACAGAGAGCATTCTGGCCTCTGTAGGAGGTCAGTACTTGCATGGGCAAGCAACTGCTGCTGGTGGTAGCAATGTTTCTTAGCGTCTCTGAAAAGAGAGCACTAAATTTGTTGGCCTTGAGGCTTGAACATGACTTGGTAGAGCTACGAAAATTGACGCCTGGGAGTCTGAAATTTCAAATTTTTAAACCCATCCAATTGTATGCAATGTTTTTACAATTTATTGTTCTGTTTGGTGAGTTATGCCTGTAACAGTCAATCAGTTTGAAAACTTTTTTTTGCCTGATTGTTTTTTAATAAAAACTTTCCTCAAAAATAACAACAAACAGAATTTGGTGATCCAAAGAAATTAAGATTTTTATCTAGCTGCACAGCACAAATACTTGACTGTTCCTGGACGTTTCATTTGCTTATGCTGACAGAGAATTTAGGAATGACCCCCCATAAAGAAGGATAAATGGAAAAAAAATATTATTTCATCTGCTCTGTTCTAAGGCACCTGCTTTTTAAATTATTTGATATATATTCTTTATAATTACATTACAATTTATTGCCAGATTTAACCAAATCAATATTGGAAATGTTCATCTCCAAGTTTCAGATACACAGTGCCAAACTACAGCAAGTCACATACAAAGTGTTTTAACTTCTATCTCAGTTAAGCTCCTCCTGCAGCTCTTCTCTAAGTCTTTTTTATCTGCTATATGAAACTGCTGGAAAAAAACTGCACCCATCAACTGCAAGTCGTTAATCAGTGCTGTGTAGTGCACATTAAAAAAGAAACTAATGAATGGTATCCACAAAGGCATGTAACTTCTTTAAACAGTCTGATTTTAACTGTTGAATTTCCTCTAGGTTCTGGCTGCATCGCAGCTGAAGCAACAGCAGTATTTAACAACTGCTTTAACTACAATTATTCTAGTATGATTTCCAGTGTGGTCAGGACATTTTTTCCTTCATGAAACTCACGTTACAAAAGCAGTACTGTGGGCTGGCAGGATACCCTGTGAGATCGCAGCCTATTACTTGTATCTCTGCAGCTCTTGGAAAAGCAGACCGTGCTATGCAATATACCAAGTGAGCACCGTCCTGCCTCGTGCAGCCTACTCAGGGATTTCAAGGTTAGATGGATGCCTCCTGACAAGCCAAGTTGCCCAACTGCCCGACACATACCACAGAATTTCACTTTTCAATCTAACCTAACCCATAACTTCCGACTAAACTCAACTAATCTCTTTTTGAAAACTAAAAATACAAACAGGTAAGACAGAATGGGTGGGAGGGGGAAGAGGCACTAAAAAGTGAAACATTATCTGAGGTTGCAGCAGGTCAGAGTAGTTAGTGCTGTCTGCATGCAAAAGTTGCTAGAAGAATTTAAAAAAAAAAAAAGTCTGTGCAGACATACCTTGGTACATAAATTTTAAGAGATCTACAGAATAGCTCTAGGCTTCCCATACTTATGGATGACTGCCTGACACCTCCCAGAGCTCTATCTATCAACTACCTTATCCCAAGAAATGAACAAGAGGCACTACAGACTAAAAGTGAAAATTAAAACGCATGCCAAAAGATTTTTCTTTTTGGTACACAGCATTCCAAATAAACATGACTTACAAGATACCTTACATGTAAAATATTTCAGGGACTCAGGCTACAGAACTATGAAGTATGTATAACAAAAAATGTTTTACATTATGTTGGTATTGTGAACCTCTTTGGAATAAATTTAGTTACTGACTCTTTCAGAGCACTTAACTTGGATTTGAAAAAAAAAAATATTATACAAGCAATTTGGATTTAGAATTAAGTACCCAGGATGACATGAAAGAAGAGGGTGGCATCTGCTATCAGTGAGGACCAAGAGCACGCCTGAGGCTACACCAAATACATTTAAATCAAGGTGTTGTCCCCCAAAACTATTTAGAAATCTAACATTTGTAATCAGGGAAAATGTAATGTGACTGACAGTCTGTTTAATTCAAACGTAGGAATTAAGAGAAATAATTAAAATGAAAACTATGTATGTTTCTAGAACAACAAACTGCATTTGCCTCATTAAAAAATGCACAAAACTATTTAATGTTTCTGGAAAATAATTTTAAAAGCTAGCTACTATTTGCAATTACTATAATGAATGCAATACCTCGTTTAGAAAAGTAGTGTTTTAATTTCCAAGAAGCCTATACCTTTCAAGACAGTCTCCTAACCATGGAATAGACAGAAACCTAACTTTTTGGCAGACATGTGCCTTTAATGAACTACAGCACTGGTACATGAGTATGTCATGCTATTTTACTGAAGCGCCCCCACCCACACAGTGATATCATCTAACCTGACACCCCACAGATGTTTTAAAAAAAAAAGGTAAAAAAAATAAAGAAAAAAAAAGGTAGAGATGTGACTTGGAATTTCCCCATGGACATAACAAAGCAGCTCACCTCTACTCTTTACAACAGCACGAAGGTTTCTCCCTTCAAAGACGGTTGATAGGAAACCAGCTTCAAATACTGGTACTGCCAGTGGCCTGTTTTCTATATTAAGGTAGCTACACAAGCTTGTTTGTTTCTTTCTAATTACTAAAAATGTGTTTACTATCATGCTTTATTGTTTGCCCTGGATAAAAACATTTTTAGAAAAAAGTTTGTAGGATGCTAAGAGCCGAACACTTATATCTGGCAGTAGCTCTAAAAATAGAAGAACTTCACCAGGTACCTTGCCCACCACTTAAGCTGCTTTATTTATTTATTATATTCCCTCTTCATTTTGACTCACAAATCATTTTCAAACTGATTTTTAAAAAAAGCTAATTAATAGTAGCTGTCAAAAACCAAATAACCGTGCAAAGAATGGCTTTCATTTAGTTATTGCTTCTGCTTTGCCCAAAGAAATACGGACACCACCTCTTAGAGAATTAAATGGACATCATCATGTTCAGTAAATTCCTTACTTTACAGTAAGATTTATGCAGTCTGATTAATAACACTATTTTCACTACCTTCAAATATGATTATACATATTTAAAAAAATATGTGCATAAGATATACAAATAAACACAGCCCCATGTAAAAGAAAGTGTAAAGTTGGAGGAAAGTAATTACTTAAAACTAAACTAGAACTGAAGATACAATTACAGCATTCACAGACTTTTATCGATTCATATGACACACCTGAACCAACTGAAGTGTCATACAACCGGTCCAATGTTACTAAAGCAGAAAAAAACACTTACAGACAGTGACTCCAGAACCTCATTTGAATTTAACCAAGAATGTAAAATTTTTTTCTAGGCCACTTCCTGCTGTTGCTGGAAACATTCCCTCCTTTAAACGGAGATGGATTTCAAGGTACTGTACTTAGTGTTGTTTTGAGAGTGCATTCAGAAGAAAATGTGAACGTGTAGGCAAACTGGAAACTCTCTGGAGAGACTACCCACTTATTTAACCACATTTCCTGTTTTTTAACCCGTTTGTCCTAAGTCAGTCCTTAGACTACTGACAAAAATAGATACAAGCGTGCTATAAATAGCTCATTAGCAGGTCTTTCTTGGTAAAACTGAAAATGTTTTGATAAATCTATTGTTCTTACTAGCTCCATACTAATTAAACTGTGAATCAGATTAATGTTTCCTTGAAATTCTTATCTGCATAGCTTATGGTAATTATAAATATACAGCGGCTTAGGAATCACAGAAAAAGTGGTAAGAACTAATAGTGACCTAAAAAATAGCTATCAATAATTGAAATTTCATGAAGAAATTACCGGTAATCTATGTGGGAAAGTGCTTTTACAAAGCGCAGTTCTGAAGCAAGGGAGGACAGAGCCTGATCGGTGAGTCAGAACCTAGCTAAATATTTTGAGATTTGAAGGCCAGAGTGCTACATCTTTGAATTAGTTGCCTTGCTCTTATTTTCAGCCATGATACTATGTTAGTATAACACAGTGAATGTCACTTGAAGGACTTGACACAAGTAGCCACAAAACTAGTTTGCAAAGACGTTAAACATGAAGGCTTTCAAGACTTACGTTACTTGTAGTTTTTGAACTATTTTAATTCAAGAAATAGAAATTATGTCATCATGTTCAAAGAACCTGAAAGTTTCTGTGTTTCAGCTGGCTTGGAGTAGTAAGAGCTCTAAAGACTGCCAATACTGTGACTGATACCTTTGTAGACTGAAGTTCATGCATAGACAAGAGGAGAACATGAAGAGAATAATACTGGTTCTGTGCTTTTGTGCACAGCCCAAACTAAGATGTCTTTAAAAAAGAAGCTGCTGAGCTGTTCTGAACTTTCTGCTACTCCACCAAACCCTTCCGGAAGGATCTGAAGGACAGCTGCAATCCAAGTACTTGCTGCTTTCTGATCCTTACCCCACACATTAAAATCCACTGCTTCTTGGGACAGAATATAATCTGCTTTATCATTAAGAAGATAAAGACCAAAACCTGTAAAGGCCAAAGACTACAACAGGAAATGCGAAGCCCAGTAGCACTTCACTTGGGAAGAAGAGATGTTTGCTAGCATCTAATACTTAAAAAATATGCAGGTAGGTGAAGGCCAATTTGATATGTATGCATTTTCTCAGGAGAGTTTTTTTAAGAGATTTACTTTCATTTCTTACATCAAACATAGTAACGTAAGGTGTAAAGGGCCTTTTACCAACTCAGACCTGAAGGTCATGAGCAAAGGATGCTGCATACCATACTGAGAACTGAACCATAAAGACTCTCAAATTACTTGAATTATTGCAGAATAAGCTGAATTTCAACCCATTAATCTGTTAACAAGATATGTAAATAGCAAAAGGAAAAAAAAAAATCAAAACCCTCTAAACCAAACAAAAATTGTATGCACTAATGTAAAAAAATACCTCTTTCAGAGATTACAGACATCCATACCTCTTTATCTAAGCATACACTGGTTATCAGCTCACCCAAATCACCACTTGTAAACAAATCCTTAGCTGAGCCCAGTACTTGAGATATATGACCCACAGAAACTTGTCTTTTTGTTGTTGTCGTCATTTAAGTATTAACAAGCATTGTCTGGCACAGTTGCCATTAAATGGTGCTCTACATGCACAGTTGCCCCATCAATGTGTGGTTGTAATCCATGAACGCAAACCTGAGACAGAATAGGAATACAAACACTTCACAGCCAACAGTGTGCTGTCCTATAGATTTAGCAGCACTGAAAAGAAAAAAATCTTACCATTTATACTTCAGCATTAACAGTGCTGGGGCTGTTGAGTCTTTTTTGGTTGAAATTTAAGTGGTTATATAGGTTTGACTTAAGGGGAAATCCAACAGTATCAAATAATCACAACTATCAGATATTTAAAGTAGCAATTGTACTATGAGAAAAGACATTTCACCCAACCACAACATAATATATACTATCCAAAACAAAACCATTGCTCTCCCTGAGTGGGAAAAATAGATTCTGCAGAATGAAATTTATGTGCGAGATTCTTAGATACAGAATCACAGAATAGTTTGGGTTGGAAGGGACCTTTAAAGGTCATCTAGTCCAACCTCCCCTGCAATGAGCAGGGACATCTTCACAGAGATGAGGTTGCCCAGAGTCCCGTCCAACCTGAGCTTGAATGTTTCCAGGGATGGGGCACCTGCCACCTCTCTGGGCAACCTGTGCCAGGTGTTTCACCACCTTCATTGTAAAAAATTTCCTCCTTATATCTGGTCTAAATCTTCCCTTTGAATTTAAAGCTATTACCCTTGTCCTATTGCAACAAGCCCTGTTAAAAAGTTTGTTCCCATCTTTCCTGTAGGCCTCCTTTAAGTACTGAAAGGCCACAATAAGGTCTCCCCGGAGTCTTCTCTTCTCCAGGCTGAACAACCCCAACTGTCAGCCTGTCCTCATAGGAGACATACTCCATGCCTCTGATCATTTTTGTGGCCCTCCTCTGGACCTGCTCCAACAGGTTCGTGCCTTCCCTGTACTGAGGGGTCCACAGCTGGATGCAGTACTGCAATATAACAAACCCTCCTTCTTGACTTGAAAATGAATACGCCTAGGCATGCCTCAGTACTACCTGAACTTTTCTACCAGCAGTCCTTTAGCTGTAGGATGGCTTCCTAAGCAAATACGACTTCATTCTCCTCAAGGAAAATATTTTAAATTTTTAACAAATTCCCTCCCCCTCTGCCCCCCATCATTTTCAGCATGTAATAGTAATAGCATTACGTATATAAGTTCTATTATCACTAGATTTCCACTAAGAACAATTTTAATGGTGAAGGATTTTCTTTTGATAAAATAAAGAGTGTTAATAACTAACACGTAAGGTGCTGAAAAATCAACAGGGCACATGTTCCTTGTATGACAGGTTCCCACTGATTTTAACAGTTTGTAAGGCGGGACTGAGATCCTCCTGTGTATATCCAGGATATTTGGTAGAGTGGTAATTTAATGGCTGTTTTCTGGCCACAGGACATTCTTAAGTTTCCAATTTCTGTGAGCAATAGAAACACTGAGGCAAGACACAATATTGCACATAAGAGGGGACAGACTGCTTAGTATATATATATTTGATATATATTGGACATATTTTCAAAAAAAGCTACCTGCATCAACAGTTTTCTCATGAAATAAAGAGTACGTTGACTAAGAAACTGCTCTGCTGCTTAAAAGCTCTTTGGTTTTTTTTCAGATTTCAGAAAAACAGAGAAACTGTGGAAAAGAGCAGCTGGTGGGTGGTGGACGTACTAGAGTAACATCATCTTGTAAAACTAGTACCTACATTCTTCTGAAGCCTGGTACTCATACAATTTCCAGTACTGTACCCTTTTTGTCATTTACCTAAAGCATTTTCCAAATTCTTCACAACTGAGCCACTTAGGAAAAAAGAAACCAATTGTAGCCCTTCACAATTTTGACATAGGCTTCCAAAAGCCTGGGTGTGATAACATCATATTTGGTGGTCCTTGCCAGTCTCACACACATCTGTCACTTTACAGATGTGCAGGTTAATAATGCCCAGTCACACATCCAGTGGTGTCAGTGGGTGTCAAAGTCAGCAACACAGACTAACCCCTTCACGCTGCCCCCAGATATCCCGATACAGGAGGGTTTATGTAATGGCAAGAACTGTCAATTCAAAAAGACTTGTTTCACAGATAAAAGAGGGTAGCTATATGCATCATAAAGATATAGAATGACCAATTCAATGGGAAAAGCAAGTCACTTCTTTAATTGTAAGGTATACTAAAAATCAACATCTCTATCAAAACTGAGAACAGTTGAATCCAAAAATTTCAAGCAATATTTCCTTTCATTAACACAAACCAAGCATAGTCTGCAAGAACATTCATTTATTTCTTTCAAACACATCATTTTTAAGGCACCCTGAAGGTGTCCTTTCATGCTTTTATAAAACCTAAAATTATTAAAACCTTTCAAAACACAGACTTGCTCAGGAAACGGTGTGTTCTTCTCATAAATTCCTGAAGTCACTGGTACTGTAATAATAGCCTGTCATATGCAAAATGACAGCAATTTCATAAATGAAGAATGGGCTTAGAGATATACTATGTTTATGAATTTACTTTGGTTGTCACTCAAATATTATTATTCTAAGAAGTGAGAAAACTGAAGCCAACCGATCCAAGAGAGACCAGTTTCACAAAGAAAGTATTTGGAGTGATACAGACATTAATTATTTTAGTGTCCAGTTATGTCCTGCATCTGTCTAACCTTCAAGCTACAGAAAAAAAAAATAAAAGTCTTAGTCACCAGTGAAACACGTCCTGTGTTTATTACAGCGAGTTAAGACAGATATACTTCGGTAAGTAAAACAGAAGGCAAACATGGCAAAAGGAAGAAGAGTACAGACTTTTTAAAAGAGGTTGTTTTTAAGTAAGAAACTTTAAAAATGGTGCTTTGAGCAAAGAGATTACTAGCAGTAATAAGATACACAATTTTCCTCTCTTTTACAGTATAGTTTTGTTAGTACAATTGATGATTTATTTTTTATTTTTCAAGTTGCTATTTCTATTGAATTATATCAAAAGTACAATGGTAACAAATAGGCCAAAGTAACTTTTTCAAAGATGTGGTACAGATATAATACAAAAACCCCAAGACTTTTAGAACCTGATACTGCAAAGGTCTGTGAATGTTCTTAACTCAAAAAATACAAGCAGTCAGCCACCACACTGAAAGAAACTGCAGGACTGGCTGTTAATATTTTTACATATTTTCTTTCAAATTGCTTTGTGTACATGTACCATTTGTGGATACACAGAATTTTTATTTGCTCTTAGTAACTAAATTCAGCCAATTGGCAACCAAATCAAAGCCAGCGTATTGGCTTACAAGCAAACACTAACAGGTAGCAGTATTTTGGAGGCATGGTGGAAGTAGAGAGTCATGGGAAAGACCTGACCAAAGACAGGGACCTTGGTTACAGATGCGCTGGATTCTTTGGAAGACATAGTAGGAGGCTGTGCTCTGCTTCATTTCACCAAATTCTCAAATTTGAGTTCTATGGCTAAATCTAGTTTCTTTTTCAGACTTGGTAACCTGTGATGACCTTGAAGAGGTAGTCATGATTTTGACTTTCAGCCAGTCCTTCTACCAATGTACGTATTTAAAACTGCATTATGTACTACAGTCAAATGCACGTAGATCAGCAAATCAGTAGTAATTACTCACAAGAGTATACCTTAAATTTATGGCAGAACCCCTGAATTTCATGTAGAATTTTATTTATCTGTCTGTTTAAATAAGCAGTGAGTTGAAACCAGACCACAGCAGCTTTTAGAGATGTTACTGCTGTAAAAAAAACCCCAAACCAACCAAACAGAAAACCAAAACAAAAAACCAAAACACCTTACTGCTCTCTACTCTGCTAGGAAAAAGAAAAAATGAGATAAAAATTGTTGTGAGGCCCATACAGTATTCAGGAGACCACATATTTAACCTATTTATTACAGCAAAGGTGAGAACTTGCACCGGCTTCCAATGTTACTATTTCACAGCTTTTCACTTCCAAGTTTGACCAAATCCCTACAGCATTTTGGAAAGGGCATGGATTTGAAATGACGAATGTCTTTGCATGACCTGAACAACAGATCCTTAAAAATTGTTCAGGTCCAAAATCAACATTTGGAAGCTATCTGGACTCAGGAGTCACCCACAATAACTGGAAAGCTTAAGAATTTTCACAGTTCAAAGTAAAGGATTTTAATAATTTTGAATTACTTCAACTGCTGAACAAGTCCAGCACTGTAACTTCATCCACACATCAATAAAGTTTAAGTGTTTCATTAAATTTAAATTGCTATTTGTTGTGTAAAGAAATTTTAAGCTAACAAAATGCTTTTTATTACAATGGATCTGTTGTACTGTTAGAAGTCTATCATATTTTCCCACTTAGAAAGTAAGAGTTCAAGAGCTTGATAACTTGGCTACAGAGAGAATACGCTCCAGGCTGAATTTTGTATAGGAATTTTGTACAGAAAGCAGAGATTTTTTTTGTTACACTAAAATTTTCAACTTAAAAATACGCACACACCCCTGGGCAGAAAGTATTACTGAAGCATTGAGTAGACAGCTATTTTCCCACTCTGCTAGTTTAGCTGTCCAGTGGCAAGGTACATCTTGGAGACTGTATTTTCATCAGTGTATTTAAAGTGTTAATAACTACAACATCCTTAACTACTGCATACATTCAGGGACGTAACACGACAAAACTGCTCTCTAAGAACATCAGTGTGAATTATAGAAACCATATAGGCAGCTCCCTGCACAGACCAGTCTGATAATTTTAATGCAGCTGAGTTTACTTACACTAATAGCAAAGTACTAACTTGGAACTTTGCATTTAAACAACGTGCACAAAACTGTGAACCGTTATAACTTGAGCTGGAGAACTATGACTTAGCTACAAACAGCAGCAGACAAACCTCTACTACAGATCAACCATTAGCCTTAAACGATAGCCACAGTCACCTATGAGTAGGTAACAACAGCACACTAAAGCTTCCCAAATATTAATTATGGCCTGCAGATGCTTCTTGACCTCACAGTGCTCCCACCCACACTCTGTCTTCTGAAACTATGACCTCAATATGACCTAATAAACTATTCCAGTTTAAAGTCCCACAGTTTCTAGAGCGTATCAGTCTGCCTTGAACCCAACTTTTAAAATGGATGCCTTGATTTCCATGGGGTCTTGTCTGCAGCACTGACAAGCTGAAAACAGGAAATGTAATTGTATGCATTAGCCAATACAGTATGAAAAATGCAACTGTTCCAAGCCAGCAAATACATTTAAATATAGAATACAAAAAGTGATAACCCTGAGAATGCACTTAATCTCTCAGCAGATAAAGGCTGTATAGTAAAGAATTAGTTCAGAAAAAAAATCAGTACAGAAAGCTAAGAGCCATGCACTAATTGACAGCCATGCAACAGCAGCACAAGCAGGGATGCCTTTGGGCTAGACAATGTCAAAGGGACTTTAAAAGAGTTCTGGGGTACAAGAAGAGAGCAGTCCCAAGATCTTTTAGCAGCCAGCACTACCCAACTGGATATTACATGAGAAATAGCAATGCATCTACAGTGAGCACACTTGTGGAAATAAGTCTTTGTAGGAAGAGAATAAGCCCAAGCTAAAAAGCTTAACTAAGGAGTCTGATACAGACCCAAGACCACAGTTTGGGACTACAGGTAATACTTTTACTTTTCATTTGACTTTCTTTCCCCACTCGTTTCATTACACCTCAGTTTGTTAAAGATTGCCGCAGAAACTACCTTGAGCATTACCAAGATAGTAAAAATGTAGTTTCTAGGGTAATGATTGAAGGAGCAGTCTAACACTAAGCCCACTCAAACATCTCATTCACAACCAAGGTTTTAATTTTTTTTTTTTGGCTTATAATCAAACTAGTAATCAAAAAGAAATAATAGTAATAGCGACTATTGATTTGGAGATCTAAGCTTTTGGCTTTTTATACTATGACCTTATCGTACCTCCCTCACCTCCCTGGTCTTCAGTTCTGGCTCCCAAACCCATCTGAAGCATCACTGAGCTCCTCCTCTCCCCACCTTTCCATCCATCTATTCCTTATCCAGCCTCTAAACTCAACCTGCCAGTGCTCCAAAACTGTTTCCTGCCTCCTTTCAGTGAAATTGAGGCACCCTAATTAATCAGTAAACCAAACAGTAAACATTAAGATGATATTTGTGCCTATCAAATACAAAGTAAACATGAAAGCATTCACTATGCCAACAAGTTAGACCACTGATAACATGATTTATTACTACTTATGTTTTATTGAAAGGGTTGGGGCAGTACCAAACTTGTGTGGATATCCCCTCATTCATGCATGTAATAAGGGGTGCTGGAAGAGGAAAAAAAATTATGCTTGCCCTTTCTCCTCTATGCATTATCATTGACTCCAATCCCTGATTAATTTTCTGCTTTAAGCAATGCAGAGATCAGATGCTATTATCAAAGACAGTCATAAAAATACTAAATAATATTAAAATAGCTTAAGGGTTTTTCAAAGAGTGTGCTTGAAGGTCTAAAAAAATATCTAGGTTTCCTTGTAACAAAAAGGTTGTTGACATTAACACGTCTGCCCAGAGATGGACTGCAAACTAACACTACGTGAACTAGAAAGCACTGAACTGATGACAAGTTTCCTAGGTAAAGATCAAACTGGCCTTTGAAATGCCAAACTGGAGACAAGCATGGTACAACTTCCTACAACTGGCTAGACAACAAAAGAGACTTCCGAGTTGTCAGACACTCTTAATAAATAGATCCTCTGGAGTTGTGATAACTATTATCTCATTTAGGTATTAGAGTGAGTTATAATACCATCAGTTAGAAAGGGTACATGAACAGACACAATTCTCAAGCTACAACAAGACTAGGATACAGTCTGACCAAGGAATCACAGCAAGAGATACAAGGCTTTTGCGCTCATGCTCCTCCCATCTCTCAAGTAAAATAAGTGAAGCCTGCCTCTTCAAAATTTTCAGATGAGAAAGATTTTTTTCCCCCTATCATATTATTTCCCTTTTTAAAATACACCCTGCTTTAAATAGGCAATTTACAAATTTGCTGACCACTTAATTTTGCAGCTTGAGAAGAATGTAGGTATTCCAACTTTTAATGAAAAATGAAAGATAAAATGTTTTTGGAGCTTAATAGTATTTAGCAAAACACAGACAGCAATGCTACAATGTATTGCAGAAAGGGATTTGACATGCAAAGCCAAATAAAAGGTGGGAGAGATATGGGTGACAGTCTAGTAAACAACTACTGGTAGGCTTAATAGCAGAAAATGGTGTAAAGCAGAACCGTGAGTGAAGGCAAGACATGCAAAGCAAGAAGCAGCATAAGAAATAAAATAGTTAAGTTGCAGATGAACTTCTACTGCGCTTGCACATGTGATGTCTAGAGTCTGCTGAGACTAGCCATGAAGAAACTCGATTCAAAATTAGCAGCAGAAAATTCTGCATGCAAGAAGCATGCGGAAGCACAACAAGACATGTAATAAAGTCTACATGCAAGTGCAACTCAGTATGTGGCAGGTAGGGACCAGAAAATGTGATGTCTCTCCAGGACAGTTTCTGCTGGGATTTCTACAACAGTCAGAAATTTGGAATTAATTAATTAAACAGTTCTTTCTCCTGTTCTCATCTTTTGCAACTGTTTCCAAGGACAGAGAGGGTATAACATCCATTCCATTTCACCAGCTAGAATGATCATTAAAATTTATAATTCAGACACCAATGTAGTATGTTAAAGAAAACTCACTGTTGTCAGAAGTGAGAAATGTAATGAAACCTGAATGTCTGAAAGTGAAATTGAAGAAAAATCTGAGGTTAAAATGAAGTTACACAAATGAAGGTATTTTGAAACATGTAGTGAAATTTGCGCTCATATTTCAAGCAGCAATTTTTTTTTTTTTTTTTTTTTTACAAAATTAATTGAAAGGCTACAATATGATAACTGCTGACTTCAAAGTTTTAGTACATGATTCTACTTGGCAAAGAATGGTGTGTTGTAAATCAAACGCAAGAACTGCAGTCATGCAACACATGAATTGTTACACTTGCTGGTTGAACAGGTCATTTAAGGATGTTGAATTCAACTCATCCTGATAAAAAAATTGATTGTTGATACAGAACATAGTCAGTATTTCCTTACTATAATGACAAAATAGCAAATTACTAATGTATGTTGCAAACGCAGTTAGTCTGAATGAAAACCAGCATATTTTAACTGGAGTAGAGTACTGCGTATAAGAACACTCTAGTGTTCCAAAAAGTTTCTCCACAAAGGTACAACAACGCCAGCACAGTGTGTAACTCTGTGTTTATGTGGTCTCTTCCCCCCTCCCTTCACGCTTCCCAGATGAGTTTACCGCAGCTCAGTTCTTCCAAGATGTAGAAAAGAGACCCAGCTATACTTTATACTTACCTACTGGAGGGGGGAAAAAAAAACCAAAAAACCACAGAACAAAAAAAACAGAAAAAAAATAAAAACACTTTGCTGCTGCAATTGCTAGTTGTAAGTTCCCTTTTCAGCAGCTAATGTTGGCACTCTCACCAACGCTGAACCCTCTGTGCACTCTAAACTGCAACCTGAGAAATGCTGCAAGAAAATGAAATACAAGGCATACAATGCAAGAATGCGCAGGCTGTACGATGTGTAAGACTTCAGCCTGTACCCTCTCCATCTACTCCAGTGGCTAGACAAAAATAACCAGCTACTGGAATATACCTGTGACTGTCACAAACAGTTAAACTACTGGCATTTTGTAACAAAAAAAGCACAGTTCACAAGTCCTTTAGCAACTTTATTAGCCAATGCAGAACACTTTTTTAATATAATTTTAATGATTTCTTATATGCAATAGAACTGCAAAAGCATCATTCTTTTCTGCCTTTTCACATACAAAGACTAACTGGCACGTTATATCCCTGCATCAAAATAGCAGAATTTGGCCTAAAGCACAAAAAGACAGACAATTCCTAAACACAGGAGTTCAAAATCATCTACATTTAGTGAGATAATACTGAAGCCATTTAATTGAAGTGTTAGAAGAAATGTAAAGGGTTACAGAGATTTCAAACCAAACTATTTTGCACATTTCAGTCAAAGTAATTGCCTATTTCTCAAAAAAAGAAAAATTTCTACTATATCCAAATGTTTTTAAGATGTAAATGCACTTGTCATCTTTCATGTAAGCAGGGTGCTGGTGCCCCAAATTAAACAAAAGAACGAAAGTTAGGGTTGACAACTATGTCACTGTGTAACTACAAATTAAATATGCCTTTTGATATTTCATTTTTAACTGTTGAGTACCTTTTCATCAGGCTATTGCCATTAGAAGTTTTTTATTCGATTTTTATATTAGACAAATAGCAGATAAGAGATGTGACAAGTATATCAAATTTGATTTAGCAGATCTGACGCACTTAATCTTTTACTGTAAGAATGGCATTTGATATATTTCAAAGGTTTCAAACAATGCTCTCTTAACATGCCAAATAAGAAGAAATTCAGATTTAACTCTACTATATTCAATCTATGCCAAGTACAGAATGAGTATCTAAAAAACACAATCAACTTTCATCTGAAAGTGTGAAATCACCTGAAACTTTCAGTGCAATGCGAAATCTTAAATGCTACAAAAAAACCCCCCAAAGCCCCACTATTTGACAACACCAGTGAAACACAGAAGGTACATATTTTAAAAAGATTGCTGGACTAGCTTCTGCAACTCTGTATGCTATGAACTTTGGCGAATGTTCGGTAGACTGCACAGCAGCCAGCATTTCAAAAATAATTTATGAAGAGAGATCACCATACCTGAATTCCTCAGAAAAATAAATGAACATCTACTTTTTGTGTGGTAAAATAATACATAAATAAAATAAATAAATCCGCACTTACTATAGTCTTAAATTTAGGTAATTGTTATATATGTAAACAAATAAAATATAATCAAACTTTCCACATTATTAAAAATAATTTAACATTTGCATGCAAAAGCTCACATTAATAATCTAAAAGACTGAATGCCCACATACCACAACTACTTTTGCTTGTACTGCACGAAAACTTCAATACAGAGAAATCTTTTACTTTCAAACTCAGAGTAACACAACCATCTCGTTCACCCTCCAAAAGAGTACAGGCTTGGAATCCAGAATAGATCACAGAGACTAATTTTGTCAGGTGACTAAGACAAAATATACGTATTTAAAATAGAATTTAAAAAAACCCAACAAAACACAACCTACTACCGAAAGAAAGAAGAATGAACACAAACGAAAAAACCTTGTATGCTGAACTAGCAGATTGATCAGTATAAACAAAAAAAATACTCTAAAAACATACTCGGCAACTGATTAACATTATGTTTCCCATTATTCCTTTCATCTCTTTTAATTCTGTTAATACCGTAGATTAAATTAGAACAATGGTTCAAACAAGAAAAAAGAACCAAACAAAATTTCATTGTTGCTGCATGTTAAAATTGAAGTCTTTGTTGTAAAGACTCAGAAGTTGACATTGAAATTATAATGAAAATTTAAATGAAAGTTATTTATTAACAATAAATCTAATTAAGTTAATAATACTGCCTTCTAACACCAGCAGTCACACCTTAGATCAAAATAAAGAGGTAAATGTATAATTACATTGTGCAAAAGTTTTTTCTGACATTCAGATCTTTCATATTGAAAAGAGCATGTTTGTTGAAAAACCAAACAATAAAAGTTTTAGCACACAGGCTAAATTAAAATTTGCCCCATGCAAACAATTTGCCTTTCCTTCTATTTAAAACTGTAACAAAAAACATATGTCTAAATATCTGATAATTACAGGACAAGTAAGCAAGGCATATGCTTTTTCCACAGACAGAAACATGGTACAAAACTTTAATATTATGTATTTTTCAAAGCTTGCTCAAAAGGCAGGCGGCTTAATTTCATTCTAATTTCTTCTTCAGAACTGTTCTTTTATTACAGTTCTCCTCATTCTTCTATTTTCCCTTCTGTTTCCCCATGAATTATATGATGCAAGGAAGTATTGTCCCCAGTACATACAGACAGATGACTACAAAGTTGCCAATAAATAGATTGTCAAGGTTTTTGGATAAGATTTTTCTGAATATTCTATATATTAGAAGACTTTAGGTAGTCAACTTAAACACGAATGCTCAAATTGACAGGAGTCAAAGAACGCATTTTAAAGATAAAGACAAAAATGCTTAAGCGAGTTATTAATGTGACATGGAAAACCTTGCAGAGGCAGGGACAGAATCCTGCCTCCACTTTTTTCCCCTCCCAGATTATGGTTCACTCACTTCTCAAAATCTCTAACAGCTGAGGATAGATTTTTGCCTGTTACAGCTCCACGTGATACAAAATCCAGCGTTGTTTCCAAAACAGCCTCTGTTTCATGAGGCAAGTCAAGTGTACCCATGTAGCAAAAAGTGCTATTAAAGATTGGATTATAGTTGATTGTGTAGTTTTTTTCTGTACGTAATTTTTACTAACATTGAAAAGAAAGCAAACAAAAAAGCAGAATGGAAACCAGAAAATTCTTCTACTGCATTAGTCTGTACAGCTTAACAAGAGAACTGGCAACACACACATGTAGCTTCTGTACAGTAGATTTATACAGATTTGAGTCATTTGGCTGATGTTGTAGAGTTTGACTTTTGTAGCCTTGATTTTGTAGCCTCTTCTTGAAAAGGAACAATGTTGGTGGCATCGGCAAGGCAAAACATTTAGGCCATTGTTGTGTTTCTCAGTGGTACTGCCTATATATAGCATGTAGCATTGCCTGTAGTGTTACTGTAAGTATATAGTAATATATACCTAACTTCTGCCAGCTGTGCAAAGAAAGTGATCTGTAACATTAATAGGCTGCCATCCCTAGAGGACAAGAGTACAAGATCGAGGGGGTTTCTTCAATTACACTGCAGCTTCTGGTAAGCTCACTGATCTAGTGAGTATCAGACCTCTGTCCTTTTATTTGCACTTCCAAGTTTGTCACTTGTTTGTATAATCCCTTTCAATACATTTCTGTATTAATTCTATTTCTAAATCGTACCCTAATTTACGTTTCTACCTTACTCATCTAGTCCTGGTTTCCCCCTTTGTTCCACCTTTGTTCCTTGCTTGATACCAGTCTTCATCATAAGCTTTTCGTTCCAGTCTGCTCCCTCCCTTGCAGTTACCTTATCTTCTACCAGCATTGGTATGAACAATTCCATGTACCCAAAAGCATTCTCTTCCCGATAGTCCAAATCAGGTGTTCTCTGTATTTTATTCAGAGTTCTAGATTTTCATTTTGCTTGGTAACAGCAGGGGGAGCAACAAGAAAGGAATAGTTGCTAGTGCTTGATGGGTAGAATTGTTCAAAACCAGTTGCAGTCTTGAAGCTATGGGTTGGACTAGCAACACGGGAAATTCATAATCAGAAAATTCTTAATGTTATTCCTAACCAATTCCCAAGTATTTTCATACCCACATTTTTCCAAAGTGTCCTTTGCAGAAGATCTTTCCGTGGCATCAATATGCCCCAACTCTGGTCAAATTTTCAGTCTCCAGATGGAATACTTGAAAGTTTCAGACTGCATCAGGGAAATTATTTGCCTTTTACCTTATCTTTTAAACATGGGCAAATTGATGCCTTTTCCCTCTTCTTTCCTTTCAGAAAAGGAACTGTTCTTGTCAAAATTTACCTTTATGCTACCACTAGTACTAGCTGAAAGCAAATGCAGAAACATCATATAAAAAAAAAATTCAGCCCAAACTGTTGCATCTTGGCTATCAGGCATAGTTGTATCCACTAAGGAACATTGAGTAACTACACTTACGCAGCACTGCACCATCACTGATACTACCACTCAAGAACACAACTGAGGTCTAAATGTTTTCCCTTGCCAATGTTATCAACTTTTTTTCTTTTTTAAAATTAAGGCTACAAAAGTCAAGATCTAAGCCAGCCAAATGACTCAAATCAAATCTTTCAATTGTGCAGACATAAAGATTACTGATTTTTCCTCAACAAATCAATGGGTCAATCTTTAACAAATCCTTGAATGAACTGTGTGTTTGACTCAGTGTGACCCACTCCCAGTCACCTGTATGCTATTTTAGTTTAATAAAGTAGATAATTTTCATGCTGCACTTGGAGAGAAACTCTGAAGTAGAGCTTTTTTTGTTTGCTTGTTTTGTTGTTTGTTTGTTTTTCTAAAAGAAAAATGAAAAGATAGTATATCTACCGCAGTACTAACTGCATCTTCTAGATTACATAATGGTGTATTTTCTCAACTATAATCCTGTTGTACAATTTAATTTTGTTTATGAATACTAGCTTATCAGGGAAAAAAACCCAATTATATGCTTGCTGCGTGATTTTTTTTTTTTTTTTTAATTAAATACTGGAAAAAGTCAGATTCTCATATGCCCCCTGAAGAGGTGGTTGGGGTTTTTTTCCAGTCCTTTTCAATAATGAATTTCACCTACCTCCTCCAAGAGGGAAACTTTCCCAGTCACTTACTAATTTTACTGTCAAAGCCCCAAACGTTTTCAGGGTCAACTAACCATTGCTATAAGACGACAAACTGAAGGTACTTAAAGTTACATTTTCGTATCAATAGTCAACACGGTACATTTGACAGAATTTATCCATCAGAAAGACAGATCAAGGTGGAGAAGTATGGAAGAAGTGACTATATGTTCCCTCTAAACATGTCTAGCTTGGGGATTAACCAAAAAAACCCAAACAACTTTTTTTACTACTTCAGATTGGCATCTCTTGGCCAACACTATGATCCCTGAAGAGGAATCTCTAATAATAATTATCTTTACTTCGATTTTCACCAAAAAGTTGCAGATAAAGTGCTTAAAACCAACAATAAACTGGACAACAAGCAGACTAAGGAGAAATTCAGTACTTCCTTTAAATGAAAAAATACTACAGGATAACCCTAAAGGCAATGTGAATCTAGTAAGTAGATCCCAATACACTAGATCAAGAAATGAGCATGTAAAATCTGACACAACTTCTATCTTTGTTAGCTGGTGGGAATGCAAATATGCCGAGCAAAAACATACTTTAAACATGATGAGAAGTCAAGTATTATTCAGATACAAATTTGAATGTGCAAGATTAAAATCTAAGTTATTTCTGCTATAAACTGTATTAGAGCATATATTCTGAGCACAAAAGTAGTAATGGAAGATAGAGACACCTGTCTTTAAAATAATAAACCCGAAGATCTTTGTCTTTAAGGCGCAGTGAGCAAGCACTGCACCTCCTGATTCACAGATTACAAGTGTAATTATGTCCATATCGACTTAAAAGTACCACAAAATTTCTACTAAGCTTGCCATACACAACTCTATGAAACAATCAGAACAAGAAAGTACAAATTCTCATGTCAATCGCTGATTTACTGAAAATTAATACAAGATCACCTTCAAAATGCCATGTACTATGTTACTGTAACTAATTTCTACTTGGTATTAACCAGGCATTCGTGTGATAAGTGATTTAGGTGTATTAGTTTTAGGTATGACAAATCAGATGTTCAAAGGACCTAGATGTTAAGATGTGCACAGTATTCACTACTTAAAAAAAGAAAACAAACAAACAAAAAAAACAAAAAACCCCACAAAAAACTCCCAGACTCATTTATATTATGCTTCCTTAGAACAGAGGCTCTTACAGCACCTAATTAATGACTAACATCTCAGTTATTCTAAATACCTTACACCTGCCCTTCTTCGATGGTTTAACATTCTTTGCTGAACTACTGTTATAGTATGCATTTTCTTATAATTTCAGCTTTTCAGAACTGTAATTACATCTATTACAAAAGTGGCCAGATTCTTTGGAAAAAAAATCACAAACAACCTCAATGAATTTCATAAGAAAATAGCAAAGATGTCTTTTATAATTCTTTCTATTATATATAAGCAATGAAGCAAAATAATCACAAAAAACAAGTATTAAAGATATTATCAATGATAAAAGCTGCTTTAATAATTTGGGGGTATTTGAAAAATGATTTAGGAATTAAGTAAAGTCTGTGAGAAAGAACTTATAATAAGAACTTGTCAAAAGTTAAAAACACAGACTAGAAAGAAGTTTTTAATTTTACAATCTATTTTAGCTCCTATCAGTCACTGTTAAAATAATTTCAGAGTTTAATAAGTAGATGTTTACCTGCTGGAACAAGACAATCTTTCCAATCAAAATATCCTGCATAAATGCCAGGTTCTAAGGACCCAACTATCGGATCTGCCTTGAATTCAATGTACATTTCAAACAGTCTTTGATCCAGCTCTTTCAAGGATTCCATACTAACCTAAAAAACAAAACAAAAACAAAACAACAAAAAAAAAAAGAGAGAGAGAAAACATAATAAACAGTCATTAATTGCAAGAATTAAATCACATCCCCAAAAATCTTACATCACATCTTCTTTAGTTTTTGGTGAAGAGTAGCAATTACTTACACATTTCAGTTCATAATCACATACATAAAAAAACCTAGGAACTTCCATATTATCTGTCCATCCTACTCAGTATAATTTTTTTTTTTTTTTCTGATTGTGCTCAGCAATAGATACACATGGAAAGGTACAAGAAATGCCAAAGCAGGTACCTCACTCTGTAGTTGCCTAATGGCATGATTTTTTTATTCCGGCATGTCAGGAGGTCTTGATCTTGCACCAAGTAAACAACTGAATTTTGCCAATGCTTTAAAATATGCCCATAATAATTTCCATCCTGAAACACGAAGATTTTCATATAATACTTAAAATCTACTAATTGTAATATTACAATTTCTCACTATCTGCTCTATACTTGAAAAATACATAGATTTATTTAGAAGTGTCAGCCTTCTAAAACTGTAGGTGTGAACTTCCCCGCTCTACTTCAAGGCACTGCTGTACAATAGATGCATCAGCTGCAGCTCACAAACATCTGCAAAACTTTTCTCTTTAACAGCTCCCTGTGCAATTTTTATTAATTCACACAACTTAGCCACGCTGAAAGCTAAATGGGTACGCACAATTTTCTCATTGTATCTGAACAACTTTAAATTTTATACAAGAGTTTTGTATTAAACATAGGTACGTCTTGTAATTGTAGCTTCTAGAACAATTCTGGAACACAACATGTATCATAAAACATTAAAGTAGTATATCAGTATTTTAGCATGATAATGGATGCTAAATGCAAATATAATATGCTGAAAATACCATGTGACTTCAGCTTAGATGTATTTATGTTTATAAGTAAGAGCTTAAGAGATACCAAAGTAAAGCCATTAAACTATTACTTGTTTTACTCAACCATTAGGGAAAAAAGTGAGTGCGTGTGTGTGTACACACGTGGTAATTTCCAGAAGCAAAGGGGTTTAAAAGTGAGGAAAAAGGCAAGGCTCTAGATCAAACTGGGAATTCAGAGAAAGAAAGTAAAGACTATCAACTCCTTATCATTCCTTCCTCTGTGAAAGACAAAAGATTTGATGCTGCAAGCTGCAGAATAAGGGATGAAGCTTAGTCACTGCAGCAATGTCTCTGAACTGGCTTCTATAGCATGCCTATATTGCTAAGCAAAGAGAAAAGGGAACTGCAATATTTGAGTCAGGAATAGATAGAGAGATAAGCCTTCAAGAATGAGATCATAAGTGCAAGGGAAAACAGGTATTAACGATATCAAAGTTGCTGCCAGATTCAGGAAAGTTAGGATGGTAAAACTGATGCTCAGCAATAAAAGAGACTACCACTTTCCTGCTTTTCTATCTGATGAACCTCCTTTAATTTGTCACAAAAGGATATCTATTCCAAAGACAGGATTTTCATGAGGCACTGAGAATCTGGTCCCAGGAGAAGATCAAGGCTATTTACTTCTTCTTTCCCTTCTATCCAATAGCCTGTTGACACCCAAGGCTTGAAAAATAGCACACTAAAAAACATACAAAAATCTCACTAAACCCTCTTTTTCCTCCTACACAGGATCACAGAAATGTAAACCCGGAACGGGTTTCAAGACATTTTTCACTTCAATTTCTTAAGATTAGGGAGAATAACTATACTTTGACCATTCCTATTTAGGTTTGAGCTATTGGGGAAAATAAAGTACAAGTTCCAGTGGGAAGTCCCTGCAAACATGCACCCATTCAAAGAATCTGTGAAACAACTGCTTCAGTGGTCCTTAACAAAGTTGTTTAGAATTAAGTAATTGCACCTTCCACTTCTGCAGTCATTCCATACAAAAGATCATCTGCACATTCCGTACAAGTTTTTTGCTTCACGCAAGTCCTCTTCAACCTGTTTTTAGTTCAATGCACAATTAAGACAGTGGTGGGTAACCTTGTTTTTCAGCTGGTGGAAAAATTACAAGAAAGAATGAACAATTAACCTGAATGTTATTTTGAGTCCAGGATGGGGCAGTGAAGCAGAAGACCTCAACAACGTCCATTGTGTATACCCATTTTCCTGACTCTCAAGTGGGGTAAATGCTCATAAAATATACAATTCTCTCATTGTTATCTTTCTGCTCTGAACTTCCCTGTAACTAGAGTTTTCAATTTTTGTATTAAAGCCATTTTGAGCCTGTATCCTAGTAACGCCTCTGCCTTATCCAAGTATCAGAACTGTGGAAATAATTTTATTCAGAAGCTTAATCAATAAACTAGGATGAATGTTATGGGATATATACTTTTTTTTTCCCCCCACTTGCTAATTGACAAAACTGATGATAAAAGGTCGAATTAAAGAATCTCCACAGAAAAGCACTTAAGAGTTACGTAGAAATATAATTACTAGTGAGTACCACAAATATGTGGCAAGATGGCATGTGCTAAAGCAGAGTGTAAGATTTGGCCATTTTATGTAACTTTCTATTTGCACACTACGAAAAAAAATGGAAATAACAGCCATGTAGAATGTAAGGAAATTTTCTTGGTTACAATATTATGATTTTTGTATTTTCCAAATATTAGATAATAATGATTTCCTTTCTAACAAAGGCAACTTAAAAAAAAACCCAAACAACTAAACAACAGATAAGTTTTTACCAATATACACTACAAAATTCACTTTAAAATTCAATTTATAAAGCTAATAGAATTTAAAAGCATAGGGTTTTTTTTAAGTCTTCTCAGATAAAACCAAATTCTGTTTTTTAAAATTTTTTTCAATTCTTCACTGGAAATTTTGTATCTAATAAATAGTTAAATTAAGAAATTTACAGAAATGTAGATGACAGAACAAAAAACTGAAACAATCAACCAACTACCCTAAACCTCTCTGGACTTCTAGCCTCTTGAAATTAATAAAGGGTTCAAAAACTGCCATCTTAAGGTGACTATCTAATTATCCAAATCCTCCCAGTTAGCATTACTGATTGATATGTCCCATATATGCAGTATTGCACTAGTCAGCGCTTTCAAAGGGTTAACACAGATTTGAAATTCATCTGCAATTTCAACATTCAAATTTTGTCATTCATAAATCTACTGGACTTTCAACGGCAATACTTCAATGCAGCTGCATAAGACAAGTGTTGAATACATAACAGATATCTTACTTGCTTATATAGACGACACTAACTGTACCTAGCTGAACTCTCAGTTGTCTCAGCAGCAAAGAATAACAATATCCAGAGTAATTTTGTATACTGTACTAACCACACAAATCCTATCAACCCCATTTAAATGCTATTCAAAATTACTTTGGCCACAGAAATTCAAACAACATTCAGGCAGAACGGGACTAAGGATGTACTATATAGTAGAAACACCAGTTCGGGTGAATTACTGTACTCTGTACTGGAAAAGATAACATTTTACTTCCAACCAACAAATGTTTCTGGAAATAAACTAGCTTTATGGTCCTAAGGATTAAGTCACAACATTTCTCATAAAAAATGATTAATCTTTACAAAAAGGCAGGAAAATGAGACAGCTACTGCCGCCCACTTTGACATTTTCGTTCTTTGAAAAAAAAAAAACAAAACCACACAACAAAAAAACCCAACAACCAACAAACCAACAAAACAAAAAAACAACAAAAAACCCCTGAACTAGTTTATGAACAACAGCTATCAGTAACACAGATTGCCAGATGAAATAATTTATCAAGTATATTTCTGAGATACCGATCTTTTATTCTCTGCATTAAGAAAACACAGTGACATTAAACAGCTTTACTAAGAAATCTGATAAGCTTTGCCATTGAACACACAAGTCCTGAATAAGAGGTCACATTTTCTATACCAGCTATTTAAGCCTTGCAGAAACACATACAACCATATCATTGATGTTGTTGTGTCCAGCTGATGCTTGGAGTCCCACTCATTTGTAGAAGGCTCACCCAAGAGTCCTTTTGGCCATACGAACACATGCACATAATTTCATCAGAAAGTAAAACAAAAACTGTTTCCTGCACGCAATGATACTTCAATTCCAGTGCTCTCACTTACTTGAGTTATTTTTTCAACACCTTGAAAGCCATGTTTTTCAAAATGTTCAGCTATATTAAGGAAGGTATGACGTTCCAGATAACGGCAGTTACTGAGTGCAATTAAAAGCCTCTGTTCCTAAAAATTTGTTTTAAGAGAAGAAAGAGTATAATAGTTAGAAAAAAGAAATATCAGCATGACCAATACTGTAAATGTATAGTGTTTCATTGACTCTCAGTGTGTGATAAACATGCTGGTAAATAAAGTGGAGTTTACAAACATTTTTGTCAATACAGCACCAAGAAGTGAATGAGTACCAGGTATGATGATTGAGCGTCTCTGCTTTTTCTCATGGATCTGGAGCATTCACTGGAATAGCTGTGACTAATACAGAACTGTGGTTAAGAGTTCTTTACAAAAATTAGGTTTGGACAGCTTTCCAGGAAGCTGTTTCTGGCTTTTACTTTGTTTCAAGAAATATGCTAAGAATTATGACCATCATAAAAATGTAACTGAAGATCATTTACACTTTCACATGAAGCTGGCTAAAACAAGGGAAGAAAACCAGGTACTGAACAAATACACTCACCCATTCTACAATACTAGAAGGTTCAGAAGTACATTATATAATTTCCAGCAGTTAATTTGGAAAAAAATATAGGTGGTTATAACTTATCTGTTTTTCAATGATTTTTTTATTTAATTACAAGAAGGTCAAAGACATTCTGAAGTTGAGATATCAGGATTGCCTTTCCCTGACCTTAGTGCAACAAGGTGTAGTTTCCAAAGAGACAAAGAACCAAACAAGACAGAACTACTATTTAAATAGATTTGGTCTTTCCTCTTCCCCTCTATTCCCTGCAATGGGAAAACGTTTTTCTACCTCAGATGGAAGTTCAAAACAAAAGGCAGCAAATATTTTGAAAACAAAATTATTTGACAATGAAATCATTAAAATACTGCAGATTTGATTAAAAATGGTGTTGGTTTTCAGACCCAGAAGAACTCCTCATAGTTTTGTATTCCAGTAGTATGATGACTAGTGTTGAGATGTGCAGTTGCCTACTACTTTAAATTAGAATCAGTTGCTATACAGACTATTAAAAAAATTAGCCTTTTAAAAGTACAGTGACAAATCTTACTCTGGTCACTCACTTTCTCTGTCCTCAGTACTCAATCAGGAAAGAGAAGATAATTTTTTTTCTGTAAATCATAGAACACTTTAAGACAATGTTTGGTTTCCACAGTATCAAAATTTATTGATTATTTCTTTTTTATTAAAACATTCATACCTATGACAGGAGGATGTCCGGAACAGACACAGAAAGTTACTTTATCAACAATTAATATCAAAATCTATGTGTTGCAAGAATAAAATGCTATAAAGAACTAATTATTATAGTCTGTAATTCAGAAACTTGGCCTGATTTGGCAATCTGTGATTCTCTACTGTAGCAGGAATGCTTATTACTCTTGTTAATCAGGCAAAGCTGGGCTTCTGACAACATTTAAAACCTATACTAAGGAATATTAACCTCACAAGAGGTTCTCACTAGGTTTCTTGCAGGCAACAACTACATTTTTTCCATCAGCCATTGGACTAGAAGAAAGTACATTGACCAAAGTCAAAGTGCCAAGAATGTTAAAAACCTTTTTTCCGATTTCCTAAAAACCAAAACCACACCCAAACAAGTCACACAAATAATCAATACTTACTCTCATTAAAGTGATATTTTGGGGAAAGACTACATTACTGAATATCTGTATCTTCATGAGTTTTGAAAGGTAACTATAATCAGACCAGTTCTTAGCATTTAAAACAAGGTGATAAATCAAAAGTCAAATCCCCAGCTGTTTTAACATCAGTGCTATTTTCACTGATTTCAACGATGCCATTTTAGTTTCTGAGGAGGACGTGGTTTCAAAAAATGTCTTCATTAGTTACTTTAAGATAGTATACTAAGATATCATAGACAAATGTTTTTAAAAGAAAAATAAACAAAAAAACCCCCACATTCCTTTAACTTTGAGAAGCATTAAGTATCACATGAGCTTTTTAGAAATAGAAGCCAAACTTACTGAAGAAAGACTTGAGTCTTCATGAATGCTTCCAAACAAATCTGGAGATGAAACATCAACTGAAAGACTAGCAACATTATTTTAAAAAGTGAGTAGTATAGCGATTTTGATTATCTGATACATGGTGGATTCAAATGAACAGTTGGAACAGAAGACTGGAATCTTGTTTCAAGTTTCATCACACCAGATAATAAAGCAGCCCACATTGCCCAGTTTTTCTAAGATGTCCACATAGCCTGCAGGAGCTTTGTGGACAGACAGTGCTATTATAGCTACAGAGCTTTCCCTCTTAAAGCATTTTCATTTTCTGTAATTTTTCTGGTTTGCCACAGAGTCTGATTTGTTTTTACATCTATCCACCCAAGAGAGTCATCCAAATAGCAAAAAAGAAAGTGGCATTAGGAACACAGTTAATTTGCTTTTTTCTAATGCATATTGCAGGTACCAATATTTGCCAAGTCTCTGGCTTTTCACACAGAAATGATTGGTACTCTTGGAAACTCACTTTATTCTGACTTGTTTTGGTCTGTAAAATAAGTGGCTCATGAGCAATTATGGAACAAACAAACTTTCAAGAATTTAGCAGAAATACCAATAGAATCAGTCAAAATAGAAGGGAAGAAAAGGCAGGCAGGGGCTGTTTCTCCATGAGCAGACATTACTTAGTGACAAGGACAACTCATTCCATGTAAGGTCATGTCAAAAACAACATACCTACTTCTACAGCACACTACAACTCCTGTCATTGAATAAAACAGCATAACCAATACCATATTCATTATCTTGTACAATATTTATTACATGATGTCACTCAATCACTTGGCATAAAAAGTATCTACTTTTATGCCAAAGCATCCCTAACCAGAGGCAAAAGTATTCACAAGAAATATGAAATACCAGAGAGAATAAAACCACACCAACACTGAAATTTGAGACTTGCACCCGCAATTTCAGAATACTATACCTAGGTCCTATTTATTTTACTTACTGTGCTGTATCTATGTCACCATCAGGTTTGGTGCTTAGCTGTTCCAAACAGTCTATAAAGACCTAGGAAACAATAAAGCAAGATCTACATGTTCTGCCAGAACTAAAAAAAAACAAAAACAAAAACAAAAAAAAACCCTTAAATTCACTTTTACTACAGTCAATAGAAGCAGGACAATCATCACCTTTCTTTGTCTTAAACCTTACATACATTAATAGTGTAACATTTTAGTTACACCTTTTGAATGCATATTTTTAATTTTATATGCATCACTGTTTACTTGTAGCAAAACACAGGAGTTTTTAGTCCTGCTAAGTGATTTTTATCATGCATGGCTAAAATTATGCAGTGATCATCTGATGATTTGCAAAGAAGGCATTGTTAATAGTTTTCAACTGTTCAATCCGAATAGCTAGTCCCAAGTAAACATAGCAGAAGCATCACTAAAATCCATTTTTTGCTTTGGCTCATGATGTCTTATTTGAGAAGACTATGAAAATGGTTCAAAAGCTTAAAGCATGCTATTACCTAATTTCAAATATATTCTTTTAAAAAAATCGGATTTTGTTATAAAGAAGATTAGTTTCTGATACAAAAATCAAACGCTAGATCCTCAGCTGACGAAAATCAGCATTGCTCCTTTTACTGTAGTACATCGACGTTAGATGACATCAGCTCCGCAAGTCTCTCTCAATCATCAGTAAAATCTTGAACAGTCACAATCAGTAAAATACTTGAATATGTCACTTATCCTCTGAGGATCTGATATCATCAGATTCAGCTAGTAAGCTCTACATACATTTAAAGTCAAACATTTCTCAGTATTCCAGAGTGTATCGGAGGAATAACACAGTCATCAACTTCAGCTACCTTTTGGGAGGTGGGCAGGGTACAAAGCAGACATTTTTGTTGATCACTTGCGTGCGCAGTTTCATACTTAAAAGTGCTTGAGTTACCTGCATGATCCCAATGCTTAGCTGGCACACATCCTCTTGTGTTTTCTGCTGCTGGAAAACCTGAAGATGCAAGCATATTGTATCAGCAGAAGAGCTTCACGTGGCCTTATTCTTAAGGAAGGCCTGAGTAATCTACCCCTGAAGGGATGACACAATTATAGGAATGGCTGCTGGGACAGTGTTTTCTCATAGATCAATTTCAGTTTTTCCCCACCCCAAAAATGGGGAGAAAAGATACAATTCCCAATAAACAGTCTGAAAAGCATGAGGAGATAACACACTAAAAGGAAAGAAATCCTCATCCTTAGTACACATGATGCGTATCATTGTTGGCTAATGGAATTGCAGTAAAATCTCCCAGGATATTCAAGGATCTTTACACCCTAATAAGAAGGATTCGCCATGCACTGCAGATTCTTTTAAACAATGTTCATTGAGAAACTAGAAAAGCTAGCCATAAAAATTAAATTAAGGGAGGAGAGAGAAACAATACCCATACAGAGGGGCCCAAGGGACTTTGGAAAAGTGTTAAACTTCCTTAGATCACTGAAACCTGACAGAAAACATCACTATCACAATCAATCAGGGCCTCAAGGTACTAAGTGGATGGGAATAATCAGGAGTCCTGATTTAGAATAAAGTTTACAGAAGTAAAAAGCTGAATTTAAGTTCTGCAAGTAGTGTGGATGCAATACTGAGTGAAGAGTAACTCCTAGAAACGCTACCCCCCCTTTATAAAGTCACATCTACTGCTATCTGAAAATTATATTAGTAGCATTTTTTCAAAAGAACGGCTTTAAAGATTTAAATACAGGTCCAATCTGCCCCATACACACACAATTACCCCTAACAAAGGAAACACAAAGAATTCTAAAAGCCAGCAGCAGTGAAAAGGGTGTACATGGAAAAAAATAAAGAGGAAAGTTACACCCCTGTATCATTCTCTGAAAGTTCTTGTTCTGAAACACAACAGTAATTTACATAAAAAGAACAAAAATAAAAGCATAAATCAAAACTCACGCTGGCCTCTCCAGGTTTGCAGTCCAGCACAGCTTTAAGAGATTGCAAGGAATGGATAATGCACTGTTCAAACTGGGATGGCTGAAAGGCAAATGACATGCTAGCTTTAGATAAGCATGTCAAATGTATACTACATAAATATATAAAAACTTCCATGTCATACAGTAAGCTCTTTGTTTCCAAATTATCCCAAATAAGGGGGGGAGGAAGTAGTCATGATTCATATGCTTCATATATTACCAGAGGACCCTTCTGCAGTGGTGTACTTTTGTACTTATCTACAGAATTATTACCATAGATCAATGTACATTTTAACGTGAATGAGAGACTTCTACACCAAACAGCCTCCTCTAAAAGGGTCATGAAAGATCTTTATAGCTTGTTTGTGGTAGCATATATTGTTAATTACATGATAGGTGCCTGTGACACCCTCCCTCCTCCCTTCCTTGATCTAAGTTGGGATAGAATTTCATCTGGGATATCTGATAATTCTGCATTTTATTTCAGCAAAAGGTTTCTAAGAAAAATGGGCTGAATTTGCTTTCACATGGAGGAAAAACAATCCACTGGTTTGGGGGGCTTTTTACACCTTCAGGTTTCCAAACCTGAAGTATGAATGTCTTGATGCATGTATCAATTTCACTCTGAAAGTGCAAACGAGTTCATAGCATCAGTCATTAGTCAGTTTTTCCTTGTCTTTCTTTCTTCCCTGTTAAGTCACACCTTTTTCTTTAATGAGGCTGCCTGCCAGTATTAGGCAGGAACCTGTTGTACAGGGCAACATGAAGCAGAAAAGAGGGACGTCATCCTATTGGATTTGGGTCAAAGAAGTTGACACAAGAAGCTTCTAAGCCCTGTAAACCCGCTTTTCATCCAGTAGATAGTTTATGGCACATCACCAACTTCAGGCTTAGGAGTAACTTTTATTTCTGAAATGCTGGGGTGGAAGTGGATCATGAAAGTGATGCCTGCATGGCAACCTGAAAATTATGAAAAAAGCCACTAAGAAAATCTGTATTTATTGGATCCACTTAAAATAAAAAGAACAGCAGTAAAGTGCTGCTCTTGCTTTTTTGTTTCCACATAATAAACCATCGCACCTCAGGAGAAGAAAGCTGTTCAGATATGTTATTCTTTGGATATTATGAAACTGAGGAAAGTTGGTTCTGTGTCTTACTGTATAACTTACCTGGAATATAAATGCTAAAGGGGTTATCAACCAGTATTTCCCACAAACTTAAAATACATTTTCTACCTTAAGCCTAAAATGTCCCCAAAAAGACTGCCTGGCCCTTGTTTATACTGGTTAATTTTTGCTACAATTACCACAATGAACTCTACTTCAGTAGATAAATAACCCTGCTATGACAAAACCTGGTCAGCTGCCACCATTAAAATCTGGCATGTCTCAACCATGGTCTCAAAAGGTATCTGGGGAAGTGCTATATACAAGGAATTCGTGGGTGATTTCTAAATACAAAAAAAGAGTTAAGTAGTTTTTAAACAAAGATGGGTTAGGATACACCAAAAGCATACAGAATCAAAGCTTTTGTGGAAGATCCTTCCTGCTCTCTCCATCTTACAGATGAATAGTGAAAAACAGAAAAGTTAAGGGACTTGCCCAAGTCAGCAGCAACTGAAACCAAGACCAGAAGCTAGCAAATCTGGTTATAATACTACAATTGCCCAACAACACTCTTTCCTACAATGTGTATATTGTGATTGCTTAATGCCCTCCTACTCAACTTCAAACACGTATTTATAGAAGCAAGTAAGAAAAACCAAAAAAGTCTGTGGAGCATTCTCTTAGATAATATACACAAAGCAACTCTCCCTCCCACAGGCCCTTTCTGCTTTCGCAGATTGTTTTTAAGTCACACCTACAGCATGCTTGCTGTATTTTAGGCATTACTCATTACTGTTTATTTCCAGAAAGCATCTCACTAATTTATCTGAATTTGGTTTCAAGTCATTTGTTGTTTGTGTGTAGGCAATCTCCTAAATTAGTTGCTTTTCAGTTCAATTTCTCATTATAACACGTAAGTGACCTATTTATTTAGCTACAGACCGATTCCATGGTAGTGTGCCTACTAAGTTATGAAGCATTTTGATGTGAACTGAACTTGTTGTGACCTCAAAAATAATTTTTTACTTCAGTAAACCATCCCTAAAATAAGATGCTTGACTATGGACGTTATTATTGTTTATCTCAGCAAAATCATGCTGTCAGCAGTAATTATACTGATACATTTAAATAACCCCACTTAAGGCAGAAAGTCACGCTACATATCTTGATGCTCAATTCTTATTTATTTTTGTCTCTCAATACATGGCACAAATCTGCAAATCTTATTTATGCGGGGTTTTTTGTTTTGCATCTTTAAAAATATTGCTGTCTAGTAATACCATTATCACTTAAAGTTGCTTCAGACATAATAGTTTAAGAAGTACAAATAAAAATTTTGGAAAAGGAAGAAAAGATAAAAATAACTTTGTGTTCGGTGATGGGATCTATTAAGACTGCTGTAAATAAACAACCATCCAAACAAAAGATTTTGTGGTTTTTATCTTTCTATATTTTAATAAAACTGTAGACACCGGTATGCACACATTTAGACAAAGTCCAAAATAATTCAATTTTTGGAGAATATAGAAACCAGTTTCATTACACTTGCAAAAAAAAAATATCCAGCAAAGAAAGTGCCTACAAGACACACAAATATACCCACCAACGATGTCAAACCTTCATTGTCAACAACCCAGTCTTCCTTTTCAGCTAACCTCTTTATATCTGTAGGACAGAGCAAAAGGGGGAAGGGTGGGGGGAGGGAGAAGGTATTCATTTTCATCATTAAAGCCTCCTTGAACTTGAAAAGATAAACCACAGACACTGGGACTGCAATGACTAGGCATACAAGCAAATAGCACTAAAAGCTTCAAAGCTTTCAGCATTCTCAAATGACTAAGAATGGAACTCATACATGGTATGCTGGTGACACCATGTAGAGAAGCATATCTGTGATACATGGCAAGAGTTGCATGAAGCATATCTTTTACTGGAAAGCTTAAAATTAAAGGAATATTGCGAAGGCTTTGGGCTTGTTTTTATTTTGTAAATTTTTAATCACAACATAAGATACTGCATTTAAGAACCCAAGTCTCTAGTCTATTATACTCCAGCTCTTAATGAAAAATGAAAGAACTGCCTAGCATTTTAGCAAAGACAGAAAGGACAGCATCTAATTCATATTTAATATCTATAAAAGAGGCTCAGAGTCCCCACTCCGGGTCCAGGATCCATGGTGCTAGACTTTCTTCAAAAAATACCTGAAGGTATATACAAAAAGCACTCTCTTCCAGTACCCAGAAGGTGCCAACTTCTACAGGCTTACTGAAGCTAACAGGAGCTAAGTCAGGATGTCAATCCAAAGCTCGTGCACTGTAAAGAAAACTCCTCTACGGATGCGTGCATTCTGCATCATTGCTTTTTGCAGGGGGCTTAATCGACTTGTAAAAAGAACAAAGATGAACTGTGTGCAGTTTGTAGGGGCTTTGACATACGTTTTTTCACACACAAAGTGATCATCAGGACTGTCTGTATATCATGAAACTCCCTTTTAAATGAGCAAAAATTTCAGTGAATTACCATCTCTCCTCGAAATCCAAGAAAAGTAGGTAACTAATGCATGCTGAAATGTATCTTCACTATCTTGGTGCTTTAATTAGCTAAATTAAGAAGCTTGGTTGTGGTGTCATACCCTGCAATTCTACATCTCATGGAAGTATAGGCTCAGTGAGGATAAAAAATATTAAGGGTTTGTGCAGAATAATTACTCTGTTCATTTCCCAATTTAGTAAACCTCTTAATTCAACTGATATTCTTGTGAGGCTTTAGATTGCACTGGTCGGCCTTTACATGTTTTTGTGGCTGCTCACTTTTGCATTCTGTTCTGGGCTAATACAAAAGAAGCAAATTTCTTTCTTGTATTTCACTGCTCACCGAATTCCAGTCAAATACACTTATGTAAACCCCCTGTCTAGTCTGGCATTCACATAATTTGGCTTTCATGACCTTTATGACCAGTGATCATATATGAGAGAGAAAAAACAGAGACTGCTGCTCAGGGCTAGCATGAGTACATGGTGTCTATCATAAGACAACAAGAAAACGCTGCGCGTGGGCAGACTTGTTCTATTTAAATAGCTAATGGTAGAGTCCTCTACTAAAAATTTTAACTGATCTGAATGTCTTTACCAACTTACAGCATGCAGCAAGAGATGAGACTGAACTTTCTCTCAGCAGTCTACACAGCTCATATTTCAGAGAGATTATAGAGGTGTGATTCAAGTCCAGGAGGAGCCTTTTTGACTTACATATTGCAGATATAACTACATCTGAGATCCATGAGAATATCCACTAACTGTTCTTTCTCTGGTTCCCTAAAGATAACAGCTTCTTCAAGGGCCCAGTTAACCTGGTCCTGTCCTGTGTTTCATCTAAATACATTCAACATATGCAATTTTGCTTTAGCTGGTAAAGAACATAAAAAGGGTCCCATAGATAAGGCACGCAGTACAACAATATGGGATGAGAGTCACCATACAGGAAAGCATCTTTTCTCCTGTTTGATGCTACAATCAATACACAGAACTACTCCACTGATAGGGGATGGAAGCAGCAGTCAAGGAATGCTGCTGTTATTGGCGAGATGAATGAGACACTTTATCCAGCCAACATAACATACCACCATCTTAAGGGATCTAATCTCTTTTGATTCAAGAAAGAAAAGTGCAAATAAAGATGTTTAGACCAAACAGAGAATCATTTGCACGCTGACTGGTAAATCTGCTTTTATAAAAATCTAAGGTATAGACTACCACAAGAGTTTTTCCTCTACAGAATGGATGTGGTCAGCAATCAGGACATAAGAAACAGCAGCTCTGGATCTGAACAAAGAACTGGGCTATTGTTATGATGCAACAAGTAGGCAAAACTAGTAAGACAGCAGACTTTTTGGTCGAGAGCTTCATCATTAATCATGTATCGGAGCTCTCTGGACCGCACTACAGAAGCTAGGTGGATAGCTCAGAGATCTGATAAGCTAAGAACTGACAGCAAAACAGTTTGGAGCTAGATATTTCCTTCCTTTGAAACAGGACATCTGAGGAATCACTCACAATTCCTAGACAAAGGGCAGTCAGTCCAATAGTACCATCCTCATGTCACAAGTCAAAAAAAAAATTCCTTTTCACATACCATTTTAAAAAAATAATAATTTATCTCAATTGTGCTAAGTGAAGAGAAGAAAAAGAGACTTCCACATTAACTAAAATCTGAAGTAGTGGTAATATTTTCTGTATAGAATTTTAAAGACACAAGACAACCTATGTACTTGTGTGGCCAACAAGCTTGATATTACAGCAGAAAGATAATGTCAACGCTGAAATGGGATTTAATAAAAGAATTAGGAGCCAAGAATACAATTCATATCAATATTGTATCAAATAAACCATAGAGGCCTTACGATTTGTTGTCACCAAGATTTTAAAAATTTGCTTAATATAGCCACCTGCGCTTAGCACATTTGAGGCTTGAGTGAAACACTGCGCTTCATGCCAGTCTACAAAATAATGATGAATCATATGTTAAAGATTAAAAACCTGATTAAATTGTACGATTAAAAAAGCCCTAATTTTTTTAACATTGAGGGTAACTAGTCTTTTGGGGAAAAAAATCCTGCTAAGTGAATTAGTAGATCAATCTGCCCTGATTTTAAGAGAGACATTTATTTCTAGTAGATTTACTTCATTCACATTTAAGTTTCAGAGTTGAATACAAGACAGTAAGATGAATGGCCTCTGATGCACATAGAGTCACATTAGATTTAGAGAACATGTTACTGGCCTTGACAATTCAGACATTTATGGCAAAAGCTATGTACACAGTAGGAAGCCTGGGGATTACAATGTTAGTAAAAGGTCTTGAAAAACACACAACTAAAATACCTCAAAAAGGGCTGCGGATTATTTTTTTTCCTTGGAGGTGGGACATTGCTTATTTAATTCTTCACTTTATATAAAGCTCAAAAAAGAAAATAAGGAATATTTCCAATATGGAAAAGATGCATCATGAGATAAATCACTCGCATTTTGAAACTCGCTCAACCCAAAGGAAACTGATCTAAACTACTGTATTCATTAGACTAAGGGAAGACTCATAACACACATTTCTGTCAGAAAAGTGAAATACTTCAGTAACTACAGAACTCAGAGGAGTCCACTGCCTCTACAGTACCTGTAACAAACATGGTTATCTTCCAGAACATGGTTTGGCCTAATCAGAGACAAAAAAAGTATGACAGTAAGCAAACAGACCTGCAGCCTTCTATTACCTTCAGCTGTGTGTTGTAAGGTCACTATAATGCAACGTACACGAAGGTCCAAAATAAGATCCTGGATGATTTGAAGCATATCATTCGGTATCTCGAGTGCAGTAAGAGACTCAGAACTAAGCCTGGAAAGCAAATAAAATTAGACTGAAGTGTAAACCTGCAGGGTTTTTTAAGCTGATATAACTTTGTTGGATTTTTTTTAGACGTTTTCTGTGTATGTCAATACAGTAGCTCCATCCACAGTGTATCTTCAAAAACTGATTATCCTATTTACAGAAAATTAATTACTTGCTTAATTCAGAAGCTTGCAAATACAGATTAATTTTTCTGTAACATTACAATAACGTCATCACAGCAACATGCCAGCTTTTCCCACTGTCCTCTTGCACTTCCCCGCTTGCCTTTCTGCATCCATCTCTTCTCTTATGATCCAAGAATAATCCTTTTGGAGCAGAAGTAGCTTTTTTGCTGTTTTCATGTGACTGCCAAGATCAAATCCCAGGTCCACAACAGGGTTTCTGAGATACTGTTTACCCACATTACAACAGTAACAGCCATCAAGCTGCCATAAATGGTGATGTGGCTGCGCATCAGATTGCCAAGAGTATACACGTTTAAGGAGCCAAAATACAGCTACTGCATCACCTGCAGAGTGAAGGGTGAATTCATTCAGTGTTTTACTCCCAACTCTGACCAGGCACAAATCACCAGCTACTATAGCTGAGGACTGAAACATTCATTTCAATTTCTTCCTTTAGAAATAGTAACACAGCAGCTGCTTGCAAGGAATAGCATTTCAACTTTTAACTAAAAAGGCTGCAGTTGTGCTCAGACTTTAGTTAGGGGCACAATGTGAGGTTCACTGATTTTATCCAACTCTTGGATATTTATGCAAGGACAATTCAAATGCAGTCATTGCTGTTTGCCCTACTGCTACTACTGAGCAAAGTACAGGTACTAGAAAATACCAAAGAACAGGAGTAGGAAAGGCACAAGCAAACAAGTTTAAGCAGTAAGTGGAACATTTCCAATCATCCACCTGTAGGCTCCGGTTCCTCACTCCTGGTGTTGGGGCATAAACCATCAAAATCTCACCATTAACCAGACTGCTATCTGCTCAGCACAACTACTGAATTAGTAGACTACATAAATCTGCATTATCTCAGCCATCTAGGAAACACAGGATGGAAATACCCATCTGTGAGAAGTTTAAGTGACTTTAGACCTCACAAAGACAGAAGTACTGTACTTAAAGTTAATTCCATTTCTAAGGGAGCACGCAGCTGTCACATACCTAAGAGCATCTTTTTCCTCAGATAACTCACCCTAACAAATACATACCTTTCTATCCCTACAATAAGGCAAAAGTCTTACCAACAATGGCTTCACTTTATCAATAGCTCTAATTTATCCTCTGGAACCTATTCATATTGGGCAATGACAGAACGTCATACAAGAGAAAGACAGTGTAACCACTCCACTTTAAGCTGTGTGATACACACAAACAAGCAGAAAAATTAAGATGACAAATATAATGCCAACTCCTTGTTATCTAATTTTCTTATTTTTAGCATTCTTAAACACAAGCAGAAAACAGTAAATCATTCGTGAGCTAATTTAAAAGAGTAAAAATCCATCATGTGCTTCACAATGAATGTTTTGTCAGAAATGATAAAAATAAGACTTAAGCTATTACGTAACTTTGCAACAAATAAGTTTTTTGTGCAATGCGTAGACTTTTCATGAAAAGAGTCCACCTTCATTGTTGGTGTGAGTCACAAAGATTTATTAGATTCTCAAAATGTGGAGGCTCGAAAAGAAAAGTACTTGCAGCACTTGCAAAAACTTCTGACCTGGTCATCATTGGTTGGTACCCCATCATGGTACGTTCAGTTCCTCTTCTCCAGATTGCCCCTTTTCTTCTCTACTTTTGACCACTTTGCACTGAAGTCCAGCTCACTTTACTGAAGTGCCAGCACAGGCATCAGTAAGAACACGAGGTGGGGAAAAGAGTGGGAGGGAGAGAGAAATTTCCCCAGCTCTCAGTTCAGTTGTTCATTACTAAGGCAGTGGCCAGGAAGCAAGAGGAGAGTCTTTGAAAAAGAGCCTTCTTGTATCCTATAACCTCAACCTGGATCATAACTTGGATGGTAGGACTCTGAAGCACAACCAACTTTTAGAGAATCTGTTGGTTAAACTTCCCAGCCAACACTACAGCTGTGCAAGTGTTAAATTCTAGAATTTTATAATTTGAGTGAAATTGGATTGCTTCTCATAAAAGGGCAATATGGGTGCCAAAGCCTGTTCCCTTGCCCCTTTACATCTTTTCATCAAATGCCAAGTCAGTTCCTTCTTAAATTGGAAGCTTTCCATAAAATTCAGCCAGAATAAGAAACTTGGAATTTTTTTTTCCTAAATGGTTAAGGTACAGGTAATGTAACTGACAACAGACTTCAGGAAAGTGTTAAGCAGACTTGACAACAGGTATATCTCACTGCTAGCTCCATCTGCAATAAGAATATCTATATATGATTATAGCCCTTTCTTTTCTTCCTCTATGCTTTGCCTGTTACCTACTTTGAAAACTGCAGATAAAAAGTGCAGTACGATATCCAGGTATTACTCAAGTTTCCAAAAGATAATGACAATTCTTATATCCTTCATAGACAAATGGAAGAGAATTCTGTGTATTAATGAGACACTTTGTAAATAATTGTGTACGCATTACTAAGTTTATAAACAAACATAATTATAAGCAGAATGACATAAGCAGGAGTATCACCTTCCATAAAACAACTGTAAAAGAAAATTATGATTTAAGAATGATACTATAGTGTGAAGCATGCTATTTTAGCAGAGATGGGAAGACATGTAGCAAATGAAGCAGATAACTGCTTTTTATCCTAAAGAACCAAATCCTGTTTCGTTCATGGAGTGTCTATGCTGTGCCAGGCAAATATCTTACTCAAACTTTTTCATAAGGTGCTATGGAAAAAAATGAATATCGCATTATGTAATAAGGCTATATCATGAGACATTATTAATTACACTTGCAAACAGAATCCTAAATCTGCCATAAGTATTTTTTTAAAATGTCAACATTTTCACTACTCAGGGTATTTATCGCAATAAACAAAACAATTCGTCTTAAAGCACACATATTCCAGGAACAGCATAATTTTGTAAGTCCACAGATCCGTTTACCTTACAGTCTGGATAACATGTGTTAGCCACTGGCCAGAAAGTTCAGATTTCATCTCCCAGCCACCATACTGTCTTGATTCTCCTTCTCTGAGGCTGAATGGAAGCAAAGCTCCACGGATAAGTTTTACGAGAGAGTGCATCACTTCCTGAATCATTTTCTGCATCAGAAGAAGGGAAAGAAAAATCAAGCAAAAAGCTCTATCAATGTGCTTAAGCAGCCATGTATTTGCTATATACAACAGCTTGGAATGTATGATTTACAGGTAGCTCCACATGATAGAAAGTAGAGGAGAAGGAAGTATAAGGGCACACTGATGAATTAAGAAATCTGATTTTCAAGGTGGTGACACTGAAGTATCCTGCTATGAAGGACAACTGAAAAAAAGCGAAGTTTTCCCCCCATAGCTTACCTTGAAATCATTTTGTCTTTGCCTAGCGTTTTTCTTTGATCTTTCCATTTGGCCAGATTTTTCAGCAGTCTTGTGAAAATGAGAAAATTGAAAAGTGTAAGTATCTCATAACCACTGTTAAAATAATTCCAAAAAAGGGGGTTTCAAAGTGAAGAAGTGAAAACCGATCAGTTTACGATGCAATTATAAAAACTAACTCATGGCAGCTCAGTAATTAAAGACTATATAATCAATACATTCTACTTACTGTAGGTCAGCGCACTAATGTTTAATTCTGAGGAACAACGTGTATTTAAGACAGAGACAAGCATAAGAGTAGCTCTAGCAATACGAACTTCATGAGGTCAAAGTTTTCTCACTGCAACGTTAGTGATAACTAATATATATAGTCCAATGATGCATCAAGTTTATATGAAGAAACTGTATTTTCTCAGCATGGAAGCTGCCCAGAGAAGGACATCAATGTGAAGTGGGAGACACTTCTTGGAATGAGGGCAATTTGGAGGGCAATGTGAGGCAGAGGATTGAAGGTTGTTTGTTTTTTTCAGGAACAGCATTTTGTTGACAATGTCCTTTAAATAATTCAACTAAGCGTAAAAGAGACTCTGCAAAATAATCAGCATCTTCACGGACGATTCTCTTCTTTGAAAACCAAGGAACATGAGTACACTTTGCACGAGACAGTTACAGTTGAAGAAAAACATGGTTTGACTAATAGTCTTCCTGTTTGTAATTCTAGCCTTCTGTGGAGTCCACTGAGAACACAGTAGAGTGAATTATACCAAAAAAGTTATTTCAAATACAGAGTTAAGTGCAGATGTAGAATTTTATAGTTAGAAAATCTCCTATTTTATGTATGTACAGCAACATCTACTGGACAAGAAGTGCAATAACATGACAAGAGTGTTCTCAAAGAATCAGTTTACTTTCAAGTCAGTAATTTGAAATGCTGTATTTTTCAAATTTCCTCATTAGCTAAAGCATTTCAGATTCTTAAGGTAAAATAAATAATTTGAAGTGAGCAAAAATTAGAGAAAAATAAAACTGTGTAACAGTTTTGGAAAATACATAGCTATGAAACTCTTGTACTTCAAAGCTCTGAATTATACAGTTTTAGACAAGGAGAACAATGCTCGAGTTGCCGCTGCATATAATACCCACTTCTCTCTTCTAATGCCTTAAAAAGAAAATAAGCTATATTCCTTTAAACCTCAGGTATCAACTTACAATTCACACTGTTTTACAGCAGGATTAAAGAACAACAAAAAAATTCACAGATCTTTGATATTTTTTTTTTTCTTAGTGGTTTTGCTGAAGACCAATCTTAAACCTTTCCTGCACAGACAGACCAAAACTATCTTGTGGTCAGACCAACGGTTACTACTCACATATCCGACTTCACCTAGAGTGATTCAAAGAACTCAACTTTTTAAACTGTTGAAAATACCACGTAAATCTCTAACTGACAATATTTTAAGGCATATAGCTAAACTTTCAGAACTAAAAAGAACACCCCCCCCAACCCCCCCCAAAATCTACAAACTGAACAAAATATAGCTTGTTATTCATATGTGGGGATTTTCTTTCCACATTTTTAAAATGTCTTGGAGACTTGGATAAGCTAACTGAAATGACCCTCTATACCATTTTCACAGGACTTTTCTTAAAAGAAACCTGTAGCAATCACCTTGTTTCCTGACTGACAATAAATAGCAAGTAACATGGTAAAAGAAACTTCTTCATGGACAATTAAAATCTATATAATAATAAACCTTGAGTCTTGAATGTGATGTGGTGATAGATATTCCTAGGTGCTCTAGAAGTAGTCTTCTAGCTTATGCCACCCCCTCCTCCCACTCATCCTCAGTTGATTGTGGCATGCGGAACATACAAAAGGAACCGAGGGCACCATCCCTCCTCTCTCCCCAAGAACCTGGGCGGCTTCCCTAAGGGCCAAATGAGCAGAAGAAATCAAACATACGGGGACTAATTTCTCACAAGCTCAGAATCTGTCCCAGCAGAGGAAGAGTAAATGTACCTTAACGACTAACAGAAAAACTACCTCTTCCTTTTTTTTTTTCCCCAAATACACGGAAACAATGTTTTGTTCAGACATGACATAAGATCACTGCATTTTCCACTTGCAGTCATTTTCATGAGCAGAATTTCTCAACCTTGTTTACAGTTCAAGTCTCAGTTTCTTTAGAAATTGCTTTCTTTTTCATTGTACTCAGAGAAAAAAAAATCACAATAACAGGTGGATATGAAAAGTCTAATTTCCAATGGTACTGTTGTCAAATATAAAGGTTGTCGTTTCCCTTATGAAATTAATTATTTTTGTGAAAGTCAACAGTACTAAGATTTATCCTTGATTCTACTCCCTTTACTGAACTTCATGAGTAAATGCCATACCTTCCTTTTGATTTTATCATGTAAAATGAGGATTGCAAATTGAATCTATTTCACTAGAGCTATAACGCTCTGTATATTGTGTTCAACATATAGTTGAACTACAGGCCCCATTAGTATCATCATATGAAAATGTTATATTGATTTACAGAATTTATATTGATAGACAGAATGGCCGCTTGAGAAATTAATTCTTTAGTTAGTCAGAGAAAAGGAAAATGACAAAATAAGCTTCCAAATTTCCTTTCCCAAGCTTTTTGTTTTATTTTCTACTAAAGCTGCAAAGACTGGTACATATCTATGGCTGTAGTTGTGCTTTAGGGATAATTTTGTAGTGGAATACTGTAGCTGTGATGACTTAAGGATTTAAGCACAGCATGACATTGTAAGCACGGCAGGATAAGAACAATCTCTACAAATGAAATGATATAGCAACAGTTAAACAGAGAAGTTTTAGATGCACAAACTTTTAGGTTCAATATAAAAGCTGATCTGAATAATACGCATGTCCAAAAGCTTGCTTATTTTCCACCTGCTCTGTATTACCCCAGCTATCTCTACATCTCTTTACAGACCCTGTCTTCAGAGTGTTTTAGGACCCAGAATGAGTGAGTCCAACCTGCAGTCAGCAGGACTTCTCAGTGATAGCTATGCAGATGAGGTGTGAACTAGTGTCTTATCATCAGCTGATGGAACAAAGAGCTGCCTTTCACTACACTTCAATCATGTGTTTGTCAGACTTGCTCCTTGGGAATATGCCATCACTACAGTTCTCCTTCTGGAGAAGAAACATGGCTTGAGGACAAGAAGTGATCTCTCTGTAAAACATAACGTAATTCTGTGACCAAATTTTAGCAATAACACAAACCCTAAAGCTATTGTATTCATCTGGTAATGCTTATGATAAGCTGTATACTACCCACATCAAATTAATTATGAAATTTATCCTTTCAAAATCAGCTAATAATGCACACATAAAAACAGCACGTCATGAATCACCCCTCCCCCCCACCCCGTGTCTTGGATTATCAAGATTACATTTACATAATTTGCAAAAAACAGATCATCTGAGCAAGAAGGACTAGAAGCATAGGTGACTGTACTTCGAGACTACACTCCCTATAGTATGTCTGTGTATACCACTCAGCCTTGTTCATTTTGCAACTCTGGTCTTGAACCCATCCTGACTTTCAAATACTTAAAGCTTGAAAAATGACTACTCATGTTTCCAAAGAAAGGAAACAATTTTTTTCTGTATGACTGTCTTTTACGTATCTCTATCCTTCATGCAATTTGCTATTTCTTCAGATCACCAATGAAGGGCAGCTGGCCAGCTATGAGTAGCAGATGAAACTACACAGATACAGACTCCAGCACCTGGAACACACACAGACACACCACTGGCAGAATTTTAGGTAATTCCACTGTATGCTTTTACTCTTTTAAAAATAAAAGGAAAAATCTCACTTCTATAGGTTAGTATTGCAAGACACTTTACTAGTTAAAGTAGCATCTCTCCAATGTCTAGGAGTCTACATATTGTTTTATAAACCTCTCTGATTAAAATGAATTTAGTCACTTCTTCCAGTGAAATACAATACTTTAAACATAATTATTATGGAGCTTTGTTACTTAACAGTCAATCTATATTGAAGAATCCATACCTCACTGAATAAACTTCCATTCACATAAGAAATCCAGAGCTTCCAGAAGTTGGGCAGCTGACTTACAACAAGTTTTGTCAACTTTTCAACAAATACAACTTGCTGAGGAGCTTTGTATCGCCAAGCTGAAAGGGGGAGAGGGGATGGAAATAGCAAAATTAAAAACTTTTAATTAATAATAAACATACTACTATCTTGCTGCTGCTTTGTATTACACAAGTGACTATACAGTATATATAAAACCTTTCAGATAGGAATGGAAAAATTTAAAGCCCTGTCCATATATGTGTACATAATTGGTATACACCCAAAAGCTTTCTTCTCCTATGTTTACAAGGTGCCAGCACTATGAAAATATATACAGAATAGGCACTCTTTGTAGGGGTATCTAATGCAATCCACCTAACAATCCATTCAGCCAGTCTTCTGTCTTCAAACCACTCTAAAAGGTAAGGTAACACAAAAGCAAGCAAGACATTAGAAGTTTCAAATGATGAGGTAGTGATGCTGAAGAAACAGGGCTGCTAGATGGGCTAGTGATTCAGGCAAACAATGGAAACTGGAAGATCTGCTTTATTTCCAGCTCAAAGAATTTTCCATTGTGGCCTGGGGCAAGTTGCTAATCTCTCATCTTCATTTTCATTTGTTTGGCAAAATCTTTATCTGAAAAACAGGGGAGATTCCAACATTGTCATTAAAACTCAATAAATGTATCACTAATTATATAACGATATTCCTGGATGAAGTACACAATCAAAACATATAACACTGCAGCATCTCTCACTTCATGAACCTACTTACGCTGCCGGTACACTGGCTATTAAAACACATTAGGAAAATAGCTTACATTTTGGCAGCAGATAACTTTTCTCAGTTTCTTATCAAATGGGGCAAAGGGGGGTTAGGAGGGGAGGTAAAGAGAAAGCTGAAAAGGGGCAGAAGAAAAGTACTAATTAACACAGAAAATAAAGGAAACTGTGAAATACTTTTCTATAACCACTTGCCTTCTCCATTGAAACTTTCTCGATTATGATGTTTTAACAAAACAGGGAATCGGTGTAATAGTGATAAGAGACTTAAATTTAACCTCAAGTATTAGAGTCCACTTTAGAACACTTGGAAAAAGAAATCACAGATTTTTTTGAAAAAGCCCAAAACAACCAACCAAAAAAAACCCCACAAAACAACCCAAAACCACTTAAAGAGGTCCACGTTTGTTGGCATGGGTTTTTTTTGTGTATAACTGTGGTCTTTTATAAACGATAAAGTTAAAAACACGATATTATCCTACATAACTGTGGAAATGCAGAAAAATGTTGGGTGAAATACCACTTTTTATCTTCACCTTGCCAGAGAGTATTGCCTACACGGAACAGGCATTCACCAATTAGGCAAAAATAGCTGCCTAATAGCACATTAGGTAACTAGTAGGCTTCACCAGAGCCTCACTATTTTATTGTGCTGGTAGCCAGTGTTGAATCTCCTTGAAGTACAGCATGTCTTCAGCAGCATCCATTCGTAGAGGTGTGGGTCAATTATTGGTCCATTTCTTTAGTGGACAAATAAACATCTGCACTACCCAACATGTTCTTTTTCCTCATGGCCAGAACATTTAGGGGCTCTGGATTAGTATTTGAAAATCCAAAAACAAAAATCACAATGGAAGCCCAAAATTTGGAGGGAGTCTGTGACATAACTGAAGCATAACTCTGCTGATAGCGACGCATCTGTTTAGGAGGCACGAAAACTTCAAAACTCAACTAGCAAAGCTCACAATGTAGACACAGATAGGATGTCAGAGCACTACTTTTGGCAGCTTGGTTTATGACTGGTCTAGACCCAGCAGCAGAAAAACTCCTCTTATTAACATAAGCTGTGACTAAGCCAGGAAGCTGTGCCAACACTGCTATAGCAACAGAGGCTCTGTAATGCCAACAAACCCAGAGTTCTAACCAGAAGATTTCAGCTCCTTCAGGAAACCAGTTCATCTTTGCCAAAAGCTCCAGCACGAACCCAAGGTTATAACCAGGGACGTCTAGTTCTAACTGGAAACACACTGGCAAGATGCGTTTCACGTATGAAATTCTTTTCCCCTCCAGGAAGCATATTTCAGGCCTCAGAGATCACCTTAGTCCCTAGTCTGCAGACAGCAGATATTTATTAGAATAAGCTACTGCATATCATGTCAAAAGGACATTCTGGCCATAAAATCAGGGTATTTTGACTTCGTTGATAAAGAAAGCTCCAATCTATATTAAAGCAGAAATTCTTTTATTCTATTTATTCTATTAAAATCTGTGCTATAAGGTCCTAAAGATGAAACTCGAGCTATTGTTTACATATCCTCGTGAACACATGCTCAAGCAAGAGCTGAATGTTATTTGAATTGCTGCAGTTTTGAATTCAAAGTAATTCATTCAAACAATCACATGGACAATCACTGTCAATCACATTGGGGAGAAAAAACACATCAAAACACCAAAAAATCCCAGAGATGCCATTCCTCAAATTTGCGACAAACTAAAATGATGCACAAGCAACCTGAAAACAGAGCACATCATGGCATATTTGGAATAGCAGCTCCTGCACAGGTATCGTTAAGTGGCTGGTTCGCTTTGGTGCTCCACTCAGAGAAGAGGAAGGACAGTAGGCTTTTCAACTGTTCCCAAGCATGCAGTGGGCACAAGTACCTAAGCACCAACAAACTCAACTCAAAGGCAAGTCATTCTAACTTTAACGTCTTTGCAGTGGGTTATTATGATGCTCTGATCAATCCTCTGGTTTTCCTTTGAATCTTGATTTAAACTGGTGGCTACAGAATCTGCAAAGCTTGCCAAAAACTTCTCTTTTACAGTTTGTAAAAGGTTATGGATCCATAACTGAGACTCTAAAAGCAAAGATAACCAATTGAATTGGAACTGTCTTTTGTAGATGCAATTATTTAAACGGAGACACACACAAAATAATTCAAACAAGGAAAAAATAAACTGGATTTTGGATGTTGCTTGCTACATTAAGAGTGGCACATGTATTGTTAGTGGACGGTATCCAACAACAACCAGTAATTTACTGTTTTGCTCTGTAACACTTGTTAATCAACTTCAAGCAAGGCTTTGTGCTGAGAAACGACAGGGGTAACAGTAACACCGTAACTTAATTACTTGGTATACGTGTATATTTTGAAGAGTCTGTGTAATTTACATTTTGAAATACAAACATTCAACCTCAAACTGTGACGCAATTTAATTGTCTTGCATGTGGAGATAAACTGCAGCAGCACAAGAATGTACAAGTCTCATTATTCTTCATTCTATGTTCTTGAAAGATTCCTTTCATTCCTCTCTTTGCTCAAAAAAATCAGATATTTATAGATGGTTTTTCAAGGAAGCCCACAGAACGAGGAGAAGAGCAACATCAAACCAAACCAAAGCCAGTAAGTTCTTCATAAAAACCCACTTTCTGCAAAAAAGCGCTTTGGTAAGAAATTACCTAGCCTGTGAAAAACATGTTTTCTGCCTCCTGTGATGTCACCATTGAAAGACTCCCGAGATGAAGCGGTTAGGACAAGGGTGTTGAAGACGCTTATGACACACAAAGGCTCAGCTGGCTGTGGATACACTGCATGAGCTTAGTCACACACTTTGTTTCCCTTTCTGGGTTTGCAAAATTAGAGAACAAGGACCAGATACATGAAGTCACAGAAGGAGCAAATGCAAGGAGAGCCGTCTTAGCAACCACACAAAAGTATAGCAACAGCAAAAGGTGGTAGGCAGGTAAGTGGTTATGTATACCAAAAAAAAAAAAAAAAATTCTGGTTTTGTAGAAAAAAACCCTCTTACTACCTTGACTACATTTTAAGAGACAGATTTCAGCTATGAACTGCTCTTTGCTTGCAAAAAACACAGAGGAACCCTTTAGTAAGCAATGGTAATGCATGAGAAGAATGAATTTTATTTGGTACACACAGAATCTGGGTTTCTGTTTGGGTTTTTTTTGGATTACATCACACATTGGACATAGGGAACTGCAGCTTTGTTTTTCCAAATAAAACAGATGCCTACCATCATCACGGCCAGACTGAAAGCTGCTGCCCCTCTTCAATGAAGCAGTTTGACTGAGATGGCCAATTGGTGATGGACGCACATCACTGTCCAGGTCTAACATGGGGCTGTGGAGTAATGAGTTGCCTAGGGAGGGGGGAAAAAAAGAGTTATGATGATTTTGCACATCAATTGACAGGACACTGCATGCTGCACTTGGAATTCTAATTTAATTCAAAAGTGATACAAGACAAAAGTTATGCAGCAAAAACATTCTTAGTCTTGCTTATTTAGACTGTTCGTTCTGTACATCAATGCTATTCAGTAACACCACTACTGATTCCTGTAGCAAAGCCAAAACCACAAGTACCATGTGGGAAATATCATTCTTTGGTCTGTATGTTTCTTTGTTTTTACTTTAATTAATGACCTACAATTAGTTGCTTGAAAGCCATAGATAAATATGTATTTATGCCATCAGTGACATGGCACACACTTTTTTTCTGGTGTATGTCTAAATATAGTTTTCAACAGCAGAAGTTTCTCGTGCCTCCAGCTGAAGCAGTTAAGGGCAGAGTGTTCAACTACTTCTTAGCTGTTTGACCTCTACAGAGTTCAGGTAGAAAGAATCCATCCATCCATCATGAAGCAAATGAACTAATGGCACTGTATGCTTGTGCATGTCTGTAAAAAACCCCGTACTTACACCTACAAACACACAAAATATTTCCCAGTGCCTCAAATAATTTTTTTCTTTGGGTGCCTGTCTATATGTAGGTCACTATTAGGAAGTCCTAAGCAATGATCTAATCTGATAGAGGTGGATACTCAGAGTCTAATGTATGTTCTGGAAAACAACCGTATAATAATGAGCAGACCATGAAGATTTCTTAATGTACTCTAACACTACCAATATTTCTTTTAAAGTCTAAATTGCTGCTTTATGCATTTCACCTTACAGATACATTTCTGAAAGTAATCATCAAAAATTATTTCAGCATTGGCCAACTGAGCTGTAACAGCTAAACTTTAATCGCAATTCATAGAATTCACAATTCATAGAATTCTAGAACAGTCCAGGTTGGAAGGGACCTTGAAAGATCATCTGCTCCAACCTTTTGTGGGAAAGGAGCCTAGATGAGATTATCTAGCACCCTGTTCAGTTGCATCTTGAAAACCTCCAGCAATAGGGATTTTCTCATGTCCCTGGGGAGGTTACTCCTGTGACTGATTGTTCTCATAGTAAAAAATTTCTTTCTTATATCAAGACAAAACCTCTCCTGGTAATTCATGCTGAATTTTTTAGTGAGAATCTCAGCACTTGAGTTTATATTGCTTGATCTTTTTCATCAATACCTACATTCACTTAAAATAACAGGAAGGCCACACAGTAAGAGCACCAGCTGTAACACTGCCGTACTCAGTAACACAAAGTAAAACGGATTTGAAGAATATTTATTCTGAATTTATGTTGCTGTCAGACTAGTATGGCAGTAAAGATATACCTAGTCACTTTACTTCAACAGCTGGGGAGTAAAGAGCAATATTAAGTATTATGAAACTTATACCAAACTTCCAATAGGTGACAGTATTGCGTTTCAGACCCTTTTGAGAGAAGTTCTTCCTCCCATAATTCTTTAATGGTTTTTAAAGAGATTTCTTGTTGCCTTTCACTGTGGCATTGTGTGGTGGGCTGACCCTGGCTGGACGCCAGGTGGCCACCAAAGCCATTCTATCACTCCCCCTCCTCAGCTGAACAGGGGAGAGAAAACATAACGAAAGGCTCATGGGTCAAGATAAGGACAGGGAGGTCACTCAGCAATTAGCGTCACAGGCAAAACAGACTCAACTTGGGGAAACCTAATTTAATTTATTACCAATCACATCAGAGTAGGGTAATGAGAAATAAAAATTAAATCTTAAAACACCTTCCCCCCACACCCCTTCCCTTCTTCCCAGACTCAGCTTCACTCCTGGTTTTCTCTACCTCCTCCTGCCGAGCCAAGCAAGGGGACAGGGAATGGGGGTTACGGTCAGTTCATCACACATTGTTTCTGTTGCTCCTTCCTCCTTCTGGGGAGGACTCCTCACCCACTTCCCCTACTCCAGCATAAGGTCTCTCCCACAGGAAACAGCTCTCGACAAACTTCTCCAACATGAGTTCTTCCACGGAGTGCAGTCCTTCAGGAACAGAGCGCTCCACCATGGGTCCCCCACAGGGTCACAAGTCCTGCTCCAGTGTGGGCTCCTCTCTTCACAGGGTCACAGGTCCTGATAGGGACCTGCTCCAGCATGGGGTCCTCCATGGGCTGCAGGTGGATATCTGCTCCACCATAGACCTCCATGGGCTGCAGGGGGACAGCCTTCCTCACCATAGTCTTCACCACAGGCTGCAGGGGAATCTCTGCTCTGGTGCCTAAAGCAGCTCCTCCCCCTCCTTCTTCACTGACCTTGGTGTCTGCAGAATTCTCTCACATACTCTCACTCCTCTCTTCTAGCTGCTGCAGTGCAGGTTTTGCCCCCCCCTCCCCCAGCCCTTCTTAAATATGTTACCACAGAGGTGCTACCACTGTCGCTGATGGGCTCGGCCTTGGCCAGCAGCAGATCCATCTTGCAGCCAGCTGGCATTGGCTCTTATCGGACACGGGAAGCTTCTAGCAGCTTCTCACAGAAGCCACCCCTGTAGCTTGGCTGCTACCAAAACCTTGCCACGCAAACCCAATACACATTATCATTACCAAGCTAACTGTTGGTTCCTCCATTCATCTTACTACTGTTCACACTATAAGACACCTAAGTAAATAGATCCAATTTGCTACATTGTTCACAATCATGATTGACACACTGCATTAACTGACTTGGTGAACCCGCCCGTGCTATCTTTAGCCTGTTATTATGACTCTGTTCACTGTTTAACTCCTACATCACTTATTAAAAACAACTCACCTTTACGGCACCTTTAAAATGTGTAAGTTTTCAGCAATACGGAATCTGCTGCAGTGATCAAAGTGTATTATCCACCATCACCACAGACAAGATCTACAATGAGTTTGAACAAGAATCTGGGGACAGACTTTTCCTTCTGATTGAACTAAAAATACAAAATAATGAGAAAGCAAAATACTAAAGCTTTAATAAGTTTTTACAGTAGGTATGTATGCTGCAAGCGTGAATAGTTAATTACGGACAGGTACTATGCAACTACCCATATAGCAGAGATAGCTGTAAGGTCACACACCATTGACATTTATGATTTAAACACTATGACTTCTGAAACATGTTGTAAACTTGCAATAATTAACTTCTGTGAAAACATTCCAGCAACCTGGCAGGATGAAGTTAAAACAAAAATTGATTCCTCTCCAGATTAAAAAAAGGATGCATTCAATATCTTACAGAGATGTTACCCAGAATAAAAAGAAAATTGTATAGAAGACCCTTAGAAATTTTAAGTGCCTCACATAGCTCTTGGGCTTCCATAAGATTTTGACTAAGATTCAACATATCTGCATTGGGGGGGGGGGGGGGGGG
>VFFE01007226.1:2499509-2551542 GCA_008921705.1 Burhinus oedicnemus
AGAAAAATCCTTCTTTTTTTTTTTTTTTTTTTTTTTTTTTTTTTTACAATATCTGGAGAGCTGTGCATCATGTTCTGAGTGCTGCAAAAATTATATTTTTTTCCAGCAATAAGAACTACTCCAAAAATCACAATGACTGAATGAGTATATTGAGTGTTGAGAACTGCCTACATGTTCGGAACTTTACTATGTTGTGCATTATGTATTTTGCAACACAAAGGGCAGCAGAAAGATCACGCTACAACTGCGTTAGTTGTTTCCATTTACAGTTTTACTTTCTAAACAGTACTAACAGATAGCTTATTTGCAATAATGTTGCATAATATCTCAGAAAGACCTGTTAAGAAATTAAGACTTTTTCAGTCAGTTTGACAATAACTGGATTAGAGTTCCTACCCATTTTAGCTTAAAGAATCGTGAAACCTACTAAGCCACTATTAAACTCTAAGCAAATAACCATTGGCCACATAGAAAACAGTCTTAAACTCCATAGCTTCTTTCCCTGATACTCATGTTAAGAGTCTCATTGCTTAACTCATTTTGGCTATCTGCCCAGTGCCCCAGGCAAATTTTAAACTAAACCTCATTTATTTACATTTATTTTCATGTCATTTTACGTCATGATATCCCCCATGTTTCCTGTACTCCAATAAGTCTGGGAAGCATAAGCCACAGTAAAAAACTACAATTATACCCTAATAATAGGGGAATTGCCAAGTAAAGTTAAAAACGACAAAAATGTAAAATCTTAATTGAAGGAAACCATTTACTATCCAGGTACCAGGTTTGAAAGTCCCTAGACTTCTAGAAATCGTAAGTTCAAAGTTCAGAAGAAGCAATTCAGACCTTAGCCAGTACAAGGCATAAAATACCAGCACAACTCAGTGTATCATTCAACTATCTCTTGCTAGAGATTTAAGAAATACTGTTGTGAGCATAGTGCTCTTCCATGTTAAACTTTATATTCACAGCCTTCAAGAATGCTTTTTCCTGTCTATTCAGTCTCATGCATCTGCCTCTAACATATCTACATACTGAGTAACAGCAACAGTAATTGGCTTTACCTACCTCAGGTCCTTCCAGTGGGCAGCTATCAGATTCATAAAAGGAATCTATCAATGCTTCAGGAAATCACTTCATAACCATAAAAAAAAAAGTTTAAAAAACAAAAAAGGAGCACAACTGCCTATTCCATTAGTAAGGCAGACAAAAGTTAAATAGAAAACATAAAGTTAATAAATCCATATATTTACAAGCATTACTATGTCAGAAGAGCTAGAGCTCCAGCCAGTTGCCTGTGGGTCCCCTATCTACAACTGTACCTTTAATGGAAGAATCTGACCATCAGAGAAGCAGAAGAATGGCTTAATGTACGGACATGAGCATGGAAGATTTATGATTTGGGCATCCCCTGTACTGCCTCATGCTTCCACTATGACTTTGGCTATGTTATTTGATCTCTTTGTCCTGGCTGCTCATACTTCAGAGTACTTCAGAGCAGGAGAAATCTTGGTCTGCTGTCATATATGCATATTCGCTCACTCCTTAAAACACGTGGGCTTGGACTCCAACAGTTTCTCACAATATGAACATCATCTGCCTGCATTTTTTGTATCTCACAAGTGAGGAAGGTCTGCTATGGCTATACAGAGCAAGAGATAGGTAGGCTAAAGGCAATGATAGGTGAGTAACAACAGCCATATCTGAGCGTGTAAAGAAACATTAGCCTACATAATTCAAGAGTAACCAGTAAAGCAATAGGGTTGTTTAAGACTGAGGGGAAACAGTATGTTAATACACATACAGAGGGAAATACAGTCCAAAATGCTGCTGTAAAGTACTTTATACACAGGACTTGAGAAAATTCCCCATCCTACTTGTACCTGTTGAAATAAATGCAACCAATTAACTAATGATCAGATTACTGCATCTTTTAGGATTAGTAATTGCCTATTAAAATCAAAGGAAACATCCAATTGATTAATTTGTTGTTGGTAGTTGCTAACCTTTAAGCCACACTGACAAAGCTAAGCACAGCTTGTTATACCTTTCAGTTTTTGAAAATAATATTAACACAAGTTGGGGTAACTGAAAACAGACAATATTTGAAACACATAGGGCTTCTGCTAACCCCTGAAACAAATTCCAGGAGAGAACTCCAAGACCATTACAGCCCTGTAAACTTTCCACTGTTTCTTTTTTCAGGCTGCATCAGAGATTGTACTACACTATGATACTTTAGAGTTCTAGGACATGCTTACAACTGCAGAGTATTTCTACAAAATGGAGTTCATCTTTAGTAATATCCAAGCACATAGGTGCTTTTTTAAAAAAAAAAAACAACTTTCCATGTGATAGTACTACTGAGAGTGAAAGATTCGCATTCAGATCAAAAATATATACTTAGATATAAAACATAAGTAAACATGTATTTAAATACATCTCTTAACACACAATTTTCTGATAGCACCTTCAACCACTTCAGCATTTATGTTAGCGCACTCCACTCTCAACTACACTTAGGGAGAGCCTTAGAAGTACAGTTATTAACAAAAAAGTAATTATCAAAGATAAGAAACCTACAGAGGACGTAGAAAAGCACATTCACTTCTTATCAATACTGGGGATTTGTCCTTACTGCCATTACTAGTGTCCTGGATGGACAATATGTCACTAAATCTCTTAAAGAAGATAGGGGAAGATGCTATTTCTATGAAAGAAAATGAAATTATTTCAGTTGTAATGAATAAAGGGTCAACCTCCTACTAGTATGGAGACAACCAGAACAATTTTGTCCCACTGAGAGTATTCTGTTGGCTTATCATATCAGTGACTGAATTTGGACTAAGTTCTCCCTAGAATTCGCTTCGGTTTGGGGCTTAGCTTGTTTAGCAAATAATTGCAATGTTAACCTTCCCTTCCTGAATACATCATCTCCAGCAAATAAATTCTTTGATCATATTTACTGTTTGACAATCAGCTACAAAAATCCTGTCTAGAATGTCTAAAGGAGTTTTCAAGACAGACTTTCCCAGGTAAGAAAAGCAAAGGGCTTCATCTAATTACAAATCCATTTTGGGTAGTAAAATTCATGTGTAACGACTCAGGGCACAGCTCTGCACTGAAAACAAATAAAATAGCAAAATGTTTTGGCATAAACTCAGTTGAAACTTGAAAAATTGTGTACAAATGTGAAAATAGATATAATCTGCTACTGAGGTTTAAGTTTACTACGCTGAAAAGTTTTGACTCAGTTTGAACCCGCAGATTCAGTCAGCAGAACTTCGCTAAGAATAGCCAGAAATAGTTGGTATGTTCAAGGTGGAACTGTAATTGCTGTCTGCTTATTCCAGCATCTGCAATATAAAGCATACCATCTGCTGGAAATAGTATCTATTATCCCTGTTGAAAAGGGAAACCTAGAAAAAGATTTAACGCCCTTTTCATTAGAGTATCAACCTTATGACCCACCTCTTCCTCCAAATGCGTGATTATACATAATAATATTTTTTGGAAGCATGTTTTAAGTGGAGGACTTCAATGTTTGAAAAATTACTATTTTCTTCTAAAAATAGCCAGTGAATTTATGAACATATAAACCATGTTTCTGACTTACTTGATTAGAGTCCTCAAAGTCTTGCACAACCAATTTGATATCTATTACTAAAAGCCCACACTTTTCCCATTTGAAAAGCATACATCTATTAAAGCCAATTAAAAATACATTCCATGTCTCTGATCACAATCAGCATTGTTCTACTTGGCAGTTAATATCAATTCTTGCAAGTTTTTCCTTCTCCTGTCTGGCGTATGCCAAAATTAAAGATCTATGGAAAGGAAAAACCATGTTCAGCAACTTTCCTTTGTCCTACTAGATACTAAGTGACAAATTCCATCAACTAGGATCAATTCGTAAGTATTTTACAATCTGTACAAAAACTACATTAGTAAGGATCACATAAAAGGTTGGGAAAAAACTATTGAAATTTGATGAGCTCTTTAATAAAAGTGATAATATATTAGCATTTGTTTCATATATGCACTAAATATTAACTATTCATACCTGCATTTACTGGCCATTCAAGTTATTTAAATTCCCTCTTCTGTAAGCCAAAGCTGCTAATGTAATAGCCCCTTTGATACTAAGGCTGAAGTGAGCAGATTTGTCACAAGAAAAACACCAAACAGGTTGAGATTTAAGACAAGCCTACGAATTTAGACACATTTTCCATTAATTTACTGGAGCGTGCATACCAAAATTATATAGACTACTACAACAAAAAGGTCTTGAGCACTTAGTATCTTCATTCTTAGTATTTTTCTTACTAAGAAGCTGAGAGATGGCTATATAACATTTTGCAAATGAGTGAAGAAAAAGCAAGCTTAGAATTGTTAACCGTGGCTGTTTTTACAAGTGTGTTTTGCTCCTGATAGCTGTATGTTGGTGGGTGGTGGTGGTGTCTCAGGATTTTGACGAGGAGGGAAGACGTGGAAGTTTCGGAAATGGTCTGAATTTTGACCAAAAGGCCAAGAGACCAACCTGGTGTTCCAGCTGGTCCTACAGCACTCCTCACCATACTATGGTACAAATGTGGTCTGCGCGTGCTTTAAGCTAAAACTTACTGACATCACTGTCATATGTGATGCACTCTGTGAACTCTATAACTGATGTTGTAACCTCTGCTAAAGACAGTTAAAGCCTCCTGCAGCAATTTTACAGCATGTTTCTACAGCAGTTCCAACTCAGTAAAATTTTTGTAGTTTCTCAGAAGAGAACACGTTATTTGGTTTGGGATATGCACGCACTAGCACTAAACACGGGCATTACCTATAAGCGAAGAGAGGCCAGATTCCAATACGCCTACTCATTTCAGAAATAGCAGCAAACTCGGTAAGACTTCTTGAGAAACAAGGCACTACTTGTCATTTTCTAATTTAAAAATCCAGTTTTCAGATATTACTACTAGAAATGCCAGACCAATAGCCTTCCACTTACTCCCTTTTGAAAATACGCTAATATGATAGATCATGTTAACTGGTAGCTAAGTTGCTGCCACACCTGAAAACAATACCTATGACCACACATTTCTTTGAGGAGCAGCACTGGCAAAGACAAAGACAGAATATAACTAAGTATTCACATTGGTTTTAGTATAACATTGTCTAAATATCTTATTTATCCAACTCACAGGGCTCTGTGCCTGAACAGTGTAAGCTGAATTTTGAAACTGGACATGAACAAAGAACAAGAAAACACCGTATTATCGTTCACTGCATATCAAGAAATTACACATTATTCCACTATGCCCCAATGCCCTGCATATCCATATACTAACAGCATATTCTTGTGACAAAGAAATCTAACTGGCAGATTCAGACAACAATCCAAACTTCATGTGACCTCAAAGGAGTATTTCAAGAGGACAGTAAACTTCAGATAAATGACTGAAATTCAATGCTTTTCCCATATGAAGAGCTTAAAAGTTATAAATTAAACAAAAAGAAAACTCCAACTGCCCTTTTGTTTTTATAATAGAATAAAGAAAAAAATACAAGTTAGCATTCAACTTTGTAAAAAGCTATCAAAATTGATGGGAAAAACCCCAAATATCATTTGTACACTAAAACTTGTCAAATAAAAGGCAATGCCAAATTCCTAAGTGTCAAATATATACATATAAAACAAAAATATATACTTGCCTTTTTGTTCTTTAACATAGCTCTCCTTACAGTTGTGCATGAGCTGCAGAATCCACTGATGCTGAGCACCAATGCACTGCCAAGCAGGGTCCCCAGGCGCATGAAGATCAGAAAGATATCTGTAAAACCCAGTCCAAAAATCACAGATCTGACTTGACACACCGAAGGCCTCATTAAAACAGACCAAAGATGTACTAATACTCTTTTTTCCCCCCACATAATATTGAAAATTCAAGAATAGTTGTTAAGATACACTCATACCCAACTCAAATGCAAGCTTTGCATTCTTCCTTCTTCATTTAGTGAAGCAAAATCCCATAAAAAAAGTTTGTAGAAATAAACAAAAACATATATATTTAATATCACATTAATATGTATTTTCAGTTACGCCTCTAATAAAGTACTTGGGAAACCACGCTGTTTATCTGCCAAGGTTGCAGTTCAGTACTTTATGTTTCACTTGGAATCAGTGATGACATCTCAAGCACATAAAATATGGTATTTTTCTTCCCACTTTACATGTCCTGATTGTATCATCATGTAACCTTAACAAGTAAGTACAGAAGGAATTAATTTTTGGTGGCTCATTAATTTTAGCACATGCATGCACAAACAAATGTAAACCAAGCTCCTTGTTGGGTTTTTTGTTTGTTTTTTTTTTATGGTTTTTTTTGGTTTTGTTGTTGGGTTGTGGGAGTTTTTCTTGTATTCGGATGTGCACACACAGTCTGGAAAAAAAATGGGGGGGGAAGATAATTAAAAGAATTGGGGCTTCTAACACATGAAAGGAAAACACCCTCTGTCTTTGGGGACAGAGGATTATTAGAAGCCTACTGTTGTGATTTTGAAAAGAATACATAATATAGCCTAATGTATGACATTCAAGACTATCTGACAACAGTACTTTCAAAACAGTATTTTCAAAGAGCAGTAGCTCTACTATTTAATGCGCTCCATTACATTCTGCATTAACGAGATTCAGGACAGATTCAAAAATTCAAGATGCTCAAGGTGAAGTACACCAATTCATTATCTTGAGCAGTGCAGGGAACGTGTAACTCCTTCACAAAAGCTGTATTACTACAATAATAACTAATGTTAATTAGGACTGTGTTGTAAAATTCTGTCGTCTTTGAGAACTGTCTGGAGTACTTTAACAAAAAATAAACCGTCAAAGTAGGATTGGTTGGATGGATGGATGAGAACATTACACAGCCAACCATTCTGACAGGGTGACATTTATAAATTATGAGCTCAAGTCCCTCCTCAGTGTTCAGGGGGACTTAAGTCTTTGCTTGGAATCAAAATAAAAGCAAAAATTACCACTGGTCTTGGTAAAATACATCGACTCAGCTGTTAGGTGAAATGGTAAGCTGTTTCTGACCAGTATAAAATAATTTTCAGTGTATATACCATAATAAAATGAGAGGAAAATATGAATTGAAGCCTAAATATAAAGATAAACATTGAATATCTGAGGGGGAAAACCACAGTATTTTAGGTCTTGCTCTGCCTTAGACATTGGAGACATATAAAACAAACATATAAAGGAAGAAAAAACCTCATACAAATAGCAGGTTTTATGCAAATAATTTTACAATTAGGATTTTGTTAATTTCCTCTCAGCTGAAGTACTCTGAAGAAAGCTTTCTTCACACCCTGCCTCCAGAAAATTTACACTAGTATAACCACATTAGTATATCTAGAGTAGTGAAACTAATTTAATTGCTTTGTATGCTGGGATTCTGTTAATCCATTAGAACTAAATTATTCCACATTTGTCCACTCCCTGCTCTCCTTCATTATGTTCTACATGCAGAATACATTTGGTAGTTACAGTAACACAGTTGGCTTCAACGTAGGCTGGAATATTTTTAAAGATTCAACACTTCAAGGTAAAGTTCTAGGAAAAAAAGTATGATAAAAAAAACCCCCGAACAACCCAGAATCAAACACATATACAACTCTGATTCCTCCGAAGAAACCTTAGAAGAGGTCATAAGACTTGGCTTAGATAAAGAAGCTGCTCTTTAAGGCTTTCAAGACTGACATAGAAAGGAAATAGTAGTGCCTTCTTCTGAGACATAAAACGCTTAACTACTCACCTTAAAACACAATTCCAATAAATTGGCAATATTTATATGGCACCCAGAAGAAGGAGAAGCACTCTACATAAATGTACACTGGTCATTGTCCTCATAAACTAACATAATGTAAAGGGACCTAAGATACCAATACCGCACTTTGTCCTGTGCAACTGGGCCTGGTGAGCATACAAAACATTGAAGACCTCATGCAGGTGTCAGAAGTTTAAGAATGCTTCTCACACAGCGCATTTGGTCTACATCTTTTAAGATAACTGAAAACACCACTGAGAATATCAAGCCATGCTAGGAGCCCTAGTAATGTCCAAAACTCAAAAGCTTTCTACGTAAAGCCATCAAATGTTCCAGAGCACATTAAAGTTTGCCTCCAAGGACTGTAAAGCAGGTTCAGGTCTACCAGTAGAAGAAGGTCCAACCAACTCACGTCAGTATGCCTGTAACAGACTTTGATATCAGCTTTGTGAATGACAGAAAATCTAGGAATTTCAGTGAAAACTAGGAACTGGTTCATGTTCATGAAATATAAAGAACTACGTCATTTAGACTGAGTAATAAAAGACCCCAAGCCAAATTTAAACAACAGTTTGGATTAAAACTTCCCTATTATCTGACTCAGGCTGGTTCTATTTCAACACCAAGTCAAGCTGAAGTGCAGGACAAGTTAATAAGGAATCTATTTTGAGGTCTGCAACCTCTGAGGGATCATTTCAGACATAGCTTGCGGTATGATGGGTTTACAGGAAGCAGCAGAATCTGTACATGCCTTAAACATTTTAAAAAATTAAATTCAATCTCAATAATCCTTTGTTAAACTGCTCTCATTCAAGAGCTGTTTGTCAATCATTCAGTAAACAATCAAGAAACAATCCATTGTCATTATTTATACAATCATAAAATCTCAAAATACTCTACTTACAGCTTTAAAATTAGTATTTAAACCATAGTGAAAACAGTCACTACCCTTTAGGAAACAGATTTAAATATGCATCTAACACCATATGTCTGATGAAGACACTAGTCAAATGATTACCTTATGTAACGTTTCTGATCATGCAATGTTGACGGGGTTTCAAGCAGCTTATCCAACAGAAGTTCTCTTAAAGCTTCAATTCTGGTTTCAACTTCAGCATAATCTAGGAGTAGGGAGAGGAAATAAATCCAATGTGTGCCTTCGGCAGTGGTACAAACTGAAAATTATGTTATTTTTCTAGGACATCAGACACTTCTGGAGTTAATGTGGAAATCAATATAACTCATTTTATAACAAGCCACATCTGAAAATTTTGTATACAACAGTTCTAGAAAAACAGAAAATTGGACTTTGAAGTCTTTCCAACAATATGTCGGTGAGAGACACCCAAAATCACATTTTAATTACTGCAACCCTTTTTTATGTCCAGTAATACCAAGCCTTAATAGTGAATAAAATTAGCTGTGATTTCACATTTTGTAGTATATACCTCACTCAGAAAACTTGCCAGAAATGTTGCTTAGAGTAATTGGTTCCTATAAATCCATAAAAATTATGGATTAAAATCCATATAAAACCCACATAAAGCTCTTTACACTGTGCTTTTTAGCCTTTAAGTTAAAAAAAAAAAGCAAATAACAGAAACCGTATCTTACATTTTTTGAATACTTGAACCTCTGTCTTTCCAAAGAGTGACTTGGCTTTTTCGTAGTCATTAATAACCACATCATAATCGCCCTTAAAAAAAAACCACCAAAAAAATCACACACAAACAAACAACAAACATTTATATTCGTCAAGAAAAAGGTAACAAACTAATCTCAGGAAATAGAAAAGCATTTTTAAAGGGCTATACCTTCTGGATATTTCTTTCAATATTCAAGGGAAGGTTGAAAAGAAATTTAAAACGCTGAAGAACATTAAGTGCATTTCTTGTTGAATCAGCTTTGTCTTTGCGACCCAGCACTTCTTGGAATAAGGTATCTGCTGTGTTACTGGCTCCTATTTTAAAAAGCATGAAAATAAGAAAAAGTAGAGTAAGTAATCAGTTCAAATGACCTACAGATTTTCCCAATTTTAATGAGTCATTCAATTTTTTTTAGAGCAAATGAGTAACTATTGCTCAGTTTTTGTACTTTCTTATTTAACTGTGTTAACATTTTACAACTGATGAAATACTATTTCAAAGTGAACCACTTCGCATTTTAATGTGGTAAGACCCCTGCGCAATTAAAAACAATCACTCTTTCCTATTTCAAATGCTTAACTGTGCTACAGATATTTTATAGTTTGCTTTGGCTCCAGATCTACATTTTACAACTAAATTATGCATCTCAGGATATGGAAAAAGTCATAGAAAGTTTACTTTTTAGAAAAGTATAATTTCATTATGTTAATTAATGTCATAGCTTTAAGAGTTATCACTGGGTTTTGCAAACAGTTTTTTTGTGTTTTCAAATTAAGTTTTAAAAATTATTAGCAATATTCTGTATTTAAGTAAGTCACTTAAAAGTACCAATGATTAAGTCAAAGACAACGGCATGACTGAAAAAAGTCTAACTAGCTGGTCACTGTAACAGAATGAATACAAATTGTCTTCACATTGCATTAAGTCTTACTGGCTTCATTGCATACAGGATCAAGCCTTGATCAACAATTTAATGCAATTAAGTTGCTATACCACCTGTGAATATTTTTCAATAAATACATTAAATATAGCCTTAAAACCTTTTCTATCCAGACTAAAAAGCATTCTATTTTGTAATAAGGATAGTTTCCTAACACAGGATAACAATTTCATTTATAGCAGGGAAGATTTACATTGCATGCGAATAGTTGCATTTTTCAACTCATGACTTATTTTTAATTAACCAAAAAAAAAAAGTGGGACTGTTTTACCCTTTTTGATCGTTGCATGTTGAAGTTTCTACATTATCTGGTCTAGTGACTATACTTTAAGCAAAGATGAAAAAAAATTACATCAGTCTCGCTGGGTGGCTTGCATGCCATTTTCTCTAGTCAACACTGTGGGTGGCCTGCTCATGTTAAAAGTAGTCTTTGTAAAATAATTGTTATATCTAAATAATGTTTAAACTTTGTTGAAATTTTGAAGCCTTGATGTAAAAAAAGTTTTGTCAGGATAGCTATTTCTACTGCATACTATTTAGCATAGAATACTTTAATCCATTAAGGAGAAATACACAATGAAAACAGCTAGCTGCACATTTAAATACAGACCACTGATAAAGTATGATTTTTCTCTTGAGGTTATACTGAATGCTTGTTTTGTAAATCCTTCTAGTAAGTAACATTCGTTTTGTTTGAATTCATGTGTTTCTTGTCCATTCTTTTAACAGCCAAGAAGCAATGTACTATATCTGGGAATTAAAGTTATAGACACAAAGCATTTTTTTTTAATTCAATACAAATGTTTTTAAAAGGTAGTTGACAACTGCAGGAATAGCAGAGTGATGTCCATCTTTAGTTTAAAACTACATGCCTTCATCTCTTTATGAATTAATTTGCTGTAGAAATCCTCAATTCCAGTAAATTATTTTACCTTTTTCTATGGGCCCTGTGTTTTACACAGAAAATGAAACATATCAAATTATTTATTACTGTCTTAATGGAATTCAATACTTCATGCAAAACAGATCAGCTTTTTTAGACTTAAAAAATATTGTAAAATTTCTTCCCTCTTCACCCCTCCAAATCCTTTCTACATTAGAAATCTTTATCTCTTGGTTACTGATGAATATTCTAAACCTAAATAATAAAGTCTATGGATAAAGAGTCAGGCCCTATATTGACTAACTATGTTTTCAAAATAGATGATTCATCTACTGTGTACTTCAAAATAAAGCTGTAGTTATCCAACAGTTGTCTTTCATAGAGTCTGACAAAAACACCACATAATGGAATTTGATTAACCTCCTTTAAGATACAATTCTTCCTGAAATTCATTATAGCACACCGTACATTTTTATAAATATATATATTTAATAGCTTGTTTAGCTATTAAATTTAGCAATTTAGCAAAAACTCCAAACATTTATAATTCCACCTATAACACCAGATTGTGCTTCTACTATCCCATGCCATTTCAATGCAATAATTTGGCACACTCTTGACATACATTCAGAAGCTGTGAAAAAAATCCTTATTCTTAGGAGTTTGTAATCAGGCTCACAAAACCATCTGTCTCTCAAAACGTGCACCTACAGTCCATAAAATGTAAAATTCGACTAAAGATTTGAAGTCATTTTTGAAAGCAGGTCCTGTTACTCATGGATTATGGAAGCTTTTCAATAGTCAGACAAGAAACAAAGCTTTGATCCTAAACTACTTTGCATAATATTATTTACTCTTTTAAAATCTTTGTATTCCTACTTCCCTGCCTCCCACCCATCATGACTTGCAAAGTATCAGGAGGAAAAGCAGCCAATTCTTTTCACAGCAAAGCCAAACTTAATACCACTCTGAAGTGCCTGGCACAAGTTCCTTTACAAATCCAGCTTGAAAAAGACAGTCTGCATTATCTGCATACAGATTTCAGCCACCATTCATCAAATGAAACAGCAATTATATATCATAGGTAGATTTCTCTCATATTAGTGTATGTAGGAAAACGTCAGAGACGAATTTTTGCTTTTTTCTTTAAAAATCTGTTATACAATTTTGTCAAAGGGAAAGTGCTCTCCAATGAATCCATGCTTGGTGCATGACATGGCATAAATACAAAGCACAGAGCACTGAGTATTGCGCTAGCAAATTTCAGCAAATGCTTTTTTTCTCCTACCCTATAGGTATCAAATATTCTACACACATAGACACACACACTATAGTCTTTATACAGTGTGTAGGTGAGGGGGTTTGTGTGGTTTTTTGGTGATTTTTGTTTTTTGCATTGCAGACAACAAGATGGGGGGAATAACAACATTCAAACTACACCTTTATTGTGAGCATTAATGAATCTCTACTGAAAAGATCTAGAGCTCATCACGAAACCCCCTGCTTTCTGTGTGCTCCCCACACAGACACACATACAGTCACTGCTTTCTTCATACAAGAGAAGAAAAACAGTGAACTTCCATGTCACTTTCTTGATTTCATAAAACACACTCAGACTTTCCAACACTGAGTCAGCTATCTGCATGTCATTCCTGCTTATTGATACAGCACTAAGGGAAACATCCCTTCCTCTGTGAAAAAAATCACAATGAAACAAAGTAAAATTATCTTGGCAGAAGTCCCAGAATTAAAAAAAGTAACTTTTTTGATCTGATGAAACACATACCGAACTGCAGTAAATTCAAGCCATCTCTCTCAATGCAATCCTACAGCTAGTCCAGAGAAACAGAAAAGAAAGTACTGACAGCTTTTCAAAGTTCCTAAAAAGAATGCTTATTCCAGGTAGCCTAAACGGCTGCACATTAACTGAGAAAGATTCTGTTAATAGACCTTCTTATTACAAAGAGTTTGTATTTGTTTTTTTCCCCCTTTTCCTCAAAATTCTTACAATCGTGGTATTTAGCTTTGCTCATCCTTCTACAGTTTTGTCTACCCACACAGCTCCTGTTTTCTTTGTACATTTAAAATTGAGATGCCACCAGAATTCATTTAAAGTGCTTTAGAACTCCTTTATTTTGACATTTATTCTCTTCGTTACCATGAATACCACTGAAAGTCATAGCAAAAAGGTGCCACATTTCAAAAGGTGCACCCTAAAATCATTACCATGATACCAGGAAAAGGCAAGAGAGACTGTACCATTTTCTACTTTCTACCATATTCCTAGGAATATATTAAAGCTTGTTAGAAAGTCCAAAGTCCATAAATAGTTGCTGCTGGAAGGACAAAACTTACTGTTCAGTACATTCTCCAGTTTTTGCGTCATGGATCCTTCTACTTTTTCCGTTCCATCCGCTTCCAGTTTTTGATGGATTGCTGGAATAAAGTGTCTAGTTAAAATGCAGAACATTTTAATAGGCGGGAATACATTACATCAAAGTGACACTTTTAAACATTTTTAAAATTAAAAATAAAGTGTTATTTTTCTTGTTAGACATAAAAAATACAAACATGCTTCATGGCAGCAGAGTCTTGTGGAGGACAGGGCTTAGAGCCAGAAATTGCAGAATTTTAACCATTACTTTGACACAGACTTCCTGTATCTTCTTGAACAAGACAGTAATGCTCAAGGAAAAAAAAAACCCAATTAGCTATCTTGTAGTACAAGTGTTAATTCAATTTAGTATTTTGAAAAGTAAGTATCATTCAAGCATAAAATACTTTGCTTTGTAGGGCAAAACTTTTACACTAATCTCACCAAAAAGGAATTACCAATAATTAAAGGACAGAGAGAGAGTCATAGGGAATTTGGACGACCCCAAAATCAAGTGCTTGAACACTCCCCCACCAGTTGTCTTCATCTATAAAAATGCACTCTCAAAACACATGATTTAAGTGTATCTTGTAGCAACACACTGCATTAAACATTACACAGAAGCATTGTGGTGCTTTTGCTCAAAACCACATGCAAGTGGAGGGGAGTTTGCCCCCCCCCCCTTTTTTTTTTTTTTTTTTTAAAGATGCTATTTTTTTCCTGTCCTAAAAATGCCAAAAGGCCCAATTCTTGTTGCCACGTGGTATTACTACTGGATGTGGAAATACATAGTATCAGCATTAATTTGTTATTTTATCATAATGTCTTTTTCAGGACGGGAGAGATCTACCAGTATACTCTGACTACACAATGCCACTCTGGAAATACGAACAGTGAATGGAATGTAGATACTCCTGTCTTCTACTTCCCCTCTCTTAGACAGCCTTCCTTCCCTCTTCCTCTCCGTTCACAATAACTGGCAGAGAGATTTTTTTTTTTTTTAAAGGTAGCATTGCTGTATACATGCATAGTACAATTGCTTTAAAATATGATTTTCCTTTTAAATTTTTTAATCTGTTAAGATATGTAAAATCCTCTCTGTCAAACAGCCATCAGTTCCTGTTGCTTTAGATAAAATTAAGGCTCCTAAAAAAACCTCCTGCTGCTTCCTAGTAGAAAGAAGTGAAGCTAAGCTACCCTTGCAAACAGTGGTGCTCTGTGCTTTCATGAAAGTGAGTAACCATGTCTTATTTCAGAACACAAATACAGTCCTGAAACCAATCTCCCAATATCTTGCTTTGGTTTGCATGGCAGAGCAATCCGAGTCCCTCAACTGGATTCTTTTAAGATTAAACCATACTAGAAGATGCACTGTGTGAGTATACCTAGTGTGCTCCAGCAGATACCAGGAATTCAATTCACTGGGTGATACTTAAACTAGTCTAACATACCACCCCAAACTACATATAAAGTGCAAACTGCCAGCTGTTTTCTTCTACAACACTATCCCTACTTACCCATGCTACATAGATGAAGATTAAGAACAACCAAACACAGGCAGAAACTACTTTTAGTAAGGCAACGCTGTGGCCTCGGTCCTACCGTAAACAGTGAGAGAGGGTGGCTATTCTGAAACAGGATAGCCCTTGATAGTCTCCAGCCTCCTTCAACGGAGGAATTGGGGGGGGGGGGATAAAATTCCATTAATCTCAAACATTTAAATTTGACCCTTAAAAGAGATCCTATGCAAAGAATTTCAGTAAGCTTTGCTTTCTTGAAAGTGCAAGAGCATCTCTTTATTTTTGGTATTAAAATCATTAAAAAAAAAAAAAAAGCTATTTAATTTAGGACACTATATTTCTTAAGACAATCAACACAAATGAAATCAAGTGAAACTAACAGATTCTTGCATGTTTTAAGGAACAGAGATCTATATTAAAAGATGGTGTATTCTTAACTGTAGCGCATATTTTATATATGACATGGACACCACTTACAAGAATATCGCTACAATTGTGTAACAAAAACATTAAAGGTTCTAATGATACTATTCCATTTATACACATCAGTTCTGGTCATGTGCAGTCAATTACAGTACTGCAATTAATGTTAAATACTGAAAGGCAAGTTCATCAGAACAGCAACCGCAACATAAGCAGATATTTTAAAACCAAGTGGTGCAAGTACTATTGGAACCACATGAAAGTGTAATGATTTGAATTTAAATATTTTAAAATCATTCTATGAAGCATATTTCCAAAAGATATTTTTTAATGGACGTGGATTAAAAAAGTTATATATTGCATCACAGATTTTAAAAGTTTAGTATTTTGGAACAATTACACAGCGTTAATTGCTGACCAATTAACTATAATGTTACTCCTGAAGGGGGTACACCTCAGAATTTCCAAAACTGAACTAAAGTTCTATCAAAACCAGCTTTTGCTGAAAATATATGCAGAACATGGTGAAGGCTTCCTTTAATATACAGAAGTTTTGAAAGAGCATGATTTACCATATTACCACTTTCAAAAACGTCGTGAACTATATTTTTTTATTCTGAAGGCAGCTTATTTAAGAAGCGTATCATGATCATTAACCAGTTCCTGAAATTTTTAAAATACACCTTCTCCAAAGCAGTTCTCTTTCTCATCTCCTTTAGATAAGAATATACAAAAGCAATACTATTCCCTCCTCTTTCCTTTTAAAGACAGAAGATAACATTTTTCACACTGGTAGCATTTAAAGTTAGCAGCTTGGCATAAAGTATTTGAGATTTTTAGTTTGAAAATAGTAGTGTTGTAAACTCAGAAGAATGATCCTATTAAGCTATTTCGTAGGCATGTTCAGACAGAGAAAAAGATGCCAATGCGGAAAAAATAAAAATAAACGTAAAACAAGGTATTAAGTTCCAGAAAGGTGGAAGGCACCGTGGAGTACAGATAAAGGCATATTAACCATATGTAGCAGGTAGTGTAAAACAGAAGGGATTTTTTGGACCACTGTCTGAAAAAGTATAGACCTACCTAAGTTACTCTGTATACACACAAGAGGATTTGCTCTATTTCCTTGTACATGTTTAATGTGCTGCTTTGTTTGTGTACTGAAGCTATTTTTACACATTATATTCAGATTCAGCAGTAATTGCATTCATATGTATACCAAAGTCGGGTTACAAAAAAAAAAAGTTGTACGTTTTCATAGAGAAAGATGTTATGAAAAATGCTTTATCAGAAAGTCTAAGATTACTTTGTTTGCATCACCTAATTTTAAAAAAAGCTAGGTACACGTTCCTTCCATGGGGACCAGACAAAAAGTCTCTGAGTTAGAAGTTTAGACAAGCAAAACTATATGCAGTCAAGAGAAACACCTGTAGACTTCATCAGATTGGAAGGCATCTAGAGATACTCAAGTTATTCTTCTACTTCAGAGTACTAAACCCATGTAACAGTGGGCTGGTGCTGTCTGGGACAATCCCAGTAGGGCAGCTGTAGTGAGAGGATTCGGTGGAAAACTCAGTAAGTAAGAGACTTTATTGATCAGTGAGTTTGTCTAAACCTTACCCCAGCTGCACCACAGCTACAAGGGAAGAGGAAGGAGCACATGGCCAAGGGCAGGTGGAAAGCCAGCCTACACCTCTCACAGCAGTTAAGATTAACTTCAAATGCAACTTCATACCCTCAACTCATCACTGGCTGCAGTAAGAAGTGCAAGGAGAAGATTTTATTTCTTTGAAGCCCTGAAGTAAAGGATGGACAGGATTTTTTCTTGAATTGCCAGTTACCCTGGACTTACCCAATACTAACCATTCAAGTTGGAACAGCAATCGGAAACCTAGGAGAGCCTGTTTACCATTGAGGAACTTTACTGTAATGAGCATACAATAAATAAAGATGAGGAGAGGCTAAGTCTAGATGCTTCAACTAAGGCCAGAAAATTAACTGTATTTTGTATCATCTTTGCCAGTAAGTGTTCAAGTTTCCCAGCTAAGTCAGAATATTTTAAAGGCTTGCAAACTTCACAGCTGCAGTGGCATACTAACTAATAATAGTGACAAGACTAAGTTTGGAGCTCACAATCTCTAACCTGTGACTAAATACTTCAGAACTAGTTATTTTTGGTCAAAACACATGCAGAATTCAGTCTGCAAATAAGTGATAGTACAGGCCTTGTAGTAAAATAAACTGCAACTAATTCATCGCTGCTTTTGTTGAAAACAATTTCATTTAATCTGAGGAAGGATATGGTTTTCTGATTGGCAACCATAAATCTAACATATTAAACCACGCTTGCCAGGATCATGCAGTTTTTTACTTGCAAATTTCATTATTGATTTAGTCATTAGACATTTTTAAAACATATTTTGAGATAGGCACCAAGAATGGTATTCTCAAAACTTCCTCAGCCTAACTCAGCTCAAACCAACATAGATGCAAGTTTTCTGCCATTTTCTGATTAAAAGATGTCTAGAAATGTATTTGGTATATATCTGAAAATCTTACCCATTTCACAGAAATGTGGTTAAAGAAAAAAAATTGTAAAAAGTACTTGAAATGAATCAAACCCTTTTAGTCAGATGCAGAAAATAAGAGGGGAAATAAAATACAAAGACTGACTCAGCAAAGTATTTCTGAAGATCTGATGTAGTAACTATAAACGACTTGGCACCAAAGCACAGTAATGGAGAGACGAAGAACACACGTTAACATGCTGCCAGAATTCACGCCAAAGCATGAATAAAAATGCCTTTGGTTCCCTTTATCAAAAGATTCATGATTTTCTGTAATTTGAACAAAACATGAAAAGTTATGAGGACAGCACCCCTGTGGGCTGTAGGGTAAAAACCCTTCTGAATGGATTCAACAGGAGTGCAGGGCTGTATATAACGAGCAAAGCAATACATAATGACAGCATGTCATGAACAGAACTGGTAATACATTACACTATGAAAACCTAAAAAAACTAAAGGTTGTTACTTTGGCCATTGGTGACTACTGCTAAGTTGGTTTTGGTTTGGTTTGGGTTTTTTCCCCAAGATTTCTAGATATTTTTGCAAACTGCACAGCAAATTTGGCTCTATTTTGGTAAACATTGCTAACCCAAGCAAAACTTACAAAATATTGAAGTAAATGTAGTATTGTCTTTAACTGCCTTTTTGTGTTTTGTTTCTCTAACATTTACTTTTTCAAGCTTGTTTACCCACCACAGTGGCAAAAATCAAAGAAAATGGACAAACTTAAAATAATACAAAAAAATAAAATTAAATTAAAGCACAGTGCTAGGAGGGGAGGTTTTGTGGAGAGAAGAGACCAAAAATTGCAGTCTAACAACACTGTGAGGCCGGATAACTTTGTTCTCACACAGGTTTATATTTAAGCAAGTGTGACATTTCTAAGGCAAGTATCTCAAAAACAGATAGGAAAACAAGATTTATTATTCTGCGTATGGATCCACTAAAAATCTCAGAACTAGACCCAAGCCTTTGCCAGGAGAGTTCGGAATTTTAGAGTATGGGAAATGCTATTCTCTTTTTACCAACACAGTCCTAACCTTCTGGATCTATGAAAGCTAATGGTAGGAAAAAAAAAGCAGCTTTTAAATGTTGCATCTATTTTAAAAGTGGTATGGAAATCAAAATGGAATGATGTAACATGAAATCAGATGGTTTTATGGCTTGTAGGTTAAGTCTGGCTCAAATTTAATTGTAGGTAATTTTTTTAGTCTGGCAATCAACTGCAGTATTTGCTATTTGCAAACCATAATTGCAAAACTAACCTTTCTTTTTAATGCTTTACTATTTTTTAAATGCAAACAAAAAAATATAACTGACTGGAAAAACACAAATTCATAAAGCATGACAGCCACACAGTAGCTAAAAGCTGCCATGACTGCATCCATTTGGAGAAATTCTGCTAGTAATTAGCTTACATCCCTAAAACAATTACTGATTTAAAGGAGCTATATGAGCAGTCAGCATAAAACCAGGTACAGGCCTGGGCACAGAAATTTCAGTATGGACTGACACAACTACAACCGTTTCACACTTTTTCAAATCAGACCATCTCTTGCCTGAGACACTGAAAAAACCAGCCTCTAAACAATGCTATGCAAGAACCTGCATGAAAGGAAAGTTTGAGCCTTTTTTCCATCAGGATCACGTAACTTTTGCCTTTTTAGAGTTGCATTAAGATAATAATTGGTCTGCTACACAAATTGATTGTAGACATTGCATGCAGAGGAAGCATCCACCTGAGACTAAACTACCTACCACCACTTACATACTTTATGGGCATTCCTTTGTCAAGTCACCTCTCTCTCAGCATACATTGCTCATTGCAACGTTCCCCCTCGTTATCTAGCGCTGCAAGATCAGAACACAAGTTTTCAACACGCAAACAAATCAGCATGCCTATTTTTTCATTGTGCATACATGAGAAGGCCCACAAATGTAAGGACAAAGTATGTAGCAACGATAGTGCAATTGCTTCTTATTCAGCTTTTGTGTACAAGTATAGCATAAGGATACCTCAAGCCTTTGGACATGAGCATCCACTTGGAAAGCTAGACAGTGAGCTTACAGCACATCAGCTATTGCTTCATGACTACCTGGAGGCATGATCCTAATTCTTAAACTGAACTAATCTAACTTGCATCTACTGTGGGACACATACATGCATGTAAACTGTTACTCTGAAGTGACTGATGTGCTGTTAGATACACACCTGATACATACAGCATCTTAGTCTATCCTTGCCGGCTTGTTTCCACACCCCTGTTCTTTCTTAGCCTCTGTGAATTACCATATTGAAAATCACTAGCTATAATAGCATGCTGTTCTTACCCTGCAAAGACTATATTCTATCATTTGATGTGGGATGAGGAAGATAACATTAATAGACACGCCACACAGAGCACGGAACACAGAGCTATTCTAGCCCTTTCAAGTCAGTTGCATAACATTTAGGTAGTAATGATATGTTTGAATTTGATTTACTCAAGTCCAAATGTTTAATAAAAATTTGTACTATTTGGGAAAATGTATATGAGACCAAAGTAAGACAGAACTGTGAATTAGACATGTTACAAAACAGGAATGTGGGAACAGCAAAACCTGTTATAATAGTCTGATGCTGTACTACCTAGTAAAACCAGTCACGGAATAGCATTTCATCGGACAAATACATCAAAAGACAAAAGAGAGTGAAGTGAGATAAGAGCTTGGCAATGTAAAGCCACCTCAAAATTAGTCAGTCGGTCTAGTTTGCAAACAGAATCACTAATGAAAAATTAAAGAGAGTATGTACTCTCTTTAAATTCAAATATGACATAACTCCTCAAAAGCCAGAAGCAAAGGGACACTTATATGACAGACAAGCATCAGTTTTTAGTTTCTCCAATTCCCAGTCTGACTCAGAATCGCATATAGATGCAGTGGTTTCTTTTGTTTTAGTTTCAGAGAAAATTAATTTAACAGACATAATGGCAACAGAACATGCTCATTCATACTGAATCAGATCCTGGATCACTGACATGCTCATTCTACGATGGGCATTAGGGGATGAAGTGTAAAAATATTCTACAGGAAGAAAAACAACAAACCCAAATCCCCAGGCATTGACCAGGTATAGGATCATTTCAGCCAGGTAAACATTATGCTTGCTTCTATATTAAGTAAGGTATTAGACAAAAGGCCAACTACAGTCCAAGTTCCCCATCATAGTGGCATTCCCATAGGCCACATATCTGAACAGGAGGGGAAAGGGCAAAAAAGGAAGTGTGCTGCAATAGCCAGCAGTGCTTCTTTTGTACAGATTTTTTTCTTAGAATCACGTAAAATGTGTTCGTAGTTGTAACTGCACAAGAAGAACTCTTGCCACAACAAACTAGAGTCAAATCTAAATCTCAAATTTGTTCAACATATGCATATTTCAAAGACAACAGCATCTTCTTTACTTGCCAATGTAGATGTCATACTTGCATGTTTTTGCACAATTGAGCCACTGAAGTGGTTATTTCCCTATTTTTTTTCCTTTCACTTAAATAACAAGAAACTCTGCAGCCTAAGGCTCTTTGTAAAAAGCACTTCTGAAAAAGTATATTCAAAGTAAATTAATTTGCTAACTTTCCAAAGACTTCTGTGCACAACATGACTTGCTCACGACAATAAAACACAACCTGTCTACAAGCATATAAATAGCAGCTCTTTTAGGAATGCTACTTTCTAGGTTGCCATTAGAATGATGGGAAATAAATCAGCTGAACTACCCACTGTTGACAAGTGGGTCAAGTTGAGGTGAGCCCAGTTCCCCTCAGCTCAGCTTACAGCTCCCTTCAGCTGACGAAACAAACTTCCTGTTGAACATCTCTGCAGCAAAGTCACTGTCAAACTGTCAGCCAAGCTAACGGGCAGAGAGACATGAGGATCTGATAAGGCAATTCTATTTTCCAAGAAATTAAACCAAACAAGCAAGGGTTCTGGCCTATTTGACCTCTTATTTTCTTAGTAAACAGTTTCTGAATCACAAAATACAATAAACATGTCGGGATAGCTTTTTATGGTTTTCATTGCTTACTTGTGAAAATATTAATACTCATTTAAATGTGTAATACAGTCTGATGGCACACTTAAGATCAGACTGATCGTACCGATCCCAGCTAATGAAAAAAGCTGCACCATAATCAGTAATTCAGGGTTTCCCAGATCAAGTTCATTTATTTGAAACGAACATTGTTAAATGTGTATGAGTTAAAAAAAGCAGGTATAAACAGATGCTCAACTAGATAAATATCAAGTATCTGGTAAAGGAAGTGTTATTCCTCTTAAAGTGAGCCTCCTACAAAAAGTAACATCCTGTACCAATTTAGGGAGACCTGTAAGAAATAACTGTACACAGATAGCTCCTCTCTACAACAACAATGGAATGGACCTGCAGTTTATAAAGCATAACCATTGGGGCTGGAAGTTGTGTCCTAGGATATCTGAAGAGGAAAACCGACAGCCTAAATTTCTGCCCATCAACAAAAATGTATCTTCAGAAAACGCATTTAGAAATCTTCTCAAAGGACTTGAATTAAAAAAAAAAAATCCAAACCAAAATGAAGCAGCTCAGGAATTTTAAATTTGGAAGACAGACTAGAAGTATTCAATAATGATTTGCCTTGAGTCACTTTTCATCTGTGACAGTTGTATGCTCAGCATCAAATAATGAAAGTTTGCAGAACCAAAGCTATGTCCCTAAGAGTTTGTGCTGAACCAATCTTTCAGCTTTCAAATATCAACTGTTCTTCATGCAGCTTTGTTTAAATGCATACAAATTCTAGTTGCACCTTTTTAAAGGAGAAAATAAGACACACAAATCCACCCTTACATGTGTGAGGACACAGAAGTGCCATTATATCACCTTGCATAAACACTGTATAGCCAGGGTATTACAGGATTTTTAATTTCATGTTCTTCTGCTAAACAGCTTGAATTTCATAATTGCATGCCTAAGAATTAATGAGGTTTTTGTTTGAGTTTTTTTGTTTGATGTGGTTTTGTTGTTTGATGGTTTTGTTGTTGGGTTTTTTTGTTTGGTTGGTTTTCCTCCCCCCCCCGCCCCCAAATTGTGCATCTGAGATGTTTCTCTAGAAAATGCTAATACTGCTTATGCTTAATTCTGGTCATCTTTCTTTTGAGAAAACTGTAGTGATCAAATGTTCTGGAGAAAAGCTTTGACATCTGGCAGAAGGGCTGGATGATAGTGTCAAAGATACCCTTTTTTCTTGCTACTACTGGAAGCCTCTCCACATCCAACTTAGCTGTTGATTGTCCCTAACAGAGGTTCAAGTCTTTCAAAAATTATGCAATTTTTCCAGCTACACTCTTTCTAAAATAAGGAGGAAGAAAGTAAATAAGCAGTTCTGCATTACAAAGCTGAAATTCATATGCAATAAGGGGTTTTTTTTGACTGAAAAGAATCGAAAACACTTCTGCACATGCATTTATTAGGAAATTTCAACAGACATGCATACTACAATGCTACAGAAGGCAGCTGTGACCTGCATTGCATCCTAATTAAAAATTTGGTTTCAGAATTTAAAAACTAAATCTTGTATTGATAAGTCCTTTGAACTCCAGTGTTATAGCTTTGAATTTGTAAGAGTAAGATTTCAAGTCTCTAATTTTCTTCTACAACATCAAGGCCATTCTTTCTTAGTACTATTTAAATATTCACAGTTTATAACAACACAAGTCACAAGTCTGCTTCCTTTTGAGCACTTAAGGGGGATCACTGGGAGGAAGAAAAAACAAGGTATTTTGGGTTACAGATGAAAAGTGGCACCAAGAAACACATCATCCCAAGTTTTGAGTTCATAATTTATCTAAAGGACTGGACTGATAAACTCTAATTTTAGGTAAAAATAACACTCTGATACAGATAGGAGATGCAAAACAATATTACAGCTCTTGTAATTTTTTTAAATTGAGAACACAGTAGCTAGTGAAATAAATGAGTTTGCTCTCCCTATCATTATTCTATTAATATTTTTTACATTTCTACTTGCTCTCTGACCTCTTCATTTATCAGGAAATCAGTCTCCAAAGGCAAGAAGCCTACACTTTAACCAATGGGACAAGAGAAAAATCACTCAGTTATGTTCAGTCTTTCTAAAACCTCATAAGATTTATGGTTTGCATTAGATTTCTGTAAATCCTACTAAGTCTTTGCTGGTCCAGAAAATAATCTTACGAGATAACATATATGTCTGCCAGCACTACTTTTTATCCATAGAAGTAACTGTTTGGAAACAGAACTCTGAATCTTTTAGAGTATTTGATATTCTACATGCAAAGCAGATTTGGTTGTGAAAAGCAAGTCACATTTCAATATTTGTTCAGGATTATTTAGGATTTTGAACTACTTAAGGTAAATTAGGATTTCAACATTTTCAAGATCTTTAAGACTTACAAAGAAACAGTCTATATTCATTTTTCCTAGCATTTAATAAAAACTCAGCTTAAAAAAAAGTTAAAGAATGCCAAATACTGATTCTTCTTAGTGTCTTTTCCTATGACTACTACCACGTTCTTTAGTATTTCCATTAAATCCTTTAATACTTCTCTTCTGTTATTGAACCTATCTAGATTTAGGCCAAGGTTTTCCAAAACTAATCAGTAATAGGTCAGTTCTGGGTGGGGTAATAAAGATGTTTAGGAGTTAAGATTCTTCACAAGAAGAATCCTCAGACGTCTCAAGAAGAGGTCTTCCCTACCAAACCATGCATGTTTGGACCTGTGGAAAAAGTTCTCCTCTTAAAAATTACCAAATTAGGCAGGTAGCCAAAAGCTATCAACCACTTTTGAAAATGCTGCCATCTGAAGGGCAGGTCACAGGTTAATCTGCCTGGGGCAGGGATACAGGTGGACCATCAGGTGAGACAGAACTACCTTCCCTTTTCCCTGACACACAGAGTGTCTTATCAGACAGAGAGTGGCCTGCAAGCGCATCGAGAAAACTGGTACTTCTCCAAAGCAGTGCTTCTAAAGCCAATGGAAGTGCTAGTTTGGCTGAGGCTATAAGTACATATAATGAGTTTTCTTACTCCATGGTACCCGTAACACAGGATCAATGATCAGGAGTGATAATCCTGCAATATAGAGTAGCTATGAAGAACAGCACAGTGGTAAACGACAAAGCTATTGGGGATGGCCCAGCACTATCACTTGCTTATCCAGCAGAGTCCCTAACTAGACAGGACTACGGCAGCCCACCGTGGGCTTTTACCTGAGAGACATTTTATGCTTTAAGAGTGTGTGTGTGTATATATATATATATATATAAACACATAAAATAAAGATATACCTATATAAAAGTGGCAGAGACGACTAAGATAATTTCACTACTGTATTTCATTTTCCCTATGGCAAGCAGAATATAAAGGCTGTCTGATTTCCCAAGTCAGATTGTACTGAATATTCACATAAATATTACAGTCTATGGGATAAGGCATCATAAAATCAAGTTTTTATGTTACTACAATTTGTAAGTCATCTTAATATTATCTCCAGTTTAACATTTCCTCTCTTTTCTGGATTTGTGGTCTAAGCAGTTTCATCCTGTAAGATACGTTTGGTGCCACCTTTTGCAAATAGCTAGCCAGTCCCAGCTTGTGACCAACATGATACAGATTTTGGGCTCATTATACACTTTTAGAAGAGACTGCAAAGAAAAACAATATTTTAACTATTAAATTGAACCATACATGCAGATAGTCTTTTCTTTTATACTGTATTTAGGAAGTGCAAAGCATCTTTACCTGACAGAGCGTCTTGTGCTTCAAAAAATGTGCTGAGACCTCCTTTCACATAAGCTAGACTCCCCTCATTTTTCTTATTGGCTTGTTTCTTCAAATTCACAACAGCTGTTTTGAGCTGATCAAAACTGAAAACGAACAAGAAAATCCCTGTGACATTCAAAAAACAAATAAGGTCAGCTAATGAATAAAAAGAACAAACTACTTGGAAAATAAAGCCATCTACTTTTGCAATAACTATTAAGCACTGAGTAATTGCTAACGAGCGTACTTCTCAACAATGACAATTTACTCTAGTCCAAGGAGGTTTTGTTTTTTTGTTTTAATCCTAAATGGAGGGCTCCCATCACTTGTGATGGAACAGACTTCTTTATAATACAAATTGGTCAAGAAATTTCTTCTAAACACGCAATATTGCTGTTACCTATCTGTACTACATTAAAGAGGTGATAGTACAATTCACTACACTCAGTACACTAGATTAACTACTGGGATGTTAGACTTCTCTTTAATAACAACATTTGTTTAGCTTTGCAGCTTAGTTCACAACCCTTTTTCACTTTCACTTTCTGAATTCCTTCACGATTTTTACGTTGGTTAAGACACACAGTTCAGAATTGTACATAATATTAGTGCAAAAATAAAGAAAAGCTGAACAGATTCCTGCTTCATGAAAGTATGTTTTTTATATGTAGTCTACTGAACTGTTTTTGAAAGACAATTTACAGGGGAATATTAAAATTGCCAACTCATCGTTGTTGCTTGCATGATAGGTTCCTTTTTACCTTAGTTCCTAACATTTCTAGATTATTGCCAGTTTACATTTGATTTCACATTTTTATTTTTTGCAAGCAGCTGCAATTTTAGAAGTCTTATGGCATGATTAATTCTTCATTACTTGCATATCATTTTTTTGTTGATGATCATGAACTGGATTCATTATAAAAGTACTATCACAAACAAGCTCAGAAATACAAATATAACAGATCCTTAAAGTCTTTTCTCCTACCTGCAGGCCAAACTCGTCTCCCTACTAAAAAAATTCCACTATACCTCAGTGAGGAGAGGGAAACAATGACATAAGGAAATCAGGACTTAAGGCAATTCCACCAGTACTCTTTACCCATTTTAAACAATGGTAGAAAAAGACATATTAAGAGAACAAACCAAACTTTAGCCCAGGCAGTGAGAAGGCTATCACCACCTGCTCGGAGACAAAACATACTGGTCCACTTACAGGCTTTTTCTTTTTATACTGTTGATGTCACAACATTTTGCTCTATTTCCTGTTTCCATCTGCTGGACAGAAATCACATTACTCAATACCTGGATTGGTCTACTTTGGTCTACTTGGGCATACAAGAAGTATGTAACAGCAGCATCTTCAAACTAACAAAAATCTGTACAGTTTTCATTTTAAGCACTGTTTCATGTTATCTGATGATCTAATAGTATGTCTAAATAGTTTATTTATATTTGTCAGGATATTGCCAGGAGTAAAAAAAAAAAAAAAAAGATGTTATTTTGATTGCTGAAAAAGAATTTCCTTCAAGGGAAAAACAGACATAAGCTAACCAAAACATCAGTGCACCACACATTTAGCACTCCCAATACCTGAGGTTACGTAGAGGACAAAAACTAAACCATTGCTGCGTGTTTCCGGAAAAACAGCACAAATTATATGGGGCAGACAAGTATACAATTTCAGAATATTTCTAAGACTACATATTTTGAAGTAGGAAGAAAAAAACCCCCAGTTTTGCTTCTTCTTTATTTAAAAAGCTGTTTATAATTAGATTCAAAACATGATTGGATTCACCCTGCCCTTTGAGCCGTTCTTCCTGTTGAGTCCTACACAGCTTTTGCACTTTCAACACTAAGATTCAGATTTTACAAACCAATATAAACTGAATATGCAAAAAATCAGCTTTTATTTAAAAACAAAAATTAATACTTCTTATTCCACTGGACTGAGGGGACCAACTTGAAACTGTTGACATGCAAAGATACAAATCAGTGGAAATTTACGTGACAACGGACTGTCAGGTACTGACCCACTGGCACAGTACAAGCTACAAAGGGGCCATAAAAGCTGATGTAATTATTTAAGTTATCAATTCATAGTACTGATGACCAGGAAAATCAATGATTTTACTGACACCTTGTCATATTAGAGATATAACCATTACATTAGGCTGTTACTCATATTCCACGATAATTCTGATAACAAGAGTCATTTAATCAGTTCTACAAGCCATTTAATTCATTTTCTGGATCCACAGCATTCTTAAACATACGTAAGCCATCTATGACACACAGCTGTCAAATCAAATCTCAGCACTCTCCAGTGATGGTGATTCTGCAGCTTTCCAAGTTACGCTGTCCCAGGGCTTAAGCAATCTAATATCAGTTTTGATCCGCATCTAACCTAAATCTCCCTTGTTGCAAACTGAGGCAGCTTGTTCTATTCTTGGTAAACCAAGAACAATTGATGGCTATCCTGGAACTGCCCACTATGTATTTCAGAACATGCATTCTTTATTAATTTTGTTTCTTTTCTAAAAGCACCTTATTCATTTGAGCTGTATACCCACAGATATTTATATACTCCTATTTTTGTGGCTCAGCTCTTATATCTTTCTTAAAGCAGTGGCCTAAACTGGGCAAAGCACTTCAACTGCAGCTTTAATAACGCCAAGCAGAATAATTATCCCCATATCTTACATAACACAGTCTTGCTGATACACCCCAGAAGATGATTTGCACTAGACAGCCAACTGGTATTTATGGCATGTTACAAACACGAGATTGTCTTCTGTACCACTGTTGCCCAACCCCAGGTGTGTACTCTGCTGCTTGCCTTCCCCACATCCCATAGAGCCTTGCACTCAACTATTTTGCAATTGCTACAGCCCAGGCTGACACTGATTATCATGCCCTCTGCCTTCCCTGCAAGCAGCACTCCTGATTGCCCACCTAGCAGCTATGTTAGAAGTCATTCCCAGAGCTCTCCACAAGCCTCGTGGATTGCTGCCCTTCCTGTAATTATCATGGAGACTAAAATCTTGTACAGGAACCAGGGACTGCTCTCTGGAGACTTCCTCGAATTGCCTTAGGAAGATTTTGTTCACTTCCTCACCCCACTGTGATGTCACCCCTTTCCAGCCTCTTGAACAAGCTCTCAACCACCTACTACCTGCTCCATAAAAGGGACCATATATCTATTCAAGCTGTTCCTTCACACAAAAGTCAAATCTCTCTTCTTTCCTGGGTATCCTTCTCAGAAGGCCTCTTCCCATCCATCACAGAACACCAGGCACATGAGCTATCCCACTTTATTTCAGTGATATGCTTGTCTAATCCCACATGTGGAGCTCTGGCTCCTCTTACTTGTTTCCCAGGTTGCATGTGAGTATGCAAAGCCACTTGAGGTTAGACCCTTCCAACTGGTTTTGGAATTTCCAACAGCACTCTCAATGCCATCACTGAACCATACATGTAGCACTCTGCCCCTTCATTTAACTGCAAATTGTTATTACCATCCCCTGATATTCCTAATTTGAAGTCCTTGTCTCCAAAGTGCAAACCTGATGGCAAAAACGCTCCCACCCCACTTTTTCAAATGAATCCCATTTCTCACTAGCAGTCCTTGTTCTTTAGTAATGGATCCATGGCCACAGAAGTAAAAAACACTGCCTTTCAAACCAGTGATACAGCCATCTGTGAACCTACAGCATGCATCCACTGCTACCTGAAGCTTTCCTTCACCTGTAAATCAAAGAGGATACCTGGGCTCCCATGTTCTTCACTTTTGTCCCCAGGGCATTGCAGTAACTCTTGATCTGTTCTACATCCCTCCTGGCAGTGTCACTGGTACCAACATGAATGAGCAACAAAATGGCAGCAGTCCAAGGGCCAAACAAAGGAAATGTCCTAAAAACAGCTACATTGAGCTGTCTGTTCTTTCTCACTTTATTATCCCCTCAGCTTTTTTAAAAACCTGATGATCCCCAAAGTTATCAGACTGTGCTTTAGCAGGGGCGTTGGACTAGATGAACTCTAGAGGTCCCTTCCAACTCTGAAAATTCCATGATTCCGTGATAGATAGAATTCATTTTGAATCACTCCTTTTTTAGTTACTTGATTTCAAAAGATGCTGTCACTACATGCATATTAGGTAATAATGTTCTCTTGCTGTTGTTTTGGCTCTTCAATCTACCATCACTTTGAGAGGAAATTAAAGTATTTCCCAAGTAGAGTAATGATTATTTCCGGAGCTCCTAAAACCAAACACCCTGCTGCCCCTCTCCACACCCCCCCGCTCCCTCCCAAAAAAATCCCAAACAAAAAAAACCAACCTACATATTTTTTTGTTATCTAATGATAAAAAAAGATTAAATAAATTTGCAAAGTGGTATTTCCCTTCAAAATGCTAATCAGAATACCCAGCTGAAAGCAACAACAACAACAAAAAAGGTTTGTCATCTATACTAAAAATGGCTTCCAGTATAATCCAAACAGCAGCAGATAAAAATTTCAGAACTCAGTTATACATGCAAAAATATATTTACCTAATGCATTCATGTAAGTACATATGATGAACTAGATCTAAAAATTACGACATTAATGGTCAAGATTTTAAGAGACTTACCTCAAGGACCTTACTCACTTGTCCAACTTCTTTTACTATAGCATTTTGCACAAGAGTTAACTAAAAGCTAACTGATACAACTAATAGTTTTACTCTTAGTCATCTGTCCAGTGCCCTTACTCAGAGCCTCTAGTCATGACTTAAGTTAACATCTGGAATTTCCACTCAAGGCCTTGCTGCCTGACTTCATGATTCATAAAGGGGTTTAGCCTGAAGAAAGACAACTTCCATTTGACATGGGGCGGGGGGGAGGTGGGCACAGGGAAAGGAGAAGCCATATATTAGGTCTGGTTAAAAATGAAGTTTTTCTCATAACCATGTCAAGCAAAATGGTTGATTCAAGTTCTGAGCCAAGCAGAAACATCACAGGCAGTAGAGACTACAGGTCTATTACTGTAAATGTCAACCATCAATGACGCATCTATTGTATAATGAAATAACATCAAGTGACTTGCATTTAAAACAATTACTTATATGACAGCAACAAACCTTGTTGTTGAATGATTCTCAATCAGGTACCAGGCAGCAGAAAAGTTTTCACTAGTGAAATCAGCGCTCATCCCAGGAAACAGTGCCTCTAAATCTTTTTGAGGAAATCTGCCTCTGAAACACGAATATTCATTTATTCAGTGAGACATATTCTTGTGAACAGCTTACAATTAAAAGTGTCACATAAAAAAAATAACCCAGAACCAAAGAAATAAGCACCAACTTGCATTCCAACAAGATGTAAATATAAACGTGCATCTCACCATGAAATTAAATCTGGTATTACAGACACACGTAGCATGACTGGGAAAGAAAAGATTGAAATCTAAGTAAAACTAATTTTACCATTTTGATTTCACCACTACACATGACAGAAATGTTGCCTGTACAAAACACTTCTAAAGAAAGAGAACTGCTGCCTTCAGAAAGAGACTAGACAGACTCACCATGATACTACTAATGTTCAAATACAGGACCACTAATGTCAAATGTACTCAAAGTCAACTCTACCTTTTAAACAGGAAAATCAGTACACCAAGCCAAGTAAATACGAGACAATATTCTCTATAAGCCATGAACCAGTATCTATTTAACTTTAAAACGACCAGACAGGTTGTGGAGTCCCCTTCTCTGGAGATTTTCAAGACCCGCCTGGATGCAGTCCTGAGTAACGTGCTCTAGGCATTCCTGCGTCAGCAGGGGAGTTGGACTAGATGATCTCTAGAGGTCCCTTCCAACTCTGAAAATTCTGTGATTCCGTGACGGCACCAGGTTGACAGCTTGTAAGTGATCTTGCCCCATCATTGTCTATTGGTCCATGTGCAGCAGAAGTCCCACAGAAATACAAAAGAAAATACATGGAGCATACTTCCATTATATACAAACACTGAAAGAAATCCTGAGTCAAAATCATCCTCTTGCAAAACAGAATACACTGATTTGTCTGTGCGTATTAGACAAAACATAAAGGAAAAGCGGGCATGTCAAGTGAGAAACAGCATGTTTTGTTTGTTTTTATTCAGTCTTACAGTGCATGAAGATAGCACGCAAGCCAATTCCTTGTGAAAGCAGATGCTCTACAACAGTATTTCTGAAACTACAAGTAGCTTCCAAGATAGTCACACAGAAAATGTATTCCATTTATTTTAAGTCAGTGTATTAAAAATACTTAAAGCACTTTGATGAAAACATGACAATCTTCATCCCTCAGTCCAGACACACACTTAACACTTGGCCATATTTATTCCACCATGCACTCTCAGTACATCACCAGGTGCGCTCACCACTCTATTCTTTACCACCAGCTGCATCCCATATCTTTAGAAACTGATCAAGGCAAACAAGTTTACTTTTGAGCAGCCCTGAAATGGTCAGGCAGTTGGACTAGATCATCACTGTAGGTCCCTTCCAACTGAAATATTCTATTCTAAAAACTTACTAAGTCAATAAAATCCCTCTCTGATGCTCACAAGCTAGGTGAACTCTGCTATATGAAGTACACTGTACACAAATGCAAACGTGCCGCACTTTCCATTTGAGATCAAATTTGGGTGGGGGTAGCAATCCAGAGTCAGCTATTGGAATTACATTTAATATATATGAAAAGCCATTTGAATGGACACGAAAGCAATGATTTGTTAGTTTTGGTTTTTCTGTGATCTAAACATATTTCAAGATGGCTAAAACTGTTCTCATTACAAAAAGCAAACAGCAGATTAAGTGAAGCAAATATAAAGGCAGGCACATTAAAAAGTACAATTATACAGAAACAAGAGTTGTTTTCTGTAAGGTTCTATTCCTATCCAAATGGCCATTAGCACAAGCAGGTACAAAGGACCTACATACATAATGCCATGGCACAGAAGTCTTTCATCAGTAGCACCTGATTATGAAGCAGGGGCATGAAACAATACTTTTTAAAAACAAGAAAAAAAATCAAATGACATGCAAGGAAAAGTGATGACATACGAACAGTAGAGAGGCAGGGAAAATAGCGTGAGAAACAAATGTAGCAACTAAAAATGAAGGTCCCAACATTTCTCTGTGTTCAGTGAAAAAGTGATAGTGTTAATATAAAAATCTATAAACATAGGTAGTGAGATTCAGGATTATCAACGACCTTGAATTTCATGAATGCCAGTTAACGAGCAGAAAATGCCAATGGATGTAAGAAGGAGAAGAAAATGTCAATTTATCCTTCCTTTAAAGACATTTTAAGATATCTTATTTTTCATTCAAAGCAGTCAAAAAGTGCCCAGCAGGTACATGAATTTGCAGGATAGTACTTCAGATGTGACACGTGGCATGGCTGTCAAAAAAGCTTTTATATTAAGCCCACATATGGTGGCATCTTTGTGGTCAACTACATTTTTAATGCTAAAAACCAAAAACAATAAAAAATTTTCAGTTACCTCAGAAAAGACTCAGACCTTCAATGTAAGCACTATATAAGTGCAAGCACACAATACAGAAGCAGATTTGTTCATAATTTTTCAGAAGTTCAATATATTTTCTCAGAAGCCGAAACAAATAGATCTAGCACAAAAAAGCATACACACTCAACAAATATACCATTACCAAATGATACTTAATCTTGCAAGACTGTAAGACATATGCATGACAGTTTAAGCTTATGCACGAGCTACACAATTCCTAGGGAAAACTCCCCTATTTTCTATCTATGTAGAGATAAGGACCAACAATTTGGCTAGGGATATAATAAATTCCTGCAAATGAGTTTTGCCCACAGACAGTGAGACAGAAATGGAGGGTTTTTTTCAGCTTGGTGTTTGACTGCATTGAAAAGTTATTAGGAGCTTTTTTCCAGCAGATGTATTTGTGCAGACCCATAAATTAGCAATGCGTTTATGGGTGCTTTTATCTGTGCAGACATATTTTAGACATAGTCACAACAGAGTAGAAACATGAACGTGAACGTGTGCGGTATGTTAACAATATGTTATACTCTATGGTGTAGTATCCTTATTTTTATCATAAATTTTACCAGTAGTTTTTCCACTAACAGATATGGGGAGCTTGGAATTACTTGCTACAGCTGTCTTCACAACAAGCTGCTCACTAAGAAGTTCAAACTGAAAGCAACTGTATTTCTAAAACATCTGGCCAGATGCATCTAAAAAGAGACTGACTCCACATACACACAAGTTTGTTTCATTAACTTCCATTAGTAAATTAAATAAATAAGTCCTTGGAAGTTGTTCTCATGAAAACTTGCTTACCATTTACTTATAAACAAGCGCATATGTGACTTGAGAAAGTATTTCTGTTTTACTCATTTCAGCATTACGGGGTGAATATGAACTAGTAGCAAAAGCTGGGACCATGCTGACACGCAATGAAATTGTTGATAATTTTTCTGTTGTTTTGCTCATTATACTTCAGGAATCAACTCTGATTAAAAAGCAATCACTGCAGAAGAAAGTGGGAACCACAAATTGAATCCAGCAAACCTCAGAAAAAGAAGACGGAAGTTTACCATCCTTGACAACTCTACCCATTTTGCTATCTTTACAACTTCAGCAAAGGTACACGTTGGATTTATGTAATAGTACTTTCTGCTAGGCAGACTATGTTATTTAAAACAGAACTAGATCTGGTACTAGACTTCTAGTTAACATCTTACAGTAGTTTTATTCATCCATCAGCAACAATTTTAAATATAAAAGTAATTAAGATTTCACATACTGTTTATATTCATGAAAGCTATAATAAAAATAAACTTGGTTTCAAGCCACTATATACTTCTACTTCCCTCAAACATATTTTGAGTATATTTAATACAGTCCTGCAGTATTAGATGTTGTGGTCATCGCTTCCACAGACATGGCACGTACATCTACTTTGGATTCAAAACACATGCGGTACAATCAATTCACTTGCACTGCATGTGCCCATCAACACAAGTCCCTCCCTCCACTACCCCAAACTTTAGGTTCTGTATAGCCTGATACTCAACAAATCTAATTTAACATCACAGCATATATCAACTATCACAAATTCTACCACGGAACTTGGGCACACACAGGGCATTTACATTCTACAGAGACTTAAGATTAGTTGCAATCTCCATGAGTAAATCACAGCCTCCAAGCAGTCACAATTGAGAAACAGCAACAGAATCTAACGGATACTAGTGAACAGAGCTTGACTATGAACGCAGTTTAGCAAGTTGTACTTTTTCTGTAAAGATTATTTTGCTCCCAGAGTTTCAGAATCTTATAGTATGCTTTTCAGCATACACGATAATATTTGCAGATTAAAGGCAGGTCCCAAAACAGGATACAGCCACCAAAAGGTAACTTGAACCTCAATTCCACAGGAGTTTATAGGTCAAAAGGAGCAACTTTAAATAAACACAGATTCTGAAGAGCAACCAGCATAAACAAGCTCCAGCTAGAGCTGCTGTACACTCCCCTCTCTGTCTGGTACCAGTCAGACTCCTAGAAGCAGGTTTTGTACCAGCTGTACTGTGTTAATAATGCATGCAAGACCAGCATAAGGGACACTGGAGTAGACTAAACACAACAAATCAGAAGGTGTTAACAAAGGTCTCTCCAACAGCAAAAAGACAAGGATGCACTCTGGCAATTACTCCCCAGTAGCATTGGGTTTATCAGAAATATGACAACAGAATTACAATCATATTTGAGAAATGACAGAATGTGATAAGAGAAATCTACTAAGAGGTTATAGGCTGGTAGCTGCAACTGATGCATCAGCCTTACAAGCAGTAAGTGATACTACATTTTTTTTAACGTCATAAAGCTATGACTATATACTACTATTTACTGCATTTCTCTCCCACAGGTTTCACAATTTTTCCATACATATCTCCGTGGCAGAAGTTTCCACAAGCCCATCACATTCAAGGATGCCACTGACTGCATTTCCATACAGGTCACTTAAAAAGAAATAAATAAATACCAAAGCCTCCAGAAAGTCTCTTCCTATCTCATGGCAGCAAGCTGACATTTACCATTAGGTGGCAGCGTAAGATCATCTGTTCCCTCCTCCCAGACGAACAGTTTTGGAAGCTGGCGTGGGAAGAGGGAAGCATTTGTATTGAGTGGGTGGATACAGTAGTATGTGGAATGTACTTAACATGTCAGCATTTGCTTTCATGTACGAGATGGATCCACCATAATGACCTCTGCCACATGCAAAACAACAAACACTATTCAAAAATTTTCTAACCACCACTAGGTCTGACTGCTGTTACTGCTTTGCAGAGAATGATTTTCTTAGTCTGACAGAGCAGGTAGAAAGGCAGGGAACCTTTGATTAAACAAGGACTGACGTGCAGGAGGGGAAAAGTATGTGGTACATCTGACCAAGCAATTCATTCACAAATCTTATGTAGACCTAAATTTTCCATCAACAGATTTCAACCAGTGCCTTTATGAAACAGGCATCACATATTCTCTCCCAGAACTGTTTAAAATTCTGAACAATCCTATGTTGGTAGGACGTAACCTATCAATCTGTTCTTGTAAGAGCTCTAAACTGCTAAAACCAACCCAATTACTGCAACACTGCTGTTAATGTTAGCATTTTCATACCAAGTTTCCACATTTCTCAGACTGAGGTGACTACTCTGTACGCTCTTTTTCTTCCTGCAAGCTATTTAAGCCTTCCGTAAGGGTTTCTGGCTACACCTACCTAACACCACAGCCAGGAACATTCCGTGGGGAGGAAGGTGGCACAGACCTGCTTTGCATTTAAAGCCAGCATAAAGATGGTGATAGAAAACAAAAGCTTTGTATCAATCTTTACTCCATTCTGAGAATTAAAAAAATAGAACTTAAAGATTAAATATTGTAAATACCTATTTTCTGGTGTAAATGAAATACTTCTTTGCATACACACAATACGCATTCAGTGATAGCAATGTAAAAAAACTCATCTAATTGGATCAGTTCTGTGTTTTAAAAGATGAACAAACAACTGTTACAAAGGCAGGAGAACAAATGTGTGCAAACACTCTTCTACGAATATATCTGTGACTTTAAGGATCACCACTGAAACACAACAACCAGCAAGTTCAAGTTTCATCATAAGATAAACGATTTTGTTACTTAGCAACTGAGATATTTAGTTAGTTGTATAGCACAAGAACAGCAATTAATGCTTGAAAAATATGAACAACTTATCACCCAGGAATTATATATACTTACTACTTGATAAACTTGCAGGCTGAAAGATGATGGCTTGCACACTGTGTATACCTATAACATTTAAAATACCTTGACTATGTAAAAAACAACCAGGACGATGAGACTATACCCATAGTTCCTACCTTGCATCCTTGCAACATTTGAATATGAAAAGAGAACTCCAGTGCATATTTTGAGTGTATATATTACTCCTACAATATATTTACAGGCAGTACTCTAATTATTAATAGAACACGTTAGACCCACTATTATCTATTTCCCTTAATTCACAGTTCAAACCTTTTGTTCACTTAAATTCCAGTCACTGCCAATTAAGCTCCAATCTTAAGTCTGCTGAGTCAGAATAAATATTTTTTTTGTCCCTGTGCTTACCTAATAGTTTAATGAAATGCTGTACTAAAACACTTCTGTTCATTACTTACAGGATTTTTTTTCTAGTATATCAATGTCCCATTTACAACACCTTGAAAGTACCCACCTGAATGATTTAAAAGCTATGATTAATTTTTAAACACATTTTAACTGGACAAAGTACCATAAACAATGTTTAAAAAAAGCCACAAAAGGAACTTTTAGAACTAAGCATAACCCATATATATATATATATAAAATATATATATCGCAACAGGTAGGTGATCTAAGTCTTTTCCATGCTGCAGATTGTATTTTCTGTACCATTTGCTCACGACTGACAATCACTTTCTAGAGGGAGGACTTCTGTCTTTCAGTCTGTAGTCCACTCCCTGCCTTCTCTTCAGTGTGCTCCCATCTAGCTTATTCCTATCCTCTTTTTTCACATCTGTTTTTCACTGTTTTTCTGCCTGGTCCTCTCTTTAAATGTTTCTTTTGTTTACCACCATTTGCATAACCAATACAAGGCACTTCTTTCCCTTCCGTATCAGCCATCAGGCTGCAAGGGCTGTAAATCCCACCACAGTCAGACCAATGCTGAATGCTTCAGCTTCAAAATTAAAATACATCCCAATTTGCACACATTTAAAAATAGTTTAAAGAAGCCAAAGGTACTAATAAAGGAGAGGCCTGTTATGCTGCAGTCCCATCTCCTTGTATCCACAACTGTTCTTCATCATATTAGGCTTTCTTTCATTTTAAAGCATGTCAAAATTCTAACAATTTTGATCAATTCTAGGGACAAATTATTCCCACGTCTAGTAATGGTTAATGCTAATATCTTGCTTATCCACTCCCTTTCTTACTTTATAATTGCCTTTTTTCCCACTACCTTGTGCAACTTCTTATTACTCACCCATCCCATACATCAAGTATTTGCAAACATGTGAGTTTAACTAAACTATATCGTATTAGAGATTATTTTATAAAAGTATACATCACATTGCTCCAATTTTTCAAGCAAATTATGAAAGCTTGTCCATTGGGGAGACACTTTTTAATTAAAAACACAGAATATTCCACCTGTAGTCACAACTATTAACACTGTACTGTCACCCATAACATGAGGGCAGACCAGGCTTTTCCTCTCTACACAATTACTTAATATAATGACTCGTGTTCCTTCTCTCAAACTGGTCATTTTCAAGAACCAGTGCTTGCTGTAATCTTCATGCTTCACCTCCAATGAACTTGTAGGTGAACTTGGAGATCAATGAACTAGGCTCGATATTAAGCTTGCCCAAAAATTTCCCTATTTCCCCGCCCCCCTCAAAAAAAAAAAAATTTCCTATCTGTATTTACATATTTCTGACTTATTTCTTTTTCACACAAAATCTGAGGTTTCATTAACATGGTATTTTCTAATGCTTTCAGATGAAACATTTAAAATATAATATTGTTGGTTTCCTATTTAACAAACATCCAAACAGATGACTAAATTAAACAAGTCCTAAACTAATGCTGTTTAGGTTTCTGGAAGATAATTCTTAATGTATTACATTGACCCTGTCTTAACTGTAAGAGCTATCAATTTTCATTATGAAGTCAAATACTACATTGGAAGTTTCATTAAAATAAGAACAAATTAAAAGTAACTGTGTCCTAACTATTGTATTTACTGAAAGAAGCATTGTGAGAAACCTACAGATAGAGGACTATGCAATAGAACCGAGTTATCTTGACTTACATCCCAGATAAAACATTGGAAAAGTTGTTACAGGGTTCAACAAATACCAAATTAAAAGCAGAGAAAATCAGTTTTCGTGTCAGCCAGTCATGCCTGTTTCTTACAATGTTTGAGAATATACTACATGGGCTTTGAGGTTAAGTGCTTCATTGAAAAAAGTAACCAGGCAAAATTAATACATAGTCATTTTAAAGGAGACTTGCTACTATAAGATTGATTAAAAATGTAGTTTTATGCAATGGTAATAGAATACATCACACACATTAAAGAACTAACTACAAAAAAAACCCCAATCCATGGAGAAGCAAACCTGAGAACATCTGTAGGTAAACTTTTACTAAAGCCCACATTACTTTCATCAGTATTCGCATCATCACCAATAATAGCTTTATCACCAACAATTTTTTTATAAATAGTTGATAAAAACGTTAAGAAGAAAGACTGCCACCTGGACTGAGAAGACAGGCTTTTCAAGGAAGCAACAACTAGACGAACATGGTTAAATGCAAGAAGATACAGCTAGGATAAAGGAATCCAGGCCATCCCTACAGAATAATGAGCAACCTTGCCAGCAGCAAAAGTAGCAACTCAAGAGAACCAGAACTAGCCACTCACTGCTAGTTGCCAGTGCACCATCATGGTAGAAAGTATTATTAGAATTTTTTTAATTCACAAACAGGGTGGGGAGAGTTAAGGACAGACAGGGAGTCTTCTAATAAGACACTGGAATACCATCCACAGTCCTAGAGTCCACGTTTTAACAGGGTTGGAGAACTGGAGAAGATGAAAGAAGTACTTGTCAGAAGTTACATCAGAGGCTGGAGAAAAATACTTAGAAAGAGAGAAAATCTTCAGCTTATTACAAAAAATTGGGTTAGTACTTTGAAAAGAAAAAAAAAACCAACACATATTCAAACTAGAAAGAAATGCACAGCAAGAGGCTGGAAGCTGATGATGGATGCACTAGAAATTCCGTACAGATTTTGGGAAAGTGCAGTTTCCCCATCAGAACAAGGTAACAATGGACACTGCAGATTTTCTCCAATGCACTCCACCTCACAGAGTATTCAGCAGATGAGACCTCTGGTAATAGTTTAATTTTAAATAGCCTTTCATTTTGGTAGAGCTGGTATGTTGATCAAGAGAAATATTACGCCTGATGCTATTTCTAGGAGTTGGGCAGGTTTGGAGCTCTAAGAGTGTCCCATTTAAAGCCCCCTAATTCCATTTATCACTCAGTATAAAGTCTCAGTTTTGGAAAAAAAAGTCATAAATTCCACCATACTTAAGAAGGAAAATAAAGAAATCTGCGGGTTGGAAAACAGTATTAATATTTCAATAAAATAAACTAGTTGATGTGTATAATAAATCACATTTTACAGTGCAATTTTAGCAACAGATAGCAATCTAAACACCCTTAAAAGCCCCATGAAACTCAAATGCAACAGTAAGTATTCTATAACTACAATGTATAAATCCAAAGCCTTAGGTTATTTACCAATCCTCAAAATCTAAACATCACGGGTTCAATATATCAGGCTTTTAGATTATCTACGGTTCTAATTGATGATCCAAAAATGAGGATTATGAAGCAGGACAGCATGTGTATCAACAACTCTTCTAAGTACCAAATAACATACCGACAGCTAATATATGTATGTATTTTTAAATCTTCCCCTGCCCTGTAAACCATTAAACTTTTCTGGAATTCACAAAGGCACATATAGAGAAAACCACTAAAAAACTGGATTAAAGGCATTTGGTACTCACTTGTCTATCTCAATACCAAGTGGATTAGCTGGACGTAGGGACAAGGGGGGAATCCCTTTGTTCCTATCAGTGCGCATGTCATAATAGTTCATTTCATCCACCCAGACAGCAGACTGATCCAAGATACCTAGAGAAAACAAAGCGCAGATCCTTAAAACAACAAGGGCGGTCCAGCACCATCAACTTCTAACATACTGAATTAATTTGAAAAATCCTGATAAATATAAAATGCATGCCTAGGTAATATATTGGAAGATACATGGCAAAACAACCTGGATGCAATTATGCTAAATTATTTTATTATAACCGCTGAAAAGGTATTCATGGCTGAGCATCAAACATTACCTTCTTACAGAGTGCAAAGTTTCATGTACATTAAAAGCATTTTCCTGATCACAGAGTATTAGTATTTTTCATTCCTCCAAGTATTTTGGTATCTGTTTAAACCTTGTCATATACTACTTTCAAAACGAGCACTTACCTGGAGGTCATCTTATTTGCATATTTTAAAGATCCCTTTTCTGTACCACTCGCTAACCAAAAAGAAGCAAACTTTGGCCACATGCCAAGATGGATGGCTCAAAGGACACAGGACTGACTTTGTTTCCACAGCCTTAGCACAGACAACGCATAAAGGTGAAGCATAGTATGTCTCGGCCCTCAGACAAAAATGTAGCCAGCCGTACTTTTGGCCATGCCCTTCTTTAACATACCCATCAGATACTCAACAGCAGAAATTACCCCATCCCCACACTTACCCGTTTTTTAAAATATTAATTCTCCTCTCCCATTACCAAAAGCTTCACTGTGTAACATTTACACTTGATTCACGTTTCTGTTATTAAGATCTCAGTGCAGCGTGGGAGAAATCAGGTGTTATTTAACTGTCACTGAACCGCAGAGAACAAAAGCCGAAAACAGTTCTTCTGGGAACCCCTACGTTAGAAAGATAACTACCCAACTTCAGCAATGAAGTGTTCTGAAAGAAACATTTTCATTCCAGAGGGTATTTAGACTGGATTCTAGATTAATCAGAGGTCCTAGACTGCTTGGCAACGTCATTTCAATGGTTAGGCATCTCATGAGAAATACTTAAGACTTTGTCTTGCAGGATGGTTTGAATTACCAAATAAGAAACGGCACTGAGGACTCAACTTTCTTTAAAGGACTAACTGTCAGCTCAGGATTTAGGTGTAAAGCTCATGAGCTGGTTTATATTTTGTATTTATCTAGTACACTTAAGAGTAATTACTGGATCTGTTATGTTTTGGGTTTTTTTAAATTTTAGAAGTTTAGCGCTAATGTTACCAAAAAATAAAGGACTACTTTTCATCAGTCATTGAGGGTTTTCTCAGGATATCAAGATAGGAGGATTAATTTCACACATACCATGAGTTTATCTATGTACATATTTGCACATTTTATTGATATACTCTGCTTTTTCTAGACAACTGAAGATTGTCCTAAGGTGGATCCATTTTAAACACACATTTTATTTAAAAGAGGCACTCAGTCATATATTTGTTTAGCAAAGAAAACAGATGTGAATTTGAACAAGAAAAATACCTATTTTTTCAGGTTTAAGCAGTTTGAAGGAAACAGTTGAAGTTCCTTTGCCACCAGACTTTGTAGTGACAATAATGTCTCCCTTGTCATTTTTAGCCTGTCCGACTCGACACACAATTTTACTGGCAGACATCCATTCAGCAGTCAGCAGACAGTTGTGCCCACAAATTGTTAAACCTGAGAAAAAGAACAAAAGAGAAATACCCTACTGTGAATAGAAGTATCTTTTGAAATTCTGTAATGCAGAAACATTTATGATGCTTCAAATATTTTACATAAATATATGACACTTCTCCAGTCCCTTAGAGCCAACTACAGTGAAAGAGTCACAAATACATTTTTCAGATGTTCCCTTGGTGAACTCAGGTCTTTTGTCCTAGTCAGTCTTCATGAGACACACGCAGTGCTACTTGAAGCTTATTTTAATCTCTTCCACCAGTTACAGGCTACTGCAACTTTTACTTCATGTGGTACTACAGAACTTGTGTTTGCAAGACACTAGAGAACTGCTGTTCAGTATTGTACTTATATGAAACTTCCATCAAAACTGCATGCAAAAAATCTTTTATAAGTCCACTCCGTGTGACTTTGCATAGCAAAAAAAAAAAAAAAAAAAAAGAAACTTCACAACATATTCACAATGAACAATGTTTCAATCGTATTTGTTTAGCAGTACTTTTGTGGACACAGAAGGGTTTTTTGGTCAAAAAAGTATTAATTGACAAATATTTTGTCCCAATCTCTTTTGTACAAAATCCATCACACACAACTGTGATTCTGCTGAATAAACTGCCCTTGTTGTATGAAAGAATAGTCTATTTCATCTCATAACAGATGTACAAATGACAAACTATGAAATACAAATCACAGAACGGTTAGAGTTGGAATGGACCTTAAAGATTATCTAGTTCCAACCCCCTTGCCCTGGGCAGGGACACCTCTCACTAGGCCTCATTGCTCAAAGCCTCATCCAACCTGGCCTTGAACACTTCCAGGGATCGGGCAGCCACAGCTTCTCTGGGCAACCTGTTCAAGTGTCTCACCACCCACTCAGTAAAGAATTTCTTCCTAATATCTAATTAAATCTATCTTCTTTCAGTTTAAAACTCACCCTCATCCTATCACTACACTCCCTGATAGAGCCCCTCCCTATTTTTCCTGTAGGCCCCCTTTAAGTACTGAAAGGCCACCTTAAGGTCTCCCTGGAGCCTTCTCTTCTCCAGGCTGAACAACCCCAACTCTCTCAGCCTGTCCTCATAGCAGAGGTGCTCTAATCCTCTGATCATCTTCATGGCCCTCCTCTGGACTCGCTCCAACAGGTCCACGTCCTCCTTATGTTGGGGACCCCAGAGCTGGACACAGTACTCCAGGTGGGGTCTCACAAGAGCGGAGTAGAGGGGCAGAATCATCTCCCTCAACCTGCTGGCCACGCTTCTTTTGATGCAGCCCAGAATGTGGTTGGCTTTCTGGGCTGTGAGCACACATTGTTGACTCATGTTGAGCTTCTCATCAACCAAAACCCCCAAGTCCTTCTCCTCAGGGCTGCTCTCTGCCATTTTAGCCATGAAGCTCTCTCATAGGAAAAGACTGTGACATATTAAAATATGTCAGACTTAAATGTACAGGTGTTCTTAAACACTAAAGAGCCAAGGTACACCTTAATATAAGGTCCAAGACTTCCTGGGGCTTCACATCAAATCAGTTTGACAAGCTGATCAATCTGATCGATTCTGGTCAGATCAGGGCTCTGGATGCTTGAATAGATGGATAGTTCTCTCAGATCTAGAACAACAATTTCCATATTCCTAATTGGAGTATTGTTGTCCTGAAGAACTGGCAAGATCCTAATTTCTATAGTATCAATTTGGAGAACAACTTCATTAGGTTCTTAAATAACACCCTTACCTAGAAACATTTTGCCTTTTGTCCAAAAGGACAAGGCCACACTAGTGCGTTGACTGTACTGGATTATAAATTAGTCAGGCACAGCAGTTGGCCTGGCTTTTATTTTTAATTTCTAGAAAGCTCTGACGAAATTAAAAAATTCTTACAGACAGAAAAGGGTCAGCATATGTGGCTCAGTACCAAAGCTTCACATTTACTTTTTCTCACAATTTAAGTCACTGACATTACACAGCAGACAAATTTGGCAGTTTTCATGGTTGTCAGACACAAAAATGCCTTACGCCCTGCCAAAAACTATTTTGAAAATGAAAACCAAAAAATAAAAAACAGAAAGGAACTGACTCTTATTACAACTGAAAGTAATTTTACTTGAGCAAGGACAGTAGATTTGTTTCTTAAAAGATGCCGGGGGGCGGGGAGGAGAGCAAAATAGGATACACGCACAAAAAGAGCCTTAAAATTAAAAAAAAACATTTTGGTTGTTATTTATTTGCAACATTTTAACCAGGCCAGTTTTTATTTTTCAGAGGGGAAGAAAAAACCCACACATTTATGATGAATGGGTTTTAAGCTTAGCTTATATTATTACTTCTCTTCTGGTTTTACGCTAGCAACTTCTCTGAAGGAAAAGATTGTGGTAGGAACTAAGACTAACTGAAAGAATTTGTCTGAACCATTCATAAAGAGGTTTTCACCCTAGAATTTCACCCTGAATTCATGCTTAAATTAAGTAATACTTTAAAATCAGTATCTGAGCTATAGCAATTTAGCAGGGTAAAATTTTTGAACAACTGTTTTACAGATTCTTGTATCAATTATTTTCTACTCATCAGAGGTTCCTAAAGTTCTCCAGAGAACAAGATCACAAGATCCAACACTTCTGAAACGGAGGGAAATAGTCTTTGTATCTTAAAAATGCAAAAGAAAGTAAGTCTCTATTAACATTTTATATATCACACTAAATATAGTAATGGCACAAGACAATTTCTAAAACAAACAAAGGTACAGATACAACAGGTTTTTTCCTCCAAAAAGAAAACTTCCCTTTAAACGAAGTTTCATTTTAGTCTGTTGCATGGTACATAGATCTTTGAGACATCAGACTTCGGTTGTAGCTTTTATGTGCCTTTCAATAAATAGGCACAAGTAATTCTCTTATTGAAGCTTTCTAATTTTGGTTAAGCTTATATATCGACAATTTTACAACACCTACAAAATATAGCCACAAATGTCTTAAAAGACAAAACGAAGGCTTGAGAACGTAAACGTTACAGGTATCCTGGATTTGACTTTTTGTACCATGAGCTATAGAGTTACAAATAAAAAGTTTATTTGGTTTTAAAGATACAGTGATTACTAGAAGGTTCTGTCTTAAATGAAACAAAAAGACATCTTATTCTACTACGTGATATTCTGTTTATATATATAAAAAAGTGTCTTGCTTTTCATTTTACTCTAATGCATCTTAAAGAGAAGATTATAAACTCTATAAAACCCTCACTCAAACTTGCTTAAATTTCATGCCTACAAAGGCTCGCTTTTGCAAGTATTTCCATTCAAGTCACAAGGAATATTTACATGCCTAATTTAACCATGAAAAGAAATCTTTACATGTCTGGGGCCTTAGTCACTTACTGGAGAAAGCTGAGAATTGAGCTAAGGAAAAAAATAAGGCAATCCATTATTTATTTTTTTATTTTTACCTCCAAGAATGAGATTATCAGCAGCTATGTGTTACCAGAGTTACTCCAAAAAAAATACAAGAAAAAATATTAGCCATTAGTCAGCTGTAATACTGAGGTACAGTTCAGGAGATGCCTTTCTTCTAAGAACCTAGCACGGATTACTTCTAAGAGGATCGTGCCAAGGAACTAATGAGGTTATCAAAGTACATCAACCACACAAATACACAGAAATATACTCACCTCTAACATGATCAGTTATCTGATTATTTCTCATTAAAGATTCATTAGTGTACCGCAACCTTATCTAGCAGCCCAGGAAAATACTACTTCCCCTTTTGAGCGACAGCAAACTGAAGTGAAGGGGAATATTGTAATAGCTTATGATTGGCCATAAAGCTCATTGTGGTGGCCAAGAATAGAATTCTGGAATCTTGGTTTACGGCCATGAAATGAAAAATGGTTTCTAGCAGAGCCAAACAAAATTCCAATGGACTTCAGAGGAGTCATGATTCCACAACAAATTAGATAAATTGTCTCTAACATGAATACTGAAGTACACATATGCTTAACTTACAAAAGAAATAAGGGAAATTCCAGTAGCTATAGTTAAGTTGGATTTCCAGAAGATTTTACAACATCCTTCTCAAAAGGCTTAAGAAAATTAGGCAGCTATAGGATATGATCCTCAAATGGATAAATAGCTTGCTAAGATAGAAACAGGGTTACAGTAAATGGTGTGTTTTCACTGACAAAAGTTTCCACAGGGTATGTGCTGGGATCGCTTATGTTCAATATATTCATAAATGACAAGATAAAGAGGTTACAAAGTTTGCTGATGATTTTATTTTGTTCAGAATGTAACGACTGTAACAACAAGAAAAAACGCAAAGCAGACCTTATGAGATTGAGTGGATGCACTACAATGTAGATGCTACAAAACAGCAGCTGAAATTCAACGAACAAAAACATGATGCACACAGGCAAAACCTTAAATTCACAGATGACATGCTCAAACTGACTGCTAACCCTCAAGCATTAAATCATGGGTCTATAACAGGCAAAACAACAAAAACCATTAGCTAGATGCTTAGTAGGAGTTATACAGGAAACAGAATCCTATGGAAGAAATACAAAACAAAAGTGAGAGTACACTATTATGCCCCAGTGCATTTGTATCCTGAACACTGCATGTAACCAAGATGATGATGATTGGTAGCAAAACCAGAAGAGATTCACTGAAGAGCAACAAGAAGAGTCAAAGACACATGCAGAAAATTTAAGTACACTAGGACTTTCCAGCCTGGAAGAGAGGCAACAAAGCAGTGATGATCAAGATCTGTACGGTCAGAAGAATCAGAGAAAACTGCTTGTTCCCTCTTTCAATGCAAGAGCTATGATGATTCAAATGAAGTGACCATGTTAAAATCAAAACAGTGAAGGAAATGGTTCTTCACATAATATGTGGCTAAATCACTGAATTTGCTTTGTCATAACTGTTGCAGATACACAAACTGACTTTTACACTAGTTCAAGGAACAGCGATGCTCAGTGACATTCTCAACACACTGAAAACACTTCTGATTGGAAAGTCTCCATGCTGAAATTCTCAATGCCTGGGCCAGTAACAAAGGAGCATGTTGTTATATCTACCCTCTTCTAGTACACTTCCATAGGCATTCATTCTTAGTGTTCAGCACAGGATGTTGAGTCAGGCTAAGGGTTCATCTAGCAAAGTTTGGTCATTCTGATCAGTTACACATCTGGCAGCAACCCCAGCACTTATGGGTTCAAACACATATTTGTGAAAAGGGCATTCCTCATACCATGCAACATAGATTTTACCATGCAAAAAAAATATCTCTAATCATATCCTAAGTGTGACATTCTGTAGTTTCAAAAGAAGTTTATTTGTTTGTTTTTTCAACTTACCTATGAGGTCTGTAGGCCCAGTCCCCAAATTTTCACCTCTAATTGTCACTTTTGTCCATGAGATGCCTTCATTGGGAGAGATGCCAGTTACAAGTGGGGGCTGCCGTGCTCGAGACATGATGTCTATTCAGTTACTGAAAGCTGAGTTGCTTTTATCTGTTCAGCAAGAAATAATGATTTAAAAACAATAATTACATTATATAAAAAAAAAATCATTAAAAACATTTTAAGCTGTTCTTCTAAAATGGTAGAGAAACATGAATGTAAACATGGAACAGCACTCTCAAAGTCTTTTTTGCCATAGTCATAAACCAATAAAGAATACCTACACCTTCTTTGCACTTCCATTTTTTTTTTTCAAAGTATAGCTCTAGTTCTGAACTGTAAAGAAAATATATTCAGAAAAATATTAAACCCTCAAAATGCTTAATGAAACTAAATCCAGTCCAAATCACTTATGTCAGAATTCAAATGAGCCTATGCAATCCTCTGTTAGAAAGTTATTACTGTATTCCTTAGAAAGTTTAGAATTGCTAAGCTAAATAATAGACTATGATTACATATTTGGATAACTTACCCATCAAAATTAGACTTACTGGCACAGACAGTCCCACAGGAAGAAGTCCCCAGCACTCATTTGTATAAAGCATCAACATTTACATAAACTGAGAAAATTAAAACATTACTTACAGACACTACACTAGCAGAGAACATCAACAAAACAAATACTATCTCAACAGAGTGTCAAAAATGTACATAAAATTATTGAAGAAGCATTTCCAGAAGAGTATTCCTTCACACCTGAAGTTAGGAGGCAACTCAAACCACTTTAATTAGTTCTATAATACAAACACCAATATGGTACACGTGTTATGTGGCATACACTTAGTTTACTGTGCAACCGATCACAAATTCCTATGGCTTATTGGAAGTTTCCTTTGTGCAGCTCTGCAGCTATGAGAAGCAGATGAGTATAACCTGAAGCGCATTAGCTCCCACCAACCTCTCCACATTTACAACACCTACTAAACATAGAGCCTGCCCATAGGTACATAGGTCCCACAGAAGTCATGACAGGCGAAAAGGACTTTAAGGACTTCCACAGTAATTTTGCATCACCCATTCCATTTCATGACTCCTGAATTCTTCTACTAAGACACAATAATATCCTCAAAATTCCTTGTAAAAAAATTTCATTTGGTATTCTGGAACTTCGTTAAGTTATCTATGATCAGCTTCTAATAGGAATTCATCTGCATTGGAAAGGTAAGAGCTAAAAATTACCTATAGGAAGAAATGTTTTTATTTCTAAGAAAATCCAGGAATGATGAAATAAGTCAGTATTCAAAAACCTTAGGTACACTTTAGTGTACACAATTTTTAAAGTTCAGGTTGGTAAAAAAATGTGGAATATAAGCCAAGCCTCATAAGGCTTCTCTTGCCTATTTTTATTTTGGATCAAGGTATATTTTCTATTTTCATTTGCAAATAGCCAAGTCCATGAAACCCAGAACCTCTGTAAATCATCCCTAACAATAAACTGCAATAAAGTTGCAGTTTCCAAGCACCTGCAATTAGGAAATACGAGAATTAAGTAAGCTATCTTTGTTTCAGCCACTTCTGCATATACAAAATACATTTATTGTACCATCATACACCATGCTTCTACACAACCTCCCCAAATTTTTCAGTGTTACTAGATAGATCTGCCATGAGGATCAAAGAAGCTCTCACTGACCGGTTTCTTTCTTCATGTTCTGAAGTTGGAATGCACACTGCAAACAAAGACAGAAAATTGGAAAGGCAGGAATAATGAGGAAGATCTCACGGTGAAAGTAATTAAATACTGCCTGAGGAACAGGGCCCTATCTCCATCTATACTACAGATGCATAGCAGGTCACTTATAATAAAACTTCACAGAAACATTTTTTTCTTCTCAGTTTCTGTGTGTCCAACTTCAGAGCCCACAGTCACACATAAAGTGTGAAATGTACCCTGAACATAGGCAGTGTTGCACAATGCTCCGAAATATTCAGGTCCTAAATAACCATCTCAAATCTATAAATAGATTTGGTCTTAAACGTCTGTTTCTTATTTTCACATATTTAAGACAGAAATGCTATCATATATCACAAAAGCTATTTTGACAAGAAATTCATTAATGTGGAAGGGGAATTTAGATACTCTGAATGCCATGTAACTATTAATATCTTTAGAGAACTTCTGAGACTACTTTTGAAGAGTGTGCAATTAATAAGAGATGCAGATTCCTGTTGAACAAGCAAGAACATACTAAGTTGCAGTATATGAGCCATGTGCAGTACATGAAGAAAGTCTGGTGAGAGCCCATGACAACACACAACATATGTCTGGAACTAAGTTGGTTTGTTTTGGTTTTGTGTTTTTAACTGGCAAACCTCATAATATTTTTTGACTGGTTGACTTCACAACATTAAAAATTATACTATGTTTTTAATAAAACATTAATTTCCCAGTTTTTTGCAAACAACAAACTGATGAAAAGGAATTAAGCTATATAGTATCATATTGATGCTCTTATAAGTCTGTATGTAAAATACTGGAACCTTTTATATGAACCCAACATGAGGCTAGAGAAGTGAGCAGTTTATAACCTTGTGGGTAGAACAGCACTGTAGGAGAGAAGGACTGTACCAGCAGATTACAAAGAAATCAGCTGACAGTCATCTCCGGCTATGGAAGAGAAGGTTGTGCTCTGGCAGGCAGAGTCCGCTCCCTCCTGCTCCCTCACGCCTCACTCCTTTCTTTCCCAGCACTGTTTTTCCCACTCACAGAGACAGTTTCTGCCTCACTTCAAAACGGGGACCAGGTACTAGTCTTCCAGCCAAACTATTTTCTGCCCCAATCCTGCTGATTTTCTCTCTTCTTATCCATAAATTCAAGCAGGGGGGGTGGTGGGGGTGGTGGTTAATATCCCAATTCTCCTTTCAGATCCAGACATCTTGGTAACTCCTCTTCATTACCTCCTATTCCTTACCCCAAGCCTTCTTCTCCAGCTAGCCCAGCTGCACTACTGTTGATCCACTTCCTTGCCACAGGTGAAAATGATAGACCTGTTCTTCTGTCAAGATCCCTAGTCCTGGACTCACAAGGCTTGCCCAGCTCTCCTCTCATCTGTGCTGTATTCAAAGCTACGTTACCACAGCATCGCCTGACAAAACAACAGGCAGCACAATAAAAATAAGCTTCCCAGTTCCCATTGTTAAACTTCATGCTACCTGGAGTGATCAGAATCTGAAATTGCAGGGAGAGTCTTGTTTATTCCTATACAAGACGCATACGCACAGAAGTTCAGACTTTGCAGAATCTGACATTTCCTCTGGAGTCCTGTGCAAAGAGGATGTTAGAGAAGAACCAGGTGCCTAAGGTTACCTACAGTGAGGAGGACAAACTGCATCTATTCCTTATGATCTTATCTACGTAGTCTTTGCACCTTTTCTCATAGATCCTCAGCAGAGCTCGAAGGTATACAACAGCTGTAAAGAAACAGTGGGGTTATGTCCCCACATTCACACTAAGCCACCTTCTGCAGGAAGCCGCATGTGTCTAGATACCAATAAGACGACATAAAACACCTCTTCTAAGCATTTTTTTTGTGAAGATTTATATAGAACATTAATCAATAACACAGATGTAAAAAAGCCATCTTCAGGAACTCAGTGGTAATATAGAGAGGAAGAAATACTGAGGAAAACAAGTAAAATAGAAGCCACTTTGGTATTATTTGGTTGATTTCCGCCCCCCCCCCC
>VFFE01007226.1:2551562-2569062 GCA_008921705.1 Burhinus oedicnemus
ATATATTCTAATTTTTTTTTTTTTTTTTTTTCAATATTTAAGGCAAAGCTGAAAAAAATAATTACTTTTTCATTTCATGAAGAGATACAATCATCTAATTACGAGCTTTTGTTGCAATTCTATACATTGCCCTAAAGAGAAATTCTATTCTTTACAAATATGTATTATGTAAGAAGCGTTAGGAAGACTATTTTTTTTGCAATGGACAATCTTCTACACTAACTGAGGTCTCTTTCCCTCTTTACTCCCCCCCACCCTTTTTTAAACTTCATTTCCTCAGAATATCTCCCCGACAGTTTAACATGGATGACATCTGTTTGACTGCTCCCATGATCTTGCCCATATTATTCTATTATTCTGTCATAATTCTTGTTATGAAAGTGCAAGGAGTTAGAAAGCCTCTGCAAAGACCACCTACTACAAAGCCATCTTGAAAAATGCCTTTCATAAACATCATCTTTGTCCTTTACATGAGCTTCTCAAATAAACTGTCCTCTCACAAAGGTTTGGTTCAAAAAAAAAAATCTAGACAATTTTGAGCATTATCAGCTTGCTAAAGAGGAGGCATCTTCACCCTTTATCCTAAGAAAAGCCGCTTTAAAAACAAATAATGAAGAAAAGAAATATGGCCCAACATAAAGGAAAATACAAGTCTAATTGCTTTTTTGACTTTTGTAATTCTTCAGTTGGTTTAAAACGAGTTCTTAAATAGGTTTCCCCATTCAATTTTCAATGGCAAGCAGAGAAGAAACACAAAGTAAAATGCCAATAGCTACCGTATCTGTTCTGTAAAGCAGAGTACTGCTTACCACTCTGGAAGAAGTACCGGAATACGAAGTAAGTGAACAACAGAAGCTCAGGATTTAAGGCCATTAAATTGGCTGGTAAGTTCAAATCCCAAAGGAAATCTACAAACATCATGAAGGCATAGAACTTTGGAAGACTAGCAACAATCAGGTGTCACTTTACAAATTTCACCAGTGGAAAAATTAGCAGTTGAAATGTTTTAGAAGTCAGAAACTCCTTTTTAAAACAAGATAGCAAGTTGGTTCCAGTGACTGAAAATTCAGTTAAGTTAATAGTTTTCAGTGGTACTTTGCCACAGACGCTGAACTTAAAAGACTCTCAGAGGAAGGCAGACTCAAGGTCAATGAAAGTGCCATGGTCATCTAGCAAAGGGAATCTAAGCTGTCAAGAAGGGAGGAAAGAAAAAGGCCTGTTTGTCATTGCTGAGAAAGTCTAAGCTACAAGCAAGCAGGCAAGTCTTCAGGCATCAAATATGTATTTGTCCTCACTCACATATATGTGACAGAATACAATTTTAAAAATTTTGAGGCAGGAACAGCAGGAATGACCAAAGCATCACCCATGTGCAAATCACAGTATGCCTCAGACGTTGTTGACTTTTTAAAAAACAAACCAACCTGAAACCAGTAGGTGAGGCACTCTTATCACACTAACACCACAGCACTAAATGCTTTCCAAATGAACAGATTTATGAAGCGCCCTTTTTTAAACAAGCAATAAATACTCAGATTCCAGAACCTAGGTGATGGCCTTTTCACCTTAAACTACACAAACTTGTGCTTCTACTAAATAAATCTAATAATTTGTTTTCACTAGAAAACCCAGAGAGTCCCCTGAGCACAACACACTATGACAGAGTCAGTGAAGGGACACAGCAAATGACCCCAAGAAAGACGACAAAGCAAAAAGTTTCCTACACGTTTGTACTCAAAACCATTACAAAATGATGAAAAACACTATTGCAACCTTTTCTGTGCTTTATCTTCCCAACAATATAAATTCAGACAGACAATCTACATAAACCAAGATTTAAAAGCATCCAAAAAGCAGCACTGTGAAAATAACTGACATTTATTAACCCCTCTGGAGATCTTCAGTGCCCTAAAATTTCCACAGCCTTCAACACTGCATTAATAATACAAAGTCCATTCCTGCAAGCCTGCCAGAAAAGACTGGGAAGTGAATAAGCTAAACAATGCTGAAATTCCAAGTGATATTAAGAATCTATGCATGTTTATTTAAATAATAAAAGAAGACTTGTCAATTTAAACAAGAAGTGCTCATGAACCGTATATTTAGGGGGTAAAAACTCTTCAAAACACCACTAAGCTACTTATAATGAAAAGATGAACAAACAGAAAAAAAGGGGGTAATTTCACCGTCACACAGAAAAAACAAAGCCTCATTTGTCTTGCCCTGTCATATCCGGCATGTTGATTCAAGCCAATATTAACACTGACAAACATGTTAACGTACAGGACAACGTCACATGTCAATTTCAAGTTTCAATTTGGGAAGAAGTTTTGCAACGGAGAGGGCAAAGGACAAAAAAGAAAAGCCTTGGAGGATTAAGTGATATAATACGATACCCTTCTCTATAAAAAGGGCTCCCAAATACTCCGATCGGTCATGAAGGGCGTACTAGAGATTTTCGTTTTAGGGTAGTCAAGGAGTAAGCGCAGCAGTTTTGCTTTCACAATACCCACACTCGCAATTTTCCTCAGTATCTCAGAGGTCCTGCTTTCCTTAACCCAGCAAGGTACATCTTCATGGCTATATATCTCGACAGAGTGAAAGCAAAATAATCACAGCACTCAGCGATGCCATTAACATTTCTGAGTCACAAGGGATTAAAAGGCCGGACCCGAGGCAGATGCTGTGCGAGCCCTCGGCAGAGGAGTTCAGCGCCCGTCGCAGCCTGGGCTGCAGCTGCGAGGGATTGACACCGCTAACTGCGGAACCCAGCTCAGGAGAAACTCCGGGCACAGTTCCGGCATCCGAAATAAATTAAAGTAAACAGTGTTGCTCTCTCTCATCCACCCTGTTAGCAGCCTCTCGGTCGAGCTGGAGACCACACACCCAGACCACACAGCACCAGCTGAACTCCCTCGCACGCAACATCTCGAAGCTGTCACTCTGCTGAGGTACGAGGAGGAAAAAGGGGGGCAGGAGTGCGACTGCCTCTGTGTGTGTGTGTGTGTGTGTGTGTGTTTAGAAAAGCAGCTTGCTCTCTCCTCCTATCGTTCCAGCTGGTTATGTTTTCTGTGGTTGGGAAGGAGGGAAAGAAGAGACGGATTAAAAAAAAAAAAAAAAAGACCTATAAACCTCACTAAGAAAACATGCTGGTCTTGGCCTTTTGTAGTAATGATTTGCACTCCTCCTGTACTAGTTTAGTAGCTGATGAAGGGCTAACAAAGCATCCATTTAACATCAATTAACCTTCTATCTATCACACGTCAAAGAAAATAATCTAGACTAGTATAAATCCATTTCCTTCCCCATAATAAATGACAGCATCTTATCAGTTATGATATACAGCATACCTATACACTGATGTAGTTTTACACCAGGAATTTTGACATGTTATTTATTTGGGGAGGCGAGAGATTCCCCACAAAGAACAATTAACTGCACAAATGCCATTACAACACGAAAACAACGAATTTTTCCACAAACATTCCATTGTAAAATTAAGTTTTGTTCATTAGTATCTTACATCATAAACAACCTGAAGGAAATTAATGAGCCTACATATAACACTGAGTTTGTGACCCATCAGCAAGAAGTAAAAATAGCAAACCTCTAAAAATAGATTAAAAAGAACATTAATCTATAACACAGATGAACAGAGACTTTTAAAATGGGGGGAGGGGAGGAATTCTTTGTTTCTTTTAGTTCAGAAAGTCATTTCATCTGCCAATTATATCACCTGTTCAAAGAGAAAAAGCTGAATAAAACTTTTGAAGAATTTTAAAGTCTATTTCAGTCAGTCTACTTTAAAAAAAAAAAAAAAAAGATTCCCTTCCCTCCACTCTGCTGCCACAAATGCACATACCTCCTCCATCAAACTTACCAGCACACGAATTTAATTTAATCCACATACACAGTCTGAACAGCCCAGAACCACATAGTCACATTTTCACCTCAGGTGAAAATCTATTTACCTAAGTGACAATGACAATCTCCAAGTGCCATTATCAAACAAAACCACCAACATTACAATAATCCAAATGTCAATATTAGCCCTATAAACTTGGATTAGGACATTTTTCTTGAGGAAAACCTTAAGAAAAAATTCCTAAAAGTATCTCACCTCTTATCAAATATATTTTCAAAAAAAGTTAGCTTTAAAGTTCCGTATCTTCACAGTGAAAATAAATTATTCCCCCAATTTATTAATTAGGTCTATGTGCTGGTTCTGGAATGAACACTTTTGCTAGTATATTAAATGTTACAGCACCTATTCATTACCAAGACTCAAGTCAAACCAATTTAAGTTTTCAGAAAGCCTGTTCCAGTCATACTGTATTGGCTGGAAAAGGGTGATAGCATAGAAGAAAATGTAATTTATGGAAGTCTGAACACAGATGTTTCTCCCCAAAATTTCCGCTATTTTCATTATGAATTGCACTACAACATCACAGAAATTAAGTCATCTACTTGGTTAAAAGCTTCTGTATTTATTACGTGACACATCAGTATAATCTAGCAACGTTGTGAAGAAAAGCCTTAAACATCTATATATAAACATATATCTAGAAAAAAGTCAACTCAGCCTTACATAAAACCATACCACAGATGGCCATAAATCTCCCATTAATTTCTAAATTCTCACAAAGCACATGCTTTCCTACATCTGCTTCTACCTCCAACATCCAGCAAAGTTTGCTTCATCTAGAAGTCATTCTTGTTACTGTCCTCCAGATAAACCATCCATCCCTCTTTTGTTCTACAGTTATTCATAATTTTCTGTGCATTATTTTAGTTATTAGAAAAATGGTAAAGAATCTTAATACCCTCATCATCCCTCTATCGTATGTTCTTCACAGGCAGAAATTCAAAAACAATACCTCAAGCACCAAAAACTTTCAAATATGTTTATGCAAATGCATTCAGAAAGATCCAGAAGTTCAGAAAAATAAACTAAAGAAATCCCAATGGGATAGGATATTTTTTTTCCTAGAGAAAGAAAAAAGACACCACAGATTTTTTTCTAAGCCCTGTAACTATACACAATATTCTTTATAAAAACACTATATAACCACTGTAATTACACAGTTCATATGGCTAAAGTTTTAACTTGGGTGCTTGTAGGTAGGACAGCAACACTAAATTTAATATTTGCCCTGTGACATTTTTGGCAGTTCCCTTTGTTTCAAAGACATTTAAAAGATGAGACATGCACTTCTGTTACTGAGATTCCTGTATTTTTCATGTTCTCTCCCAAACACCTCTTTCTGGCCTCTGCTCAGGGAAGTACTCAAGCCATACGTTATAGCATCTTTCTGTATTCACATGGCCAAACACACTCTCAAGTATTTCAAGGAGGGCCTGCGTGAACAGGTATTTTTCTGGCATATTTCAGCCTGCCTCTGCCTTACGTACTCTCAATCTTCATTTCCACTCATCCACCTAAAATCCCATCTGCTGTATGGAACTATGACGCTTTCAGAGTAGTAAAGTTGTCTTGTGAGGAACAGAAGTTCCTCTGCCTTCTATGCTGATGAAAAGGAAACGAGAAAAACCCATCAGGCATATACATAGCTCCTTAACTTTTTGCCAAAAATTTAATGTTCGCTTTTCCAGCAAGAAGCAAGGTATACATGTTAAAAGCATGGTGAGATTCAAAGTGTCACAAGACTCACAGTATTCTTAAATAAAAAAAAAAAATTAAAGTCATTGCTTTTTTAATTGGGACATTTTAGGATTATCTCAAAGAATCAGTTTAGTTCGTCCTCAATACAAAGCTAGGCATCTAAAAAAAGAACTTTTGCTCAGGACAGCCCTAAATCTTTAACTGCTGCAGGCTTTTTGATGAACTTCCAAATACAGGGTACATTCCTTTCAAGTTACCCATGAAGTGAAAGAAAAAAATACAAGTCCAAATATACCTAAAAATTGCTTATTTATGTTGTATTCTTATCCATAGACACTTTTACACTGCCTGAGTCCCCACTGGCTTCTGCACAATATAGCCTAAGGTCTGCCTTTGAGAATTTAACTGAAAATCTGGGAATCTGTAGTTGCCTTAAGGTCAAGAAAAAAACAGACCCCTTAAGGGCTTGGTGTCTCAGAAATTTTGTTTTCCTTAAAAACAAAACAAACAAAATTAGAAAGGAAACACAGGCTTTCACACCCATGACTGAGTGCAACCACAGTATTTTGTCTGAAAATGCTGAACATACTGTCTGCAGATTAATTAACGACCATTGTAAAAAAAAAAAAAAAAAAAAGGCTGCACAGATCTTTTGAGGAAAAAGCACTAAATACTTCCACAATAATATAAGAAGAACAATTACAAAAAATTTCTCCATAAGAGGGAGGGGAGATATTTGACTTATTGTTGCTTAAAATATTAAATACTTAGCTTACCTTTCCCTGTGCAAAGTACGTAACATATCAATCACACAATTAATCCTTATTTTCGGACATTTCTCTCATTACTCAGTTTCTAGGAAAACTGCTTCAGGTTCCTTTCTTTTTTTTTCCTCAGGAGATCACAAAAATGAGTTCTCCCTCCTGCCCTTCCCTCCTCCTCTAACTTTTGACATCGGGAGAACAATCCAACTGCTTTTGAACTGAAATTCTAGAACAGGAATTTTAGAAAATAATTTTCAGGTTAAGGTACAAAAATTTTTATCAGCTTTATTTTTAAATTGATACTTTGCAAGCTGTAAACACAGACCTTTGTTTTTGTGTTCAGCACAAAAGATGAAACAGAATCTGACGCGACTGTGCTACGCACGTGCTGTCTAATCATCCCTCATCCTACAAGCACCTTTACAAACAAGATTTCCCCCATTACCAAGCACCGTATTTCTCCCCTGGGAAAAGTAATTTGAAAGACAATGTTGCATAGCACAGATTTACAGAATGTAGGTGGTCCAAGACGGAAGGTCAAACTTAAGCTGAAGAGCTAACGTTTGACTTCTAAAATATATTAATTTAACTGTTTTCGGATTTTGAACCTTCAGTGTACTTTTAAGTACAGCAGTAGATTCCACTCTTACTGAAAAACTCACATAGAAAATAAATTCACTGTAACACATACAGTCTTCCGAGTATTATTTTCCACTCCTTTATTGTAAAGTGAAGTACTACTGATTTCCCCTGCAGAAGATTTTCTGTGCCCATTTGCATAACCACAGTGATGTGCTCCCATTTAAAATACATGCAGGTAGTGTCTGTCTGTGCTTCACAGGCTGTTTTGCCCTGGAGTACAAAACTGTAACTGTAGATTATTTCACGGATACTTTCAATAGCTGTCAGAATCCATGCTTTTAAGAACACCTTCTATACTTAGTCTTCTGTTACCATCCTATTGAGATATTACTTTTCTCTTTTATCTTTTTTTTTTTTGTTTTAAAGTAAAGTAGGAAAGCAGAAAGCACAAAATAAACAGAATTAAAGTAACTCAAAACTGATGTTTAGTTTCAAGCACAGTGCTTAAGACTTACGAGATTTCCAGCTAAACATAGCAGTACATTGAAAGAAATTGATTAAGTATGGTTTAACATAACATATCTCAAAGTTTTCATCACTGAAAGAGGTCAGTGGCCTCTGCCTTTCTGACAACCCACTTATTTTGGTTTAGTCCAGCTTCACTGTGAGAAGTAGCACAATAAAGAACTGACTGCATCAATGGATACAGTTTCTTTTTAATAGGACCTCTGGACAACAATTGCAGGATTACATATTTTAACATCTTTATTGTTCGTTTTTGCCTCAAATGTTCTCACCACCTAGCAAAAAAACTCTGCTCATATTCACAAAAAATCCTATGACTCAACAAAAATTATCTGACTACTACTGATTCAAAAATACTTAGCGAACAGTACCTTTTGAACTGAAGATGAAACTGTTTCTCCACACAACAATATCCACTGCTCAAAGGGCAAGGTGTTAAATATTTTACTTTAAAAGGCTTATTCTTAAAATTTCTTTTAAGTTCATGACTTAGAACTTTAAGGGGCTTTCAAATTAATTCTAAAAACATCCACTAACTTAGGCTCAGCACTAATACCTGACAAAGCAATTACAGCATTAAAAAAAAAAAGGGCAAACAAAAAACAACAAAAAACCCACCCTATCAAGTCTGTAAAAATATTGTAATTTATTGAATGAATGCCATGAAAACACAAGGCAACTTCACATTTTGTTTAAAAAAAACAGCACAAGTTTGATTGGTAACATGCCTTTAATTAAATAGTTTCATCTCTGACACATACTAAAAAAAAAAAAGTTAAGTTTTCTATACAGAAAAACCCCTTATCATTACAGTGTAAATTAATGGTATTTCCAGTGAGGTAACTCATACCAGTATAATGAAAATCATTGCATCCTGTTTTAAATGATGTTTAAGACAGAAATCCCATCTAAGTAAAAACATTGCTGTCTGAGGGTGGGCATAAATCTCAAACTGTGAACTAAGCTGCCCATGGGAAAGAAAGCAGCAGTAGGACATGCTTTTTGCTCCTTCTTGCTGGGTCAGTGCAAGTTGTGATAGATACTATAGAAACAGGTAACCAAGAATTACAGAACTTTTCTTCAGGTGAGCAAAAGGTAAAGCAAGAAAACAGACCTGTTTTCCTAAGCCACAAGCTTGTTTATTTGCAGTTTACATTAAAAAAAAAAAAAAACCCAAACAAATAGAAGTCCTTTAACTGTTTTGACAACTTTACCAAAAGCAAAAACAAAACAAAGTTTACAGTAATGAAATGCATACAAATCACTTGAGGGAGAAAAGAGACTGTTTACTTATTTTAAGAATTACCAGAAAGCCTGAAAAGTTGAAGCGAGACTACAATTTTAAACTAAACTTTTAAGAATGAATATTTATAATTTAAATTTAATCTGATGTTCTGGCAAGAGCTAAAATGGCTTAATACTTCACTGGCTTTCAATTCAAAGCTTTCAAGTGTATGGCCAGAAGCTGTTAATCCACAATCAGCAAGCAAACTGCAGGAAACAGAAAAAGCAGGGGGGAGAAGGAAAAACCGCCAGTGTAGATAGAAGATTATTTTGAAAACCAGTAAAACTGGACAGAATGGGAAACTCCATTTTGGAAATAGGATTTTCCCCATTTTCAGACACCTGCTCCTCTTGATAAGAGATCCTTTTCAGGTTCCTAATTAAGATATTGAAGAAGCAAGGCAGAAAGATGTTTGATCACCGAGCTCATGACCCTCCTGGACTGCAATGCAGTCCAAGTGAAGGAGGAATATAGGTCTGGGTAGAGAGTGGAAAAAAAAAAAAAAAATTAAGTCACAGAAAAAGTGTAACACTTCCAGTTAGATATCAAAGAAAGCAATCTTCTCTCAACCAGTATACGTTATTTGGATTTGTTCCACGTTCCTTACTACAGTGCTTTCTTACTGTACTCGCCTAATCACACACGCATTTTTGGGGAGTTATTCCTGAAACTTTACAGTACCACTGAATACGAAGTTAAAAAAATGAGACCTGCAAGTAACCAGCTCTTCAGAGCTCAGCCCTTGCCTCTCCCCTGCTTATTTCCTCTTCTCCCCCACACAGCACGCCCACACGCAAACACTTCATTTGAGCTGAACGATTTAAGACAGTCCTAGACCAGCCTCGCTTCATCGTATAACCAAGCGGGCCCAGGAGCTCTGCGCAGGCCGCTGCCAGCAATGAGAAACAAAGGCAAAACCCACTGAACTGCTGCCCTGCAGGGCCAGCCCCACCAGCCCTGAGAAGGGCTCCCCCACAAGCGCTCCCCGGCCCGAGTGCAACCTCTCACAGCCACCGCCGCCCAGCAAACACCCACCCGCCAGCTGGACACCGTGTCGTGTCCCCCCCGGAGGGGGAGGGCTCACAGGCGACGGGGATCCCCCTTGCCCCGCCGGCCGTGCCCCGGCTCCTGTCAGGGGGCTGAGAGAGGAGGGAAAACAAGCCGGGAAGTCACCACCTCCTTCCCTCGCCAGGCGGCTCGGGGGGGCCCGGCGACCGGCCGCCGGCCTCAGGGAAAAGACGAGCGGGGGCGGCAGGTGCCCCCAGGGAGGCTGAGGAGGAACCGCCACGGCGCCCCAACGGCCATTAACGACAATTCCGTCCCCGCTTTCCCCCCCCCGGGGCTGAGGCGGGGCCTGGGACGCGACACTCGACCCCGCCCGGCGGGCGAGAGCCTCGACACCCCCGCCCCGGGGAGCGAGGGAGGAAGAAGAGGGCGGGGGGGAGGCCGAAGGAGCCAGAGCTGCCCCGCTGAGAGCTCGGCGGAGGAAGAGCGGGGCGGGAGACCAGAGACTGTCACTCACCGGCCGCCGCCGAGTTCGTATCCGGCACCGGGGGCAGCTCCGCTCCCAGCAGCGCCTCCGCGTCCGGGCGGCGCAGGCACCTCTAGCCGCTGCCCGAGAAAATCGATGGAGCGCGGAGCGATCGAGCGGAGCTGGGGAGGGGGGAGGGGAAGGGAAGGGAGGGGAGGGGAAAAGCCGCACCCGGCCGCCGCCGGGGCCTTGGGCCCCGCCCCCTTACAGGCCCCGCCCTCGCGCGCGCCCTCGCGCGCCAGCCCTCCATCTTACCCCTGAGGGGGCTGCGGTAAAGGTGGGGGGCGCGGCGGGAGTTGGTCTTCTGGTGGAAGAGGAGCAAGGGAAGAACGAAATCTTAACAGCAGTGGTGACATCGGGGGCAACGACAACGGCAACAGCAATAAGTAACGGTACTAAAACCGTTCCCGAGCGCTGTGTCGGGGTCGCAGCAGGCAGAAACTCACCCCGCGGCAGTGTGGGGACCCCCAGTGCGGTGGTGTGAGGGGAGGGCTCAGCAATGCAAATCGGCCCTCCTTTTCCAGTGGAAAAGTGGGAATGTTGCTTACCAAACCTCCTTTCTGCCTGGGGAGAGCCTGGCTATTTTTGCTTTTGGGAAGGGCCAGGAGGCCTCCCTTCTCCCTTTTTGCTGGGATTGTTCGAAATTCAGTAGCGAAAGCCAAGTCCAGACAAAATCTTAATGGGTCGGAGAGGAAAAGCAGAGAGAAAACACAGAAGGAAGAATCCATTGCTCAGTTTTGCCAAATGAGACCTAAACCAGGACATTAGTGGGAAAACAAATTACCTTTCATAAAACCTCAGAGAACTTAAGCACCATGAAAAGCATTAAGGCCAAGAAATTCTCCTCACTTTTTTCCAGAGGTTAAAGCTGCCCAAGTTAAATTAGTAGGCTGTAATATCTCATTACGTGAATAAAGAGTGGTCTTCTGACTCTTTCATCTAGGCTTAGTAAAACGTTGCACAGCATCTCTCTGGGGAAAAATGAGAGCATCCAGTACCTATCTTTTCTCTAATTGTCTCCAGAGTTGTTACTAGTGACTGCAGTTTTCTGCTAATACCCAATGCAGGAAGAGAGCTCTTCAGTCCTCCAAGAAGAGTAAAGTTGGTATCACATTTAAAAAAAGTGTGTAAGTATTTGCCACCCATTTCAAAAGTATGTTTTTCCTCCATGACAGCTTGTTAGCATTTTCTCATTAAACAGCTATCACCAGATATGCCGAATAAAACCCCTACCTTGAAAGGTTTGGTTGATACAGAAGGCCCCACCCAGCGCGCTACATACCCGGGTCCCAGCCCTGCCTGATGCCCTCTGGGAGTGGATACCTGTGCCCAAAAAGCCCCTTGACTGTAGTGAGGTTCCGTAAAGAGAGCTGTCTCCCTGGAAGAGTTTGTAATAAAAAACTGTGAATTTAGATTTAGTTCCGTGACAAACTGCAGTGCCAGACTGAAGTTTTGTTGCGGAGTTGACTGCATCTTCGCATCTGTTGTAAATGCAAATATCCTAAAGAGGTGAATCATTAAGGCGAGGGAGGCTGAACTTGAGAAGAGGCGAACCCCCGCAATGTTAGCTGAAGTGAGAAAAAGCAGCAAGGCCTTTTGCTTCTGAAAATGTCACCTAGAGGTTTTAAAGGGTTTAAAACTCTTAGAGGTTTTAACCTGCTGTTTCTAAACAGCTGCTCAGCAGTGGTTTTATCCAGACCTTGGTCCTGGGGAACCTGTCAGAACAGCACAACCAGGCTAAACTCTGCAACAACAGAAGCCTTGTAAATGGTGTATGTTCATCACAGGCATCCATATAGGCAAATCCTCCAGTTGCCAAGAGCAGCATCCAGGACTCGTGACTTGCAGAGGCCCTGGATAATATTGTCAATGAAGAACTTCCTGTGTGCTGCACTTCGTTGGATCTGCTGTGGGTGGTTTTCCCAGCTGATTTGCAGTGACCATGTGGTAACTATCACCTACCCCTTCAGTGACTCCAGAACAAAGCTGATGGTGACTGTAGATTTGACCCACTGGAGAAGAGAAACACTGCCCCACACATCTCTTCAGAACAAAAGGAGGAAAACTAGTGCCATTATTATATATATATATCATATATATAGCTTATAATGTGTATACCATAATATATAGTATATATTTGCTGTCATTTATAATGCTGCTAATATAAATATATTACTCCATGGAACTCCAGATGCCATTAAAGAAATTAATCTATGCTATTAAAACTGAGGAAAGAAATGACATGTTGGAATATAATGACCTGGTAAATAGTAAGTACTATACCTCATAGAGGTCACAAGAGTAATTGCTCATTCATGCCTTTTTCTAATCCATTTATGCAGATTTGACAGTGATCTGTAAACATTACGTCTCTCTACAAAGTTGCATAAACAGATTTGAAAGCCAAGAGAGATTATTATGATCATCTTGTCTAACCTGAATATTGAAAGCTGTGGAATTTCCTCCAGCCATTCCCACACCAAGGTCTTTCTGTAGTTGTTTCTTAGAAAGGCGTCTTCATTTTAGTTTAATGAGTTGGAGAAATGGCAAATCCATCACTGCACTTTTGAAGATTTCTCCGTGATTACCCTAACATGTACCATGCTACCCTAACGTAAAAAATAACTGGTAGAAATATAAATGTTGTTTGAAAAGGTAAATTCATCTAGTTGCAGCATCTGTCCATTGCAAGCCTGCTTCTTGTTAACAGAAATATCTTCTGTTTGAAGACGTTTGTAAAATACAGCAGATTTAGTCCTTCACCTTCTCTTGATAAACTGTATGGATTAAACTTTGATTCTGCACTGTATAACTGCCTTTCCAGAACAGTTCTCTTTTCTGAATGCCTTTAAGCTTACAGCTATCGCTTTACGTTTTTGACATGTGGACATCCAAACCAGACCTTTCCCTACTTCTGTTTGAATTTATGAGGTGAATATTATAACCAGGGAAGTCTAAGGAACAGAAAAGAGCTAAGAAGCATAAGGTTAAAAATTACATTAAGAAATCACTCTTTCTAGTCCTTTCACTTGCCCCAAAACAAGATCAACTAGTCCTTTGTTATAACAAAAGTCTTGTTCTTAAAGACTTCCTAGTGTGGTGCTTTTGCCATCTCCTCAGGCAATCTTTCCCACTGTTTCTGTACCCTTATCACTAGAGGTCTTTTTTTCTATTGTATACTCTGAATATATCCCCTACTGCAATTTCAGGCCGTTAGTGAAAGGTCTGTCTTTGCTTGGCCCAGAGAATGGATGGTTCGCTTCCTCCCTATAGCAGCCTTTTACATATTTAAAGACTCTATCCCCTGTCTGTTCTTTTTCTCATTAAACGAAACAGTCCCATTAGTATCCTGATATTTAATGTTTTCTGGACTGGTAATCGAGCTTGATCTCAGCTTCACTCTTTTCCAGTCACTCAATGTCATTTTGGAAGTGCAGTGCCCCAAGCCAAGCGTGCTTCAGGTGAAAAACATTTTAAAAAAGGAAAAACTAAAATTGAAGTCCTACCATGGGTTAGCAGAGCAAAATAGTTGCTTTGTCTATTTTGCAGCCTGTCTTCCTGTTCCTACCCCCTCATACGGCATTTGCTTTTTAGTACAGCATAACAGCAGTGACTCGTGTTTAGCCTGTGATTCACTCTACATTTTTTCTATGCAACTGTAATCCTGTTTACTTTTCCCCTTCCTGTATCTGAAGAACTGATGATACTATGCCTAACAGACCACACTTGCACCTATTGAATACTGTATCTCTTGTGTTTTTCTTAAAAAAAAATCCCCAGTTTGACAGAATCCCTCTGAATTCGAAGTCTGTTCTCTAACAGACTTCTAGGTGCTCTCTACCTCATGCTGTCTCCACATGTAACAAGCTTAGTCTCTGTTCTGTTCTTGAGATGTTTTATAAGTAGTACCAGATACTGGATAGACCCTCGAGGAACCTCTGTCAATACATCTCTCCATTTTGATAGTGCCCGTATTTTGCTAACTTCTTTAGCCCTGCTTTTTCTGACTCCATGGTATTTTCAATCTGGACCATATTGTCTTTGCTTATTCTTGAGAAACGTGGCCAAAAGCTTTACTAAAATGAAGATACATGACTTTTTAATACTTCTTTCCTTTGTATAACACCTGCTACCTCATTGTAAAAGGAAATCAGATTGGTTTAACAGGATTTGTTCTTGACAAATCCGTATTCGTTGTTACTTTTCTGTCTTCTAATGCTTACAGATCATTTGCTTGATTTTTTCCACAAACTGAAGCTACCTGATCTATAACTCACCAGCTCCTCCTTTTTTTCTGTGTGTACTTAACTGTAAGCCTGATTGATTGAAATTAAGACGGTTGTTTCCATGCCCACGAGAGGTGCCTTCTGAACCAGAGATCAGTAACTTGCCAAAGCCGTGGCAGTAGAACCAGGAGCAGAGCCAAGAAGCCCAACCCGTCCTGGCCTGCTCTAACAAATTTATAATCCTTGCACAACCTTTCTTCACCTCCTTGGTTCCACTTCCCTTTATTTTCCTGATCCATCAATGGAACATTCCTGCAGATGCTGGCTTCTAGCAGCTGCCGTAGATTTTATGATTTTTCAGTTTCCAAGCAGATTTCCTGTGTTGTATTATGCACCCAAGACCACCTGCTTTCTGCTTCCCCCTAAATTGAAAATCACCTGGATCTGTATTGTGAAACTAGCATCCAGGAAGTGATCTACTGAAATCTTACGCTTCTATTTCCTTTTTAAACAAATAGGTACATAAATAAGTTCTTTGTCGCTGGCAGCATTTTGACCGTTATCTGGGAATTTAAGCCAGAAAACTTCATTATGGAGTGAAATATATTTATCTTAGCTGAAAGGCGAGAGAGAAAGAAACAACTTACTGATCAGTGTTTTCCCCCAGATGATTTCTGGTATGCTTCAAAAGAAACAACATATAAATTAATGCACACAATATTTTGAGTTTTCTTCCAGAACACGTACAGTCACTTTTTCCACATCAAACAAAAAATATAGTCTTTTGCACTTTAAACCATTTCCAACAGTACACAAAATTCTCTCACTGTTTTACTTTCTTGGCTAACACCACCCTAATTCTTCCCTTTCAAGGCCTATCCAAGGAATCTGTGCACTACTGACCCAGAGGCTTGTTTCTCTAAACAGCACCAATGAAACAAATTATTAAATTACTTTGTGCAGCTAAAAATACTGAATGCTGTATACTACAGCTCTGTCAAGGGTGTCACTACTAAGTTGCATCAGTTTAAATACTTCTTGGAACCAACCTTCATCTGTGGCTTGTATTTTAAAACAATAGATGGGGAGGAAAAAGTTGAAACCTAATCCAACTTAATACATGTTACTTCTCAAAGAAAAAAAAAAAAAAGACAACAAACCCACTTCAAAGACCATTTCACAGGTTTTATCCCTCAAATCCCGTGCAAAATTGTGTCCCTCTTTTTCACAAGACCAAACTCTGGCACAACTGCTTTCATTTCCATGTTTTCGGGAATAGGCATGGAAAAGATGTTCATTAGATGTTTTTTCACAGGCTTCTGAAATTGTGTTGAGTGAGGGCAGGGATCAGATCTCCTGTTCTGAACTGAACTGTGCCTATGGGACAGTTCATTGCTGCCTGCACACTCCAGCACCCCTCCACTGAAAGCGAGCGTACCTCTGCTCCAGTAGCAGTCAGCACTTCCCAATGTGTCTAAGAGAAAATCAGCCCGAGTAGGAAAGAACGATTATTTAATGATCAGTCAGGCTCATTTTGATGGAACCAAGTTGTTTCCCTCGCTCGCCTCATTCAGTGGCTAGGCTGACGTGTCTGTAGAGAGAAGACGTGACAAGCAGCCCAAGGTCGGCTGGGTTTTGCCGCTACTAGTGTTTGCTCCCCAGAGTCCCTATCCACTTGTAATTTCATGTGTATGTGCAATTTCTTGCAGGAAGATGGCTTTATTTTATATGCATTTAGGGGCCAGATCCATTTTGCCATGACAACTATTCAATATGTAGTACAATGGGGACTAGCTTTTGACAATTGATACATAACAATAAATAATCAGATCTGATAACACAGTAAGTGTCTCGTGTGCACACATACTTGCAAAACCACACTTATTTTAAAGGAAATGATACAGATGTTTTTATGTTAAATATTACAAATAAAGATTCCATCTATTTCTAAACCCCTTTTTGACTGTATTTTTTTTTTCTTCGTAAGTTTCCCCGTCTGTCTCTCTCTTCTTTCTTCTCTTCTTCTTCCCATCCTCCTGATCTCTAATTCTTCTATGGTGAAAAAGGGAGGGAAAATTCCAAAATACAGCTGGGGAAAAGGGAACAAGAATGGCAAAAAGCAGTTAAACTGTGCAATCTGGGCCAAATATAATTGTTGTTTCAAAAATTAACTTTTTAGATAGTTTATGTTCAAATTAGCATCACAATTGTATGTTATTAGCAAGGGGTTCCATTTTACACCAATGAGATATAATTATGAAGTTCCTTTTAGAGACAAAAATTATTTTACTATATCGGACAAGTATTAAAATGTAGATTTTGATCTATGCCTTAAATGTACAATCAAAGGTGCCAGATCAGACAGCTTAATCTGAAACCCATTAAATACAGGACAATATTTGATTTTCTTGAACTACAGTTCTAGTCTTTAGTGTTTCTTATTGACGGTTATTCTTAGATGCAGAAGTACATTTTCATGAGAGAGGTGTTTGGCCTTGACTTCAGATCTACAGCAATTTCCACAGAATTTTCTGAAAAGAATGTTGGTCAGTGTTTTAAAACATAGGGGCCTAAATTTAGACTGTAAAATCTGTATTTAGCCCTGCAATGTACTGAGCACCCTGGCTGTGATCCAAGAAAGCACTTATGTGTTCCCATTAACTTTAAAACGCATTCAGGTCTATTATTCACTTTACCAAAAGAACTGAACTCAAATGCTTCAAATTAAGCATGCACATTAAGTAGCCTGTTGGACTCTGCTTTATATAGCTCCCAGTCCCGTTCTGCCCACAGCTAAGACCCTGACTCACTTTATTTGTGTGGCTTGACCTATTTCAGTAGTGGGACTCGTCATAGCAGTAAAATTACTCAAGCACATTATAGATTTCAGGGCTGTTTTTTCAAAAGGGCCAAGTGCCCATCAGACACACTTTCAGAACCTAGTTGAAGACACACATTTTAAAA
>VFFE01007226.1:2571562-2758606 GCA_008921705.1 Burhinus oedicnemus
TATTGAACTCTGCAAGACTTGCAAAGAATACACGTTCTATTATCTTTTCATTTCCATGGCATTTGTACATTTAAACTTTCATGCCTCATTGTGTCTGCATGTGATCATCTTGTACATGTATTTAAATTGCTGCTCTTGCCTCTGATCTTGAGAGACAAAACCAACACTGAATTCTTTTTCCATTATATATTTTTATAAAAGAACTACTGTAAAAATTAATCAAAGGTATGCTGGTTTTTATTGTTATTTTTTTAATTTTGGGGGGTATTTTCCTCATATTGCAGCGGTTTTGAAATTGAAACGTTGCACTGCTGAGAAAGTGCCATGAAAATATAACCCACTGCATTCCAGGAAAATAAATAAGCAAGGCCACCCAAATTTTCAATTAGTGCTAGTGCAGTATGCAGGAAATGGCTGGAGAACCGTCAAAGGCAGCCTTAGGCTGGGTCGTGGATACGGAACAGTGACAGGAAGGTTTGAAGCAGGAATACAGGCTCAGTGTGAAGATGGCTCTTCTCCAAGGAAAACTGCATGCTAATAGGTTAATACTGATTTCCTGAAACATACAGCCTGGGTATTACATGCTGGAATTTACATTCTGACAAAGGCAATTGCTGAGCCTCAAGACTTTGCTTTTTCGGTGATGAAATAACACTAGAAAGTTCAAGCTGCATTATATATTTCATGTTTTAAGCTTATTAAACATTCAAAGTACAAACTGTGCACATATTTTTAAGCCACCTGAAATAGCAACAGCCTCGCGAGTTTGGGAAACTAGTATGAGAAACATTACATTTCAATAGGTCAGGCTTGACTGGACTAATACCATCAACAGATGCTGACCAAGGTGAAGTGATGCCACTTTCAGAGTAAATCTGTCCTGCATGCAGAAAAATTGCCCAATCAAGCAGACGCGCACAGTATCAGGAATGAAACTCTTTGTCTTTTAGCACAGCCTTTACAAAGCGGTGTTTGGAAGATATCTGAGGACTGAGTTGGACAAAGCTCTTCAGAAGATGAAAAACTAAAAAGCACAAAAGAAGACACTACATCTCTTTCTGCAAGTCAGAGGAAGGGCTCCCTTTGACGACAGAAGGAGCTGTGCCAGACCTTCATCCTGAACAAAATGAAAAAGGAAAGAAACTTAAAGACCAATCCAGCCAAAGAATCCAGCCAATGTTTCTCTACAAACTTCCTCCTATTTTACTTTATCCAACTGATTTTGCGACTGTCAGCTGAGGGTGGCACTGCAGCATCACAGGAGACCGTCATCCCACCAGCCAGACCCATGTACTTCCTCGGCTGTTTTTACAGAGGGTGGCTGGCAGAGGAGCACACAAAACAAATGCAGCCACGAGTGGAAGTGGGGAAGACACGGTGGGTCTTCCACCAGCCTCTGTGGGGCCAAGATTTCTCTGTGTATCCATCTTAATATCAGCAGGCAGTGCTAATAAAGTTTTTGCCACACCACTTCTGTGGGGATGATCCCATGCCACAGCAAGCAGCCAGTGGTGCCTAGCTGTGCTCCCCTGAGCCCCAGCCACCCGTTTAAGTCACAGCTGTGTCTGTACCTGGTTGATCATATTTATTTACAAGGTCCACACCATTTTTGTTGTCTTTCACCATTTGGAAAACTGGAAGCCATCCTGCGAGTCTTTTTAACGGTCCTAATTGCACTAAAGTCACTGGGAATTCCGCCCAGATAGAGCCTGGAAGAAGTGGGCCACAAAAAGAGACCCCAATTATTTGCATTAGAAGGCAGAAATAATCTCCTTGCAGTTCCAGACCCTCCCTAGAAAAAGTTCTGTAGGATTGAATGTGCTGAAAATGACTTGGGGTCCATCGAGTGATGCACTTTCCACCTCTTCTTGGGGAAGCTGTTTTAAATAAGCTGTGTCAAAATTTAAATCAGCACAGAATATTTTAAGTTTCAAGTACCGTACCTACCCTGGAACCTTTTTAGTTTAAAGTCAGTAATTGTGTCACTTGCCTATGAAAGAGCAACTAACAGAGCAGGGAAGGAAGTGGAGGGAATTTGGGGAGTTTTAATTTGTTTTCACACATAATGGTACATTTTTTGGTCATATGTGATAATTATTTAATCAAATGGAATTTGCCTGGTGGTATTTCACATGACACCACTGCCAATCACTGCAAAGTAAACAAATCCTTCAGGTGGTGAAAGGAGAGTTTACTCATCTGTCTTCTGGTGAGCTGCATGCTGTGATTGCTGAATGGCACATCTAATATTGCTGAATTGATCCATGGGCAGCTAAGTGGAATAGACACCAATTCAGGGCAGCATTTATGTGTTTTGGGGAGCCTGGACAACTTCCATGAACTTGGACACGTGTGTAAGGCTGGGTATATGCTCAGTCATTGTCCTGAATCAAGATGCTCTGCTGAATTGAAGCCACAGCTTTTATGAAAAGGTACTTCTTCCCTATAGGAAGAGAGCCTCATTTCCTTTCCATGTGAACACTTGATCCATGATAAATGTCTGTAAAGTTCCCCTTCACCAAGTTTCTTAACTGCTGAAGAATAAATATTTAAAGAATCACAAATGCTATAATGAAAACCACGTAAGATGCTACAAGATTGTTCCCTATTGTACAAAAAAACAGAGGAGCTGAAGCTTGCAGAAAACTTCATTTTCCCAGGTTGAAAACTGATCTACTGTACAATATAGCATGTATTATCTTTGTGTGATATTTTTAAAACAATACCTTAAATGCCATTGGCTTAATTCTTACCATATTACTATAACAAAACTATGGAAGCTCTGCAGAAGACCGATGGAGAGGAGCTTTGGAGATTGCATCCGTAGGGCACTGAGCTCTTTAACTTCTATTTGGTGAAGTCCTGAGGATTGGACCCATGTTAAAGATTAAGGACATGCCTAAGTGCCTTGCTGGATGGGAGCCAGAGTGTTCAGCACCTTGCAGGACTGAGCCCTTTGCTGACACTCCGGACAGAGACTTAGAATATTGAACAAATTCTTTAGGTGGAGTAAAAGTTATTATTTAAAAAAAAAAAAAAAAGGCACATGTTTCCTAATTGTAATATGCACGTAACACCTGTAGCACTTACCCTCAGAAGCAGGGGGCCACCTGATGGGAACTACCTACAGATTTTAGAAATACAATTATGCATGTAGAGTTGAACAACAAGACTTTTGGTTAACTCATTTGGGTAAAAATCCTGGTTCCATGGAACAAAATGGGAGCATTGCCATTTTTGTCACGGGGCCAGGATTTTGCTCATCCCTTATTACATGACATAGGCTGATTTGGAGCCTTCTTCGAACTCCAAATTTGACTCTAATATTAAATTAAATGGTAATTTCCTATGGCCAGTGACCAAATTATCCAATAATATCTGCTTAATACAAGCAAAATAAAAAAGGTGGAAGTCATGTTATTTTAATGCAACTGAATTGTTTCCTGAATTTTAATCAAATGGGACAGAAGGAACAAATTAGTTAGACAAAAAAATTACAGCAATTCAGAGGTATTTTGAACACAACCACACACCTTTGCACAGGTAAAACTCATTCTCAATTCTAATCTCCTCCCCTTCTTGCCCTCCCTACAATTATTGTTTATGTCAAACACAATGGAAGCAAAGGCTTTCTACTTTGGAAGGCAAGAAAATCTATAGGAAGTTTAACCCTGATGCCTCTGGTCTCCTGCAGATCAAAGGAAGTTCCCTGTTCTCCTCTCCAGATCGGCATGCAACTGCTCTGGGAAAAAAACCTGGGGAGTGATCATAGTAAAGGCTGAGGGGACTGTCGTAGAGACATTCCTGGGCTCAGAACATCACCTGGCTGTCCAAACGCTCCTGCAGCAGTCACACAGCAGATGTGCAACTGGCATCCGAGCATCCCAGCTGCAGAGTTCGGGCTTTGGCCCCCACGCACATGCCTGCACTGAAATTCTAGCCCACCGCCAGACCTCCTGCAAGCCAGTGCCAACTTCCGCAGAAGCAGAACATGATTAGAAGCAATTTTCACCTTGCATGTTCTGTATGTTTGTAATTTGCTGTGAATTAATGCGGAACATTCCTATACAAATTCTCTTTTCACCAGCAAAAGGCATATCCGTGTATTTGAGCCGGGGGAGAAAGAGAAACCTGTTGTTGCAGTCAATGTTTTCTTCTTTTGTTTCCCCTTCAGCCTCCAGGTATAAATGCTACATTGAGAAAATGGCTATTTAAGAGTGGAGTCTGACTCTATGTTATCATTAATTTTCGCGGTAGCTACCAAGAAAAAAATAATTTAACAATATTTTTCTACCCTAAATAGCTACGGAGTAATTTCAAACGCGATGCAGGAGATGAAGAACTAGTAGAGGAAGGAGGTGAAGAACTGGTAGACAAATGCAGGTTTTGCTGTTGAAACCATTAATGAGAACACAGCCCCTTAGCAGAATTATTTACCTCGTTGCTCTGTGATAGATCAATATGCATTTCTCCTCTCTCAAGATACATCACCACAGTAAAATGCCACGATAAAAAAACTAGCTCAACTTAAAAACAAGTGTGGTGACAGACAGAGGAAGAATTAGGCATGCAGCCTTCTGCAAACGATCAACAACTTCTTATGCACAAAGCTACTGGTTTTTTGATTTATGTTCCTCTACTAGTTTTATGATTTTCAAAAGCCACCAGAGGGAGCCCATAACCTCTCATAAAAATAAGTAAAGGCACGTTGGGGTTGGCAGTGAAAAAATGGGGTAAGAATTAAGCTGTCTTTGGATTTCAAAGAAATATGCTAATTGCTGATTCACCAAGATCCACATAGATGGAAAAGTTCTGGACAATGACGCTTGATACACATAGAGGTATTTTAGAAGAGCCTTTTAAATTTGGTCCTGACAACTCACAATAGTTCTAGTATGCCAAAAGACACACGTTAGAGGTGAGGATGAAATGATGTAGGCAGCCAAATACCATACAATACATAATCATTTAGGAATATACTTTCAAATTCTGCTGTTGCATCTGTGTAACACCATCAGGTGCATGAAAACATGAGCGAGGTTATTTACAAGATGGCCTCAGGGGCTGCTTCACACCATTGCCAGAGTCTACTCCCTTTTAAATGCTGATGGCTAAGGTTATCACTGGGAAAAAGCTGATTCTTTGGATGAAAGAGTGAGGAGCATGGTGTCACAAAGCACTGAGGTGATCCAACAAGTGTCTACACCTTAAATGTTAGTGATTGCAGTGACTAGCATGGAGAAGTACTTCAAAATTTAAAAGACAGGTAGGCATGCTGCTGGGGGACATGGTTTAGTGGTGGTTTTGGCAGTGTTAGGTTTATGGTTGGACTCAATCATCTTAAAGGTCTTTTCCAACCTAGGCGATTCTATGATTCTATGAAAATCTGGACTAACATACTGTATGACTTGGTACCAATTTGGCTCTTAATCACTTCGTCACTGATTGATATGACTGTTACCTAGACTAGAATATAAAACAAGCAAGGAACTATGCAGCTGGTCCAAATGGACTTACCAGACCCAATGATTGGGCACTTTTACCAGAAAAGGCTGAAAATACCAAGTATGAGTCATGATTCCTTACTATAATTGCCTCACATAATGGTTCTCCCAGAAGTTTGATAGGGTCTGGCTAAAACAAAAGTAGAGTCTAGGAAAAGCCCATGAAATTTGGCGTGATGATACAGCACACCGCATATAATTTGTTTGCCCTTGCCTAGGTCAGTATCTTCAGGATGCAAGCTCTAGTTTTCTAGATATGGGAAAAAATGAAAAGCTTAAAGTACAGAAAAGCCTAAGAGGAAGACAGACAAAAGGTAAGATCTGATAGCAAGACCTGACACGTGAAAACACTGTTTCTTTAAACAACCAAGTAAAATTAATGAAGATTAGATAAGTTCCATTTGCTGTAGCCAAGAACTGAATCTTAACCCTTATTAACTCTTGGGAAAGGCGCTACAACACACTACTCTTTTTCTGGGCATAGAAGAAAAGACATCTTGCATACATCTTTCCCTTGATGAATAGTCACGGGTTTTAATTGCAACATTTTTCAAATCAAGCTTCAACTAATAACTGGCCAAGGCTGTCTGCAAGAAGCTGTGTGTCTTTGTGACACTTTGATTCTGGAGGTGCACACAGAACATAATTACCTACAGCTTTTGCAGATGTAATCGTAGAGCGTTATTTTCAGCTTTTACAGCAAACTCTTACCATTTGTTTTAATTCCACTCCTGTGACCTCAGCGATGGAGGAAATAGTTCTTTCCCAGTTCTAGCTCTGTAGTCCTCTGGGGAAGAAGATGCTTTAAACAATGCCTGAAGTGCCTAACCAATATGCAATTCTGTTTACACACACGTTACAAATAGACTAGTCAATGCCACAAAGCAAAAGCCAGTGAAACTTGGATTGGTAATATTCCTGCAGTGCACATCTCCACTGCAGCGGTGGCTGAGTGCTTTAACACTACTGATCTCAGCAAAAAAGGGTCTAATTCAACATTCAAAATAAGCACTCTCATCTGATCTACCTTGCTTGGTCCATAGGACAACTTGTTAAAGACAAATAAATAATAAATAAATAAAAGGAACAAAAGGTATCAGCGTGTTATCTCTGGCCTCTCTTACTTTCTAGGAGAGACAGTACAGAGTTGCAGCCAGTTTATTATTTGAGTACCCCGCACATGAGGGATCAAGTAGAGATCAGTTAATTAAAAAAAAGTTATATTATTAGAACATCATAATTAAGGGGGGAAATTGTTTGAAAGCCAGGAAATTCCTCCTTTAGTTTTCACAAAGTCCTGACTGTTAGAGCTTCCTCATTAAGAGAGAAAACTCGTTCTACCAGAGGCTACACAGATTACAAGGTGCAGAGGAGGCTGCAGGAGAAGAGCTCATGCCTCAGTCAGGTAAAAAAGGGCATCCCATCGGTGGAGAAAAGTCCACCCTGATAAAGAAGCTCTGCAAGGCGCCAGAGCGAAAGTCCCAAACATGACTGTCATGTCACGTCTCTCATGAACCCCTATAAAACCCAGCCCATGTCTGCTCTTACTGCTTTAAAGACAGCTATCTGCAAATTGTAAAACGAAGGCAAAAATCTCTTGTTCTTCACCCAAATCACAGCCACTCTTCCTCCCCCTCAGATTGTGCCGGGAAGGGCTGCAGCTGTGGCTGGAGCGCTGGGGTGGGCAATGGTGTGCCCACGCAACTGGGGAAGGCAGGGCTGCCGTGCCAGGGGTGCTGCGCTCTCGGCACGGTGGCCGGCACCCCGCGGGGTGCACCGGGGCTCTGCTGGCTGGGAGGGCAGCTGGAGTCACCTCCAAACCCACATACATGGCACAGCCAGACACGCCGGTAAGCCTAGGAGCCGGCTGCAGGGGGGCTGCATTAAAAATTCTACGCCCAGGAGGCAAGCGTAGGACTGTAGCTGTTCCTGAAGCTCAGCTCCCTCAGGCTCCTTCCTCATCCCCATTCCCACGACTCGGCACAGTTGGGGATCGCTTCTGCTGCCTTGGCCGGCTGTCGCTCCCTGCCCATCTCTCTTTGAGCCCATGAGTCACTTCCTCTCCTCAGATCCCACCTTTCAAAACTTCCTTTTTCCTCTTTGGGGGTATGTCTGAAAGCCTCTTCTGAAAGCGGGCATTGGGCTTACTTATCCACGGACAAAAGTGCCTCTGGGAAGCAGCACGTTCTCTTGTCTGATGATGTCCAGCTAAGAGCACACAGGCTCATTTGTGTGGTCCCCGTCATGCCGGTACGCACAGCTCCACACTAAGCCTCCTCCTGTCCTCTGCTTCCACATGCTGCAGCTGTGGGGTGGTGCTGGAGGGCTTCCTACCTCATCCCCTGCCCACAGGCGTGGGGCAGACAGAGGGAAGAGGAGAAGAAGGAGAGACCCAGCTCGCCCCAGCCCGCTCACCAGCCCCATCAGCTGCCTCTTGTTCAGAGAGCAGCAGACCTGGGGTTCAGCCACAGCTGGAGGGAAAGCAAGAAAGTAAAACCAAAGCAACTTTGACTTAAAAAAATGGGGTTCTTTTCATTTATCCCATTTTTTGAGCATTGGGAATTCAGGTTTTAAGGTTTTCCTCTGCAACCATGAGGGCTAGAAATGTGTTTCTTGGAGAGGAGCAGTGGACCCTCCTGAAATCAGTGACAGTGACAGGAGCTGCTCTGGCAAGCCACCGGTGCTGGTCCCTTGGGAAGCTCACGGCTCTTTGTGACACTCCCTTAGGTGAGATGGAGGGTTTCCATATTCCTGCCCCTCACAGGCAACAAGCACCAGGAAAGATAGAGGGGGAGGAGAGCGTGAATGTGAGGGGAGAGGTGTAGGGAGGAACCTGTCAGGGTTGGAGCAGTGGTTCAGGCACAACTTGTTCCCTGGCAGATTTCTGTTATCAGCAAGATAATCACATTGGCCAACAACTTAGTCTGCAGGTACGGAGGCCAAATCTGGCTGTGCTCAGCAATTTAGAGTGAAGCTATTAGTTAACTCCCTGTTTGTCACTGTATTTTCAAGATTATGTTGTTGGATCAGTGTGCTTTGACTTCTCCAGCCTTCAAACTGTTTGGAAGGCTGTGTTTTCTCCTCCAGGGCCTCTGAGACCTTATGACCTAACGTTTTGCCTGCATGTAAGGCTGTTATCATGTCCTTACCAAGCGGCAGGAAGCATATTGGGGCCAGATTCTCAGCTGGTGTAAAACCACATCTGGAACGGGGCGGGGCATGCAGGTTCACGCTAGCTAAGAATTTAGCCTCTCAAAGTTATAACAAAATGTGCTTGTGGAAAAGATCGTTTATTTGATTGTTTTACAGCTGGGACTTGCAGTCTTTCATGCTAATTTCACACCACGCTAATTAAGCCACCAGGCAGGCAATTGCAGTATTTAAATTAAGCATGCAAATCAATGTGGTGTTGAAAGATACTGCTTCATGAGTATCTTCCATTCTCAAATGTTACAATGCTTTTCATGGCCAAATATACTCACAGAACTGAGAAGGAACATGGAGAAAATAAACTCTGTGTACAGGTTCCCATGTGTCACCATCCTGCAGTTACAGGGCTGCATCCCTTCTGATCAGCGGGTTTCAGTCCTGGCCAGCCTGCCATGTCTTTGGAAGCACAGACCTGATACCGTGACATTAGCCCTACTGACACCATGCTCGCTTTCTTAGTGATCTGGGAATACAGATCAAAAATCATGGGTTAAAGAACATCATCTATATCCTCTCCAAAGCCTGCCAGTTGCTAACAGTATGGAGGCAATGCAAATCTATTTTAGAATTTGCTTTACTCTGCTCTTCACGGCGGGTGTGAGAAGCAGGCTGTGCCCCACAGTCCCTTGTTTCTTAAAGCCCACCCAAACTGGCATGGTGCTTAGGCAGTCACGCCTTATTTTCCTACAGTACAAATATAGACAACAGCTCTCAAATGTACAACGTGGAGTAGTTGTTGAGAGCATGTGCTCCACCGCCACTGCCAATCAGCTGTGGTCCCTGCTCTGAATTATCCCCAGGGGAAAAAGAGCCCAGCAGCCAAACTAGCCAGGGAGGACGAATTAGTGACACAATATTCCCACCAAAGCCTTGTACGCCATATCACCTAAAATCTGGTTTTGCCACAACACAGAGCCCTTCTCTCTGTGGACCACATTTGCCTGGATCCTGATGTAGGACAAGCTGGCCACTTTTTTCCCATCTGAGAATAAGAGAAAAACCTCAAACAGCTGAATTCCAGGAGATTACCTGATAGCAATAATACATTCTTGCCTTGCTGAAAACTTTGCACCGTGCATTTGGGCCACTATATGCAGTTTGCTAAGGCAGCAAATTAATCTGTCAGACATTAGAGGAGCGTATGGGTTCTCCTAGGCAGGAATAAAAAAGTAGCAGTAATCAGTGCTTGCTAATAACATTGAGTGGGCAACACTAAGTATAGATAGGAGCAAAATTTTCCAGAGAAAGAAATGGCAATTTTACATAAAAAGACTAATAAATAACCATAAAGTCAAATTAGGAAAATCTCACCCCTCCTCCGCTTTTAAAATGTTTTTATGTTCACAAGGGTTTTATACAAAAGACAAAAAACACAAGTTGTATCTTGCTGCTAAATCTAAAGTAGCATTTATTTTTCAAAGGGAATTTTCCCCAACAATGTGTCGCTGTAAATTTCTTATCGAGAAGTGACAAAGAAGGGGATTTCTCTTTTCAGATTGAGAGAGCGGCTTTGGTAATGCTTGTATTCATTCAGCTTTTCATTCCAAACATCATCCATCATGCTGTATGTCCCTTACACTGGACTGCAGAAAACATACCACAAATTCTACTTGGAACAGCAATGCATCTTGAACAAAGCTGACTAAACTCAAAATTAAGTTTTCAACAACTGCATGTTAAAAAGAAAATCAATGAAAGAAAAACATCGAGCTCTACTGAACAAACATCCTGCAGTTAAAAAAAATATGTTTTGATTGATGAAGGAAAAAGCCATGACATTTTAGGTGGCCTAACAGAAATTTCAAGGATCATATTAAAAAGAAAGCAGGCATTGTATTAAAATGGAGTTATCCCAAGGGATAACTGGATTATACTGGGAAACCAGGACATAGACTGGCTTTAACCTTTTCTTCAAGCAGTTCATTGAATCTTGCTTTCTTCATCTCATGTCCCCAGGTCGGGGAGTTTACCTTCAGGATCATCATCTTTCTCGGTTGTGAAGCAGCTCTAATCCACTTCCTTGATACTCCTGTGATCGATTAATGCCCTGCTAATCCTGTCCTGGCCAGGCACAATGTGGAAAACTAAATATATTACATTATCTACAAGAAAGGTATTCAGGAATCTAGGTTTGGATCCAAGACACTTTTACCTCTACAGAAAGGTCAGGACAAAACACTCCATAAGATTTACTGAGCTGCGATATCTACAAAAGCAGCAAGGTAAGCTCCAAGGAGAAGCAGTATCTTTCATCAGATCAACCGGTACAGCTGGAACAAGCAGACAACCTTTCAGGCACAGAGACCCGGTGCAGCTACGGGCAACATCTGAAGTTTAGTTTAGATTAGGCCTGCACTGAAAACAAGTCTTTTGGCATTGGACATTTACATAATTATCCCTTTCTAAGGTAAATTTTTTATACTCTTTATGGAAAACATTTTCGTAGTGTAATTAGAATTAAATTCCCAGCTTTTATTTTTATGACGGCCAAATCCCAGATACTTTTATAGGATCTCGTATGCTGGAGCTAATAATGCAAATGCATTTGTCAAAATTAGCTATATTTTTAGTATTGGAAACCTCTGTCCAGTCTCACAAATTCTTAAACTGAGTACATAGATTCCAGTGAATTGACGGTTCTTTTCCAACAGCTCAATTTCTATCCTTACAGACAATATGAATCATACATGTTCGTGAGAAAGTGTAGGTCAATGAAATTCCTATGCAAAATGCAACTTCCTGTTGGGTGAACTTGCCAAGTGAGTGTCTTCACTTACAATACTTCGGATGCTACTCTGAATGGTATCCTTGCACAGCAGTACCGCTTCAGTAGAAGCAACCAGGTGCTCTTCTTCCTTGTATGTGCCTAGGCTTGTTTATCTACTTCCAGTCAGTTATGCAGGCACAGGTGTCCCCACAGGCAGATCGCTTTTATGTATGTCATCTTCGTGGAGCCAAAACTGCTCTGAGAACAAAATTCCCTGAATTTTGCCCTGAATTCCCATTCCTCCGGTGCATTATCAGTGGGATTCTTGAGTGTTTACTCAATCCCAGTTAGCTGCAGCTGTGCAAGCCCATGGCGAGTTCCTCCTCTGTGTATAGTAGCTGCCATTGCATCCTATTTTATTCCTCTTTCAGATATAGAAACAGTGGCACAGTGTAAAATCACCGTAACCAAAACTCTCAACAAAAGAAAAAGCCGCCATAAAAAAGCCAAGCAGCTGCTTGCATTTGTATTTTCTTGTTCGCAGGCAGCCTTGCCAGCACAAAGGAAATGAGGTGTACTCACGCTGAAAAGAAACAGGCCCCTTCTACACGGCCAGGGCCCCTGGGCTTCTGCTGGTGAGGCTGCTGGTACTCATGGCTTGGGCTCTGGAGGAAAACCGTAGGGACCTTCTTGCCTCACCTCCCTCCTGGGCAAGCGCAGCTTTCTCCTCTCTGGGTGGTCTCGCCAGTGATGGAGGTCTTGTCCTTCCGCTCCTGGTCTGACCCAGGAGTGAACTGAGCTCATTAAATGTACTTGCCTTTCCTTTGAAAAAAAGAAAAAGGGTGGAAATCGGTAGATTCAGGTTATGATACTACATTTCTATTTAAAAAAATAAAATAAAATGGTGTGCTTGTTTGTAGAAATCAACAGCATTTCACCTATGTGATGCATCTTTCTTGGGAGCAACTGTCAGATCAAGCATTTCAAGCACATCATTTCCAGAAGAGAGGAGTTAGACACACTCTTGATCGTGTGCTTCTGTTTATTCTGCATAAGGGATCTAGGACACCTGTGTTAGTTTTAAAGCTACTACATGTACAGCACTTGACTGCTATATTTTGGCAAGTCCCAGCTGTTATTTCACATGTGTGAACTAAGAAAATACCCAAGGTAAACACAGACTTAGAAGAAGTACCAAAAACATTTACAATAAAGTGCAAGTATGGCCCAGTATGTTAACCTGCTAATATATACAGTGTGCTGGCCCTGCTCTATTTTCCTTTAGAGAGGGAAAGGAAAAGAGATGTAACAAGGCCGGAATGAAACATCAGAACCAGTTACCAGTTATTTCTCCTAAAGGAGCAGCATTAATATGAAAATCACTTTTCTTTACTTATAGTTGTTACCAGCCAAGCTTACCCAAATGTGGGCAATGCAGAACAGAAACATTTTTTTTCCTGTTCGTTTTGTGCATCTGACAGCATTTAATCTAAAAATCAGTTTAAATCCAGATTACTTACATGTGTGCACATGCTCACGCTCCCCCTCTACGCATACAATGTTAAAAGGACATTACTGATGATCATTTATTTTTCTCTGCTCTTGCTGCATTTCATAATATCCCTTCTCTCTTGAAATACTGCCAGAGAAGATTGTCTTTAATACACTTCAGTGGTGTCAAGAGAACCTCAGGAAATGAGAACTGAGGTGAACCTAAGATCCACCCTGTGCCACCCGTACTCTGATTATACATACTGCTTTGTACAGCAGGTAAAGACCCACACTCCCGATGTCCTGCCTTCAAAAACCAATATTCTGTCTGCTTTCCATCTCCTCTCATTAAAGTCAATTAGTTTGACCTGCTTGGTTTCTCCTCCAGAAGCGATGTTCTATTATTACCTACTCTTGCCCACAATCAGGTTTGAGTTATGTCTTAGAAACTCTTAGACTTCAGTAGAAATGAGTTGTACTAGAACGACAGGATTTCTTTATCTTCATTATTTCCTGTATGTGGGTCACATCCTTTTAAGTATGATCATCGGCTCTGTAAATACGACACTTAGAGGTAAGCATTCCAACTGCCACCTGGCATACCCATAGTCTGTGAGCCATATCTTCTACTGGGCAAAGAAATAAAAAAAAAAAAGAGCTATTGATTCAAACTCAAGGGCCAAATAAGTTATTTCCAGGCAGCAGCTTGAGCATAGAGTAAAGTTTCCTGAGGCATATCAGAGTGGAGCCTAGCAGGTATGAGAAGCTGTAGGAGAAAAGGGTCACTTCTTGATTACTGATGAGACCAACACTTTGTAATGGGATGGGAGGACTTCCTGCGACCAGGGTCAACTCAAGCTCTGAAGGAACGTTTCACCATGTTTTTGTTCTCACTTGCCAAATTCAGCCCTGATGTAAATGAGCCCTGTTCTGCTGAAGCTATGCAATAGGCAAATTAGCTTGCTGTGTAAGAACCACGCGCCATTTTGTGATTAACTGATTTCTCGCTCAAAAGCTGTCAGCACTTAAAGATGAATATTGTATTTGTCCCATATTTGACAGGGCAATGTTCAGCTGAAGTATCATGTCCCTCTAATTGTAGGCGCTTCAAACTCAATAATGTTTTGCTTACGTCAGTCACTGATCATTCACTACTCCCATTCATCATAATCCTGTATTGCTCTAGTTCACTCAGCAGTAATTCTAGCTGACTTTCATCATTCCCATGGAAAACATATACCAACAATTGAATCTCTCAGCACAAAGAATCAACCTCATTTGGAGGTTTGTAAACACACCGAGGAAAAAACCCATGTGAGCAATAGCAACGCCTAAGTATGTAAACCTCTGATAATAGTAAAGCTCATTTTGTCAAGGGTGAGATGTTAATTTGATGGATTCAGGCATTTTATCCTTCTGATGCCAGACAATGCAATGCATTTTGCAGTGATAGATCTAATGATTCTTGAGAGCTTCCTGGATAACTTGAAAAGAAGAAGGGGAGGAAAAAAAGACAAGGAAAAGGCACATGCAGTTATCTACAGAAGTTCATAGAAAGCCACCGATACAGTGCAATCTAGAAAACATTCCTTTACTATAGTGATAGGACTATGAGATAGTTAAATATCATCTTTAGAAACAGTAAAGTAAATCCCATTACTTTAAGACAAGGAGAGTAGGTGCCCAAGGCAGAGAAAATTTTGCTTCCTTTATTTCTTACCCTCGCAGAGGTTGTGCATACTGAACTCTGGCCAACTCTTTCCACTGTCCATCCAGTTCCACCACCTCTGATGACTTGTTTGAAGTCCTGCAGAAAATCTGGGTGAAGGCTGAGAATGAAGCAAGCTCTTCTGTCTCCTTGCCCCATGCTGTAACCATGAGACCACCCTCCTACATAAGAGCCTGAAGATATCACAGTATCAGGCAAAAGGCACTTATATAGCTTTCCATGTATTTTAGCCAAAACAGCTTTGCAATACTGGAGGATAAGCAGTGAGCATAATAGTTTGAGGCTGATGGCTCTATCAAAGAAATATTTACATCAGGTCAATACTGGCTTACTATGGTCTTTACTAGCTCCCATTGTGATGATTTGGATGTCCTTTCAAGTCTTGAAAGAAGGAAATGAGTCTTAGCATTAGCTTTCTAAAGACTACAATTGAGTTTCTAGAAAGAGTGAGCATAACTGCTGGATAGCTGTCTATGTGTAAATAACGTTAGTAATGAGGAATTGTAAGTTGTGCTCATTTTGTGTATATGTATACAATACGTAGTAAAAGGAACAAGAGAAAAGAGGAGATGAGAAGCTGCACAACTGAATTGTTTAGGTTGCAAGACTTAAAAAACCACTCTACGATAGGGAGCATGCACAACAAAATAGCAAAACAGGATCTGATGAAGCTATTGCCTAGGCCACCATCCTATAGGCTCCTGAACAAAAACAATCCCTCATAATGTAGAATGTTTGTAACTTGGAAATTTTTATAACTCACCAGTATTGCAAAAGACACTACAGTGTAAGAAGATCATACTTAGAATCACAGAATGATTTAGCTGGGAAGGGACCTTTGGAGGCAGAGCTAATGTTAGGTCAGATTTAGTGTTCATGCCTGAAGTTCCTAAACCAAGAAAGAAGTTTTTTTAATTCTGTCCTTAGGTTGTCTGTCAGTGCTTCAGTTACAGCATAAACCCAGCCTGACCCAGAGACATCTCATTTATTCTTGTAGGCTTGATTTACACCTGCTGCATCCAAACCAGGGATGGTTTCAGAGATCAGTTTCTATACTGACCTGATTTCAGTGCCTTCAGAAAATCTCTTTTCTTCTGGCTCTCATGGAGACCTGTTCCTCAAAGAAACATCCTAAACCTCCACCAACTTCTTATTAGTTCCATTATGGACCAAAAGCACTGAATTGCTTTTCCCAGCAAATGCTACGGTGCTGGAGACAGCGACCCCTATTCTAAAGATCTTATGTGTGGACTTTTAGCAGGACGTTCTCCCAGAAATAGCTTTGGTAGGAGGAAGAGTTGTTTCCATCCACTTTTTCTGATGTCGTGTCTGGTTTATATTTATTCTGTGTACTGCATTTCATTTCAGATGCAAACTTGCCTCTCTCCCAGTGCCTACAAAACAACTGAAAATGGGTAAACAGCTTGACCTTCTCTGGACTTCCAGTGGTCCTTCTGTTGACTTCGAGGATTGTGTATCATTTGCTCCTTCTAACACTACAATGTTAATGCAGTTAATAATATATCATGCATGCCTTGGTCCTCCTAGCTCACAGATGTAATGGCTGAGAGTGCGAAGAAGAGGAATTGACTTTAATTTTTTGCTTTGCATGACATGATGGAAAAGATTCTTCGAGGAACAAGTAGGTACTAAGAGAAAGCTGTTTTGGAGCTACAGAGCCTTATAAGGACCTTTTCAAGGAGTCAGACCCGTGCAGAACTATCAGTGCTATGAAAGATTAGTACTATGAGTTAGGAAAAGAAGCGACTGCAGAAGAAACAGTCTATCTTTATTGCCTCTTAAACCAATTAGGGGTCAGACCACCAGCATCTCTACATCCTGCTTTTGCTCATGGTACTCGTGGATTCTAAGAATGTTGACATTTCACTTCAACTTTGTAAGAAAATTAAGAGAAAAAAATGGATGTGTTATTTTTTAGATGCTTCATGTTCTATAAGTAGTGTTGTAGCTATGATGGTCTAATGGTATAAGCAAGGCCAGGTATGTAGAGAGAAGTACTGTCTTTTATTAGACTAACTAAAATAGTTGAAAGGATAGACAAGATTTAGAGCATGCAATCACCAGGTAAAAAGAATAAAACGTCTTTAATTACATCAAGCTAAACTGTGGAAAGAGCTAACTACATGGTTACAATCACTGACCCCCTGTGTACAGGCTTACGGGGAGAAAGAGGCACGAAACCTGTCTGTCGTCTGCACCCTTCAAGATGAGTCCCCATTTACGATTCCTGATTCTGAAGTTTGGGGATTGCTGTCCCCAGAGACTGAAAGGGACAGGACTTTTTATTTCCCTCTTTTCTGAGTGTCATGCATGACAGGCTGCTTTTGATAGGATTTTTATGCCAGGAGTGGGAAGTTAGGAGGCAGACAAACATCTTGCTGGTCAATACACGTTTGTACGGCACATTGTATCTGTCTAATGCATCTGTTGGCAAGGGATGGCAAACAAGCCCATTTCTTACCTCTTTGACTGGTAGGTAGTCCTGTTTAAGTCAATGGGACCAAACTCAAAGTGTAACATTTAGGATGGATTTAAGTCTTCGAAGAACGGAGACCTGAAAGAACAAAATCTCTGTCTTTAGAAAGCCTGCAGATGGCATTGCTCAAGCAAGCATGTTTGAATTCTTCATGACAAGAGAAAAATATCTGAATAAAAACTTTCCAAGCAAAAGAAATTTGGCGCCTTCCATTTTCTAGTATATTTTCCCTTGGATGCAGCTGCACTTACTAATTGTATATAAAACAAAGCTTTGGGTCCTGAAGCTTAACTTTGTATCCTTGTCCTATAAAAGTAAATAAATAGGAACACTAATGAAAGATTGTTAGAATTTAGATGAGGGGGCAGAGATTTAATAAATGCTACTAAGGTACAATCTTTTAAAAATAAAGGTACACCATTTGGAGACTATTCTGTTCCCATTCTAATGTAATTAACACAGATGCGTTCACAAGTATTTCACAAGGAATTCTTGTGTGCTAATCCAGCCAGGCAATAGAAACAGTGCTCTCAACCAGCCAGCAGCAATGAGTGAAAAAGAAGGTAACAGCAAACGCTGTGCATTAGAAATCAATGCACAAATACAAGATTTTGTAAAACGACATTCTAACTGTGATCAGCCTGGAAATATGTGGACAAAAAGGGGCTAAAACTTGAAATTAATAATTTCAAATTTTTCTTATGGATTAATATAGGGCTAATTTTCTGGAATGCCTATATTCAGAAAAGATGTCATTTTATAGATGACAAAAATATTGATTATGTTACGGCAATAACTTTAAACATTTTTTACTATTTGATAGACTGGCATGTAGGCAGACAATTGCAGAGTATCCAACTTAAGAATGGGAGATGAGAACAGACACTCCCCTCTGGTTCTGGGACCCATCCCATGAGGAACAAACAGCTGCATCAATACGACAATATACGCTGGTGGCTTTCCATACCATGGATGAGAAAGACTGAACAGTCTTTGGGAAGGCTTCCTTTGGGAACTCTGGTAGGATATTTGTCAGATTTGTTTAATATACTGGCAAATGTCTTAATTCTCCTTTGGCTCATTGAATAGCTCCTCAGCAGCAATTTGGCTGGTTAAAAAGTTCTTGAGAACTTTTTTTACTCACCATATCATCTCCACAACAAATGGACATCTACATTTGCTCCAGAGTAGTGAAAAAGGCTCAGAAACAACAAACAATGAATTTTCTCAAGAATTACACTTAAGGAATTAAGAGTTTTTTTCTTTTTTTTAAACATTTTTAGGTAGATAATATTAGCAAGATTTTTCGGTTTATCTTTCTCTAAAATAGGTGCACACACATCTATAGTGTGCATGTATGCATGTATCCATATATATGAATATAATTATAACATATGCAAATATAAATGCAATTATAATACCATAATTAGTATAATGTCTAATACTTTAATAATAAACCAGAGAGAATCTCCACCCCTTATTGGATGCGGAGGGGAAAATTGTCAACAAGGCTGAGGTACTTAATGCCTCTTTTGCCTCAGTCTTTAATAGTAAGACCAGTCATCCTCAGGGTATTCAGCCTCCTGAGCTGGAAGACAGGGATGAAGAGCAGAATAAACCCCCCGTAATCCAAGAGGAAGCAGTTAGTGACCTGCTACACCAACTGGAGAGCCACAAGTCTATGGGCCCAGATGGGATCCACCCGAGGGTGCTGAGGGAACTGGCGGAGGAGCTTTCCAAGCCACTCTCCATCATTTATCAGTGGTCCTGGTCAACAGGGGAGGTCCCAGATGACTGGAGGCTTGCCAATGTGACACCCATCTACAAGAAGGGCCGGAAGGAGGATCCAGGCAACTATAGGCCTGTCAGCCTGACCTCAGTGCCAGGAAAGATCATGGAAGGGTTCATCCTGAGTGCACTCACGTGGCATGTGAAGGACAACCAGGGGATCAGGCCCAGCCAGCATGGGTTCATGAAAGGCAGGTCCTGTTTGACCAACCTAATCTCCTTTTACGACCAGGTGACCCGCCTGGTGGATGAAGGAAAGGCTGTGGATGTTGTCTACTTGGACTTTAGTAAGGCCTTCGACACAGTCTCCCACAGCATTCTGCTAGAGAAGCTGGCAGCCCATGGCTTAGACAGGTGTACTCTTCGCTGGATTAAAAACTGGCTGGATGGCCAAGCCCAGAGAGTGGTGGTGAATGACGTTAAAACCAGCTGGTGGCAGGTCTCAAGTGGTGTTCCCCAGGGCTTAGTTTTGGGGCCAGCCTTGTTTAATATCTTTATTGGTGATCTGGATGAGGGGATTGAGTGCACCCTCAGTAAGTTTGCAGATGACACCAAATTAAGCGGGAGTGTTGATCTGCTTGAGGGTAGGAAGGCTCTGCAGAGAGATCTGGACAGACTGGATTGATGGGCTGAAGCCAGCTGCATGAGGTTTAACAGGGCCAAGTGCCAGATCCTGCACTTGGGTCACAACCACCCCAGGGAACGCTACAGGCTTGGGGAGGAATGGCTGGAAAGCTGCTTGGCAGAAAAGGATCTGGGGGTCCTGGTGGACAGCCGGCTAAACATGAGCCAGCAGTGTGCCCAGGTAGCCAAGAAGGCCAATGGCATCTTGGCCTGTATCAAGAATAGTGTGGCCAGCAGGAGCAGGGAAGTGATCGTGCCCCTGTACACAGCGCTGGTGAGGCCGCAGCTTGAGTACTCTGTTCAGTTTTGGGCGCCACAGTATAGGAGGGACATTGAGGTGCTGGAGCGTGTCCAGAGAAGGGCAACAAAGCTGGTGAGGGGTCTGGAGAACATGTCTTAAGAGGAGCGGCTGAAGGAATTAGGATTTTTCAGTCTGGAGAAGAGAAGGTTGAGGGGAGACCTTAGTGCTCTCTACAACTACCTGAAAGGAGGCTGTAGTGAGATGGGAGCTGATCTCTTCTCCCAAGTAACTAGCAGTAGGACAAGAGGAAACGGGTTCAAGTTGCACCAGGGGAGATTTAGGCTGGACATTAGGAAAAAATTTTTCACTGAAAGAGTTATCAAACATTGGAAGAGGCTGCCCAGGGAGGTGGTTGAGTCACCATCCCTAGATGTGTTTAAAAGTTGTGTAGATGTGGTGCTTAGAGACATGGTTTAGTGGCCGATCTGGTAGAGTAGGGTCAATGGTTGGACTAGATGACCTTAAAGGTCTTTTCCAACCTAAACAATTCTATGATTCTATGATTATATAGTATTATTATAATACAATTCATATGAAGGTAATTTACATGGGATCTTTCCCTATACATCTAAAAATCCATCAAGAAATTATGGAATTGTGTAAGTTGTATCTACATATTTCTTTATTATACGTCTTTGAAATTACAGCAGTATTTTTAGAGAGGCATCCTAAAGAAATTAAGCTTCTGGGATGAGCTATCTGTCTGGTTGGAACCTCCTTCTTCCCTTTATCCCAATAACTCCCAGGCCAGTTTCAATCCAATTTAACATTTCACAGACAACCGTGTTCCTCTTAGTTTTATGAAATACAGAGGATAGAAACCTAAGGCAGCAATGTGATGTGGTCTGCTTCACAGCTTATCAATCGGCATACCACTGCTGAGCATCCAGTCAGCGTGCTTGTGCCTCAGACCTGCCACTTCACACCTCTCTCTTACCCTGCTGGAGGCATCAGATGACAGTCTCTAGGAACTTGGTTGTTCAATTCCCTGCTGAATAAGCCATGAAGCTTTGCAGTATCATCTCAGAAGTTACCTTTATCATTAAGACCATTCAATCCTAGGTGGCTGTCAAAACCTCTCCAGTAAGCCATCGGCATGACAAATTTTGGTTTACAAACCACATTTCAAATTCCATTATCATGGGAAAAATGTTCTGCAATCTCAGCACTGATGGACACCTACCTGCAGAGAAAGGGATGGCATTTTTCAAAACCACTTACGTTCCCATATCCTGTTTAGAGCTGCAGAAACACAGTGTACAGTGTTGGATTATGTCCAGCATTTAATTTTCCTCTAAGAGAAAAATATATGGACAAACAGCCAACATGTCAGACCTGTTGCTATTGGTGGTACTTTGAGACCAATTTTGCTATTCTTGTAGCTGACACCCTTTCCAGAGGCCAGCGGGAGACTCACACTGAGCCTGCCAGGGCCTCTGGTACCTGCTGCAAAAGCATGTCTTCTGCCCACCTCACTTCTCTGCAGCTGGGGCCCACAGCCTCGGATGAAACCGTACAATGCCAAAAGGGGATGTGGAACAACACAGCGTGCGATGGAGACAAGCTTTGGTCCTCACTGACTGTTATCTTTTCCATGGCACCCTTTTCCATGGCTCATGTATGTTAGCTTTACGTGAAGTAGTATAATGCCAGTGTGTATAAATTCCTATGGGATAAAACACAACTCTTTAGCATCCTGAACACAAGGAACAGATTTAAACTCCACCCACCCACATGCCTGAAATTAATGTGGGCCTTTGCATTGCCTGCAATGCAAGTTTTGTCTTCTCTTTGAGTTGCGACAAACCCTTGCAGTGAAAATACAACTGCAAGTTAGATCATGGTGTTGATCAGGGGCAAAAGGAGAATCTGAAAACACAAATACCTTTTGCAAGCTAAGAATGATTCCATTGATCTATAAAATTATCTTAGTATTAGTGCTGATTTGTCTTACTGAGCTGTTTGTGTGTATACAGACACGATGCCCTGGCACAGTATTTACTAAGCCCAGGTACCTTTTTATCACATATTTAGCTGCTAAAGCGATATATCTGTCAGCCTCCATGGAGTCACTGACAGGTTAATGCTGGTAGTGGCCAAAAAAGGGCTCACAATGTGCTTTCCTGATTGCATCCTTCCCAAAATCTTCTCAAGTGTGGAGAAGTCGCAGGATTGCAAGGAGAAAGGTAAGCTTATGTCCAGTGAGGCAAGGGACGTATGTCCAGCCCCAGGGCAAAAGTGTGCACATTCATCCTATATCACATGAGGCTGGGAGGGAACAGTGCCAGACCCTCGAGTTATTCTGCAGTACATCAGGCAGATTACTCCAATACAAAAAATGTAAACCACGATAAATGGGAGCAGACTTTAGTTATGATAGTCCATGTAGCATGAATTCAATGCATGAATTAATTCTTTGATGGAAGTCTGAGCTATTTTCATTTTTGACAGATACATTTCTGTTCATATGGATGGTTTTATAAAAATTGATGATATAAATAAAAAGTATAACTTAACTGGATTGTCTTTATTCCCTGGTTCAGATTCCCCTAAATGAAACATTTCATTTTGACAGGTCAAAATACTGCATTCTGCTTAAAAAAACCTGCCATGTTCAGTTCCAGCTGAAAAAAGTAGCTCAGGTCTGAGATGTTTAAAAGGTCCCAGTTTTATTGACTTATTCTTTGAAGAGACATAAAGCAAAAGAAAACTCAAATACTCCAAGTCAGAAAATCCCCAAAACCTAGCCAAAAGAAATGTATCTGTCCACTTTTTAGTGAATTAGTACATTGTCCAAAAAGCATGTGCTTTCTACGTACATAGGTCCTTCTTGTGGTGGTTCCAGCTGTGCAGTGTAGGACCACCTGGAATAACAATGGAGCCACTAGAATTACTTTTTATGCATATACAGCAGTCAGGATTTGGTCCTATCTCCATACAAGGAAACTTTTGCTTTTGAAGATGTCCCCAGCCAGCAACACCTTTATAGCACCAGTTGCAATTTAAATACTTCAGTTGTGTATCACATCTACTCGGCACAAGCATACTATAATTAACTGGTTCTCTTGATTAAATCTACTGCGTGACAGGGAAATCCTATAAAAGAAAGTCTGTCTTTAACATTCCAGCTAGATGGTAGAATTTTATATGTATTTCTTACTCTAGCCTCCAGTAGAAATCACATTCTTTGAGTTATGGATAGGTCCCAAGGCCAAAGGGAGCCAAATTTCTGTCTTCCATTACCCAATGGGAAATGGGAAAAAATAAATGTATGCTGAGTGGTGCAGTTAGCCAACATCACATCTGAGCCTTTCCCAGTAATTCAACAGAAAGATTTAGGGGAGGGAATGGATATGGAAAACACTATGATACAAAGCATTCTACAAGTATTTTACAAGAACATCATCCAGTAAATGAGGAAAAGAAACTTGATTGGTAGCTGGCAGCAATATTAAGTGCCTCTATTTAAATACCTGTAGACTTCTAAAAGATTTCCAACCCCTTTCCCCCTTTTCATTTTCTTACACTCCTTATAGTGACAAAGCCACCTTTTTATAAAAAAAAGCCCTTAAAATGTCTGTTTCATGCCTTCCAGAGTCAAGGTTTTCTTTTTCTACTTTTTAATACGATTAATAACTCTAACAGGTATTCTCCAAGCCAAACAGCTGGGTTATTGCTCAAGAAACAGCTGTTTCATTGCTAAATATATCCTTATTTCACCAGCCATCAGCTTGATGAAGCTTTGCTGGTTACTTGCCTTTAAACATTTGCTGATAGTGAGAAAGTCCTGGTACTTAATCATAGCTGGTGCTACAAAAGCCGGAGCTACTTTGAAAAAATAATACACAGAGAAAAACATTGGCGGAAAGCTTTTTTCTTTGAGAGCGGGGAGATTTTTTTTGTTTCAATGCCACACATTAGGTTGCAACCAGATGTTCACATTATAGATCCTGCCTGGATTAAAAAAAAACAACAAAAAAACCCCTTTTTATTCAAAAATGTCAATATCGTTTAACAGCAAATGTAATATAATTACAGTATTCAATAAACATTTAACAAGACACAGACATTTTCTGCAGGAAAATATTACCAGAGTGAGCCTTTTAGCAGTTTAGCAGTTAAATTAGTAATTTCTTTTATAACATCTGGTGAGCAGTCTCTAATTTCTAAAGTTTTGGAACAAAAAGACATTGGGCAGATTTTGAGTTATGAATAATTTGCCAGTTGTTTACCTTTATGCCAATCTAATTCTCCCCTGCATAGATGCAATCGAATACATTACAAATGTGTTTTCCATAAAAATCCCTAAAATGCGGGAGGGGGAAGGTAGAGAACGAGTTCAGCCAACTCTGGCCCTTCACAGGCATTGCCATGTCTGTCACCATCCCCTTCACCTCTCTTGACACCTGATGGAGGCTCAGGACCCCACTGTGAACTCCCAAAATTCAAGAGTGCCTCCATGCAGTGACTCAAACCAAAGCAATTGACCTTAGCAGGAATCTTTCCATAAACTGTGGGGTTGGGATCAAGTCCAACGAGAAGCCCTCATGGCAAGAGGAGTCTCTCTGGAAGTGGGAGAGCAGAGGGGGACCACCTGGGTGGAGGCAGACAGCTCCAGCCACCTGCTAACATGCCTCTGGCCAGCCTGGGGACACGACCCTTGGGGTGGGGAGGCTCCTTCCACAAGGAGAGGTTGCCAAAACACTAACCCCTTTCCTGTGCTGAGAGCTTTCCCTGGGTATGGTTGCTCCCTAATATCCCAGTACTTGTTGTTCTGTGTTTTTCCTAACTTGGCTGAAGATCTCAGATCTGTTTGTAGCAACTGTCCTCCCCTTCGCAGTTCAACCGCTTGCCTGCACTGCAGGCAGGGCTGCAGCCGTTGTAGTGGTGGCCTCCACTGCAAGAGTTAGGTCAGTCCACTACATCCACTATATCCACTTCTGCCCACTGTAGGAGTTAGATCCATCCTGCATTACAGCCCCCGTAATCCAATGTGTTGGGTGGAGACCGCCAGCACGTAGTTGATGTACAACCAATGCTCCACAAATCACATCTTGGAAACAGTATGATAAATCTTTCTATACCTTGTTGATTTCCAGAACACAGTTAATTTATTGCCCCTTATCTTGAATGAGTGATAATATTAAAGTTAATAAAGTTTACGGTTTGTCATCACGTCATCCATCAGCACACAAAAGATACAAAATTTTTGTATCTTTTAGATGAAAGGTTTAATTGTTAGCCTATTTCTAAATGCCATAATGTTCATTCTTTAATCCCCAAAATTAAACCTGCAAGATTTTTTGATGTTTTCCTAACAGTCTATGCTCCATACATGCCCATAAAACTTCTGCAAAAATTTTCTGAACTGTCCAAAAAAATGGGCTTTCAAAACATCCCTCCTGGTTTTTAAAGCATCGATGTTGAAAGCCCTTTTTAATACCCAGTAAGGAATACTTGTTTAAAAATCATCATGGGCTCACTGCACAGAAGAAGATCTCTTCCTGCGGTTGTTTTTTTGTACGCTATGGCAAAGCATGGCCAGATCTCATCCGCCATGTGGTCTCCATTCAATTAAATTATCTGAGACCAGTGCAAGTACAGGCCAGAATGTTATGTGGTGTAAAGCAAAATAGTGAATTTTTAACCCATCAGATCCTTCCCTTTCTCTGACTGGTGTTGTTTTTGGGGTTTTTTTCCCCAAAAAGTTCAGAGGAGACACAAACAAAGCGCACAGACATTTGTGGGGGGTTTGTGCCTTGCTAGATCAGCTAGCGCACTTCCAGTTCCCCTGCAGCTCATGCAAACATAAACAGTCCTAAAAGAGGAAAGAGAGAGAAAAGAAGAAACAGAAGCTTAAGCTAAGCTTTGTTTTGCCCTCAATACCTCACTTCCACATGTGGGAAGTGAGTAAGCTGGATAATTTTGTCTATAGCCTGCAACTCCAGTACCAGTTATACAGCAGAATGAAATAACATATTGGCAAACGCCAAGCAGCACTAGAAATTAGAGGCGGCACAAACCATTTTCTCTTGAGGGAACTCAAACAATTGGCATCAGTAGGAAAGGGCACCCAAAATCGAAAACCTGCTAAGGCACAGTGGGACAGGAGGGCATTTCGTGCCTCCTGATGGTGAAGGATCAGTTGTTTGCCAATGATAAAAGTGCACAGTCTGTCCAAATCCTGTGCTGCCTTCGCCGCAGATGTTTCTTGCTCTGATGACTGTGGACAGCCCTTTTGCACGCCGCAGCTAGCAGGACTCAGACTTCTCTGGCCTTGAGGAGCGTACCTCATTGCTACTTGCTAGACCAAGAAGAGGAGTGTAAATGGAAAGAGATAGCATTTAGGATAAGTAATTCAGTAAGATTAGAGACATTTTAATGGAGGAGGTGTTTTAGCATGGTTTGTTTATGTGTGTGGGTTTGGGTTTTTTTTCATTATTTGGCATTTCTGTGCTGCTTCTTAAAGCAGAGCATATCTGGGATGTGACGCTCTGTGGTAAGTGCTCCATCCAGCTGCAATATAAACAGAGCTTTTCGCTTCACATTCTAAAGCTGTAACATTAAGGAGAATAATGGACGATGCCTTTTGATATCTTTGTGTAAACGAAGAATTTTATTACAGTGAATTACCATGTTAATTTATGAAAAGTAAACAAAACCAAGTGCAAAACTGATTCAATGTATAACCTAACTTTCCTGGTGCCTAATGAAGTGACAGTGATGGAATCAAAACAAATATCTTTACGTTTCATAAATGTAGGGAAAAATACTTCTGTGTTTAATCACTGCCTGAGTCACTGACAATGCTGGCACACCAACACCACAGGTTTTAAAGTAAATAGAAGTCACTTTGTCTAGTGACCGAGGATACAGGCAAACTCACTGTGGACCACCATGAGTTGTAGGATAACAAGGATGCAGGGAAACAGCAGATAAGGCTCAGAAGTAAGTGTTCAGACCCGTCTACACTTAGGTAATATACCTTCCCCTGTCATTATTCCCCCATTCATCTATAAACAATTGCAGAAACAGAACTGTGCAAAACACTTCATACTGAGTGCCTCCCTTGGGCTAAAAATTGCCTTTGGCTTCCAAAGGATTTTTCTGGAAGATGACATTGAAACCTGGGCCTGTGGATGACAAAGGGCTACCACTACCCCTAACACGTTATCCCTCTCCCATTGGCAAATTTCTTCCTGTGATGGCATGAACTAGGTGCAGGTTCCTGATATGTAGGTCCTCCAGAAAACCTATGTGATCACAAGAAAACTTCTAACCCAGGCTGAATCTTTACAGGAACGCAGTCCAGACAATTCAAATGGATCTGTTGCTCTTTACATGTATTCTCTCAGCCACTCAAGAGCTGTACGCACACTGCTGTTTACACAGAGTTGGGGTTTGAGTGTCTGCGATAGCGTAATCGACAGGTTATGGTATGCTGGTGTTATCTCCTCCTAAGAGTGCCAGAGGAGGAGACTGCCCCACAGCTGCACGCTGGAGAGCAGTTCCGCACACAGGTAGGAGCTGGCAAACGCGCTTCTGCAGAGCCAGCTCCGGTCCCAGCCACACGGCGGAACAGTCACACGATGCAACAGGAGAAGCAATGCCATGCCAGCTGGCAAACTGAAGTTGGCTAAATTTATTGCGGGTCTACGAGACATAACATGAAACTGGTTTAGTTTTTGTTTCTGTGGATTGGACCTTTACCTTCTTAAAAGCTGTGTGGAGAGCAGCCATTTTCGTCCCCTACCTCTTCTGAGCTCTTCCTGAGAAAAAGGAGAGAAGGCACAGCCTCCCTTAGAAACTCTCTCTTTTTCCCCTCTTGTTTCACAATAGAAACATTTGCAGTGAAAGTAGCTTTTTTTATATGGAAATGTAACAGAGAAACGTGGGGATCCCTGGCAGGGTTGGGTATGGCAATTCCAATAGCCCTCTACGTAGCCAAAGATAAATAACGCACCAAAAAATGTCAGTTGGCAGTTGTCAGCAATGATGAAAAAAAAGCTGGGAAAGAGTCCACTTGTCACTGTGCATACGTTTCTTAAGCTGATTAGGAATCCAGGGTGTTGGCTAGATGCTAACAAACAGTCAGGCCCTTGGACTCAGCCTCTTCTGGTTCTGCCAAGACATAATCATTCTAACATCCTGGAGAGCCTAACCCTGCCTCCTTTTTAATAAGCTCCCATTTAGGAAACCATTTATAGATAAAATGAAGGAAAATTATTGTGCTCACTTTATATTCCTGAAGAAGGAAAAAGCAAAACAAATTAAGTCCAATTTGCATGGACTTTTGAACATGCACAGATTTGGATATAAGCTATGGAGCAGACACAGAATGTTGTAGCCTTTATAGTCAATATTTTATTAAATTTTTCCTTGTAAATTTTGCTGTGTCTTTATTGCATTCATTCAATAATAGGAGAGCTTTCCCGTAGCTAATTCCATGCCTTGAAATTTCCCTTATTGTTAACCTGTGACTGCGGTCTAATGGATAGAGTGTCTGCCATACAATACAATAAGAGTAAGATTCAGGTACCAAGGTGACTGTATTTTTTATTAAAATACCTTTTTATATGCTCAGTTTCAAACTGATGACTGCACTTGCAACACCTAATTGCCACCAGTATCCACAAATACTTTGCATTTAATGAAAATATCAAACCAAGTCCCTCATTTCAGTTGAAGCAGCAGGTTGTATTACGCAGTGTAAAATCTCATTTTATGAAATTTCATAGAAATACAGATCTAACTTTGCATTCTCCATTCTTGTTTGAACTTTATAGCCTTTATATTGCAGGGCTTTATTAATTTTTTTCATTGTAAGTCTCAAAGTATTTCTGTTGCATCAGGGAGCTAGGCAGCCCCATTGTGGCTAATTTAACACCTGTAAATTGCCATGGCTACCAACCAAACACTTTCTAGCTTTATAAGGTAAGTATCTATTTCATGTTTTAAAATAGTGGTGGATTCAGTTCCAGTGGTTGTATCTTTTATTAAAAATTCTATTAACTTTATTCATCAACACCATCAGGGATCACTAGGAGCACACAACTTCTCGCGCTTTTTAAGGCTGGGAGGGAATCACCTCAGTCAGCCAAGGCTGACCTTCTTCATACCATACCTCATAGATCCTCACCTAATAATGTCTGAAATGGATTTTTTTAAAGATCCAAAATACTTTCTCTGCTTACAAAGAAAAAACAGTTGTGCTATTTGAAGGCTTGGTTAAAATGAGGAGCAGAGAGAACCCTGTCACTTTTGGTTCTGTCCTTGACTCCACTTCCCTCAGAGCACAGCTTCATCAGACCTGATTTTTGGTAAAGCCTAACAAGGACCTGCAGGTCATCTTACTTATGTGCAGCCGCATCCTCTGCTACTCAACTATACTGCTAATGCAGCTTTAGACTTGCTTACGGTAAGGAGCCCTGTCTGCATCAGGTATGAGATGGCATGGTGTTTACAGCCTACAGCCTAGTGAAAGGCATGACTCATGGGTTTTAGCTTACCTTAGAAAGCAAAATCAAATCACAGCAATACAACTCATAGCAATAAAAATCAACGATTATAATTCTTCAGACTCAAAGGGCAGGCAGATGCCATAAACCCAGAATTTTTAGTGCCCAAAGATACCCTTTATATCTGCGCAATGTGAGTGTGATGTCCTGTAAGTGACGTCTGAGGTATGAGCCTACCCACTTTACAAGGACCAAGCTGGAACCCACCATCTGGAAGACCCGGCAGAGGTGAACCCAAAGGGTCTCAGTTTCATCCTCATTCAGTACTAATTATACCCCAAGAAGACAATGAAGATCCATAACTTGCAGGAACTGAGAGTCTGCTTCCATCTCTTAAGCAAACAATAAAAAAACTTAAAGGTACAGCTGCCAATAAACAAGCTTTTCTAATTTAGTCATTTAAATAGTTTTGGGGCGAATTCTGCATTGTGGCTAGATAACACCACTTACTGAGTTCATTACTGCAGAGACACTTAGTGTCAAGAGAACTGGTGAGAAGGCATGAAGAACAACTGAAAGGGCAGAAGAACTGCATCAAAAAATGTAAACCTCTGCTTGGTGTTTTGAATTCTTTTCTTGGGTAGTTTTAGCTCCCTGTGATTACATACACACAATCCTGCTTCTCTTCCTCTTAAAGGCTGGTAGCCTCATTCTGTAGCCATCTACACCGCTGGAACCAGCAGTGGTACTTGCAGGATGCGTACAAAGCATCCTGGAGCACCTTGGCCAGGGAATGGAAGAGCAGGCAAGAAGTGGGTAGCACTCCGTGCAGGAACATGTGCCAAACACTTTAAGCTTTCCAGTGGCATCAGCGAGGGAGTGGAAACCTGACTTGGGCTTACATGGGCTGAGAAAGCCTGGTTCTGGATCAGAGTCTGCGGCGTGAGCCCATTGCTGCTTTGCTGTAATGGCTTCTCTGTCAGAGAGGCAACCGTAGCAGCGTGAAAACAGCACAGAAATCAGGTAACTTTGGTGCTGCAGTTCTAACACAATTAGAAGTTTCATATAAAAAATGTAGAGATTTGCAAGTGGCCCGCTAGGAGAAGGTTGTAACATAGCCAGATATGTTCACTTCACCCTCCTGATTTAGTGGGAATTGGTCAGAAAGGTCTCATGAAAAGTATACAACACTTTCAGACTAAAAAAAAGAGAAAAAAGCTTGGAATACATTGAAAGGAGAAATAAGAATGCGGGAATACAACTGCACTGAGCTCTTTGATCATGAATCCAGTAGGAATGCTACTTATCTTTATTTTTGTGACAAGATTGTGTGATTTCCTTTTCAGCAAGTCCCTTCAAAAGTAGAGGGAGACTGCAACATAAGAAATTTGGCACTGCTAATTCAGATGAGGAGGCTTCCTTACACTTACTGTATGCATCCTGGTAATCCTGAATGGAAATAAAAAAAAGAATGGCGAGATGCTTTTCACAGGACATGTAACATGCTGCTGTTGTGCTCACCGATGTAAATGAACCATTATTCCACTGGCTTTGGCTAACTTCTACAGATTTTCTCTATTAAAAACAAAACTAAAGAAAAGACCTAATTCTCCTTTCATTTATATACACATCATGGAAGCTATATGGCAAATCCACCAAACTAGTGTATGTGAGACTAAAACCAAGTGCTGTACACTTAAGATGTGTTCAGGTCCTGGGTACAAAAGCAATACTGGAACTGCAAGCACTTGTATAATAATATCAGCACTATATAACACACAGGGTAATTCCATTAATTCCTGATTTACTCAGGCAAAAAAGAAAGACGACAGAATCAGATCGTTTCTTTAGGATTGCTCGGAATACATTTGTAGACCAAATCTTAGTATCAAGGTGTATTTCACCTCTTTCTGCTTCTCCTCTCTTCCTTTTTATTTCATCTTCCTTGCTCTAACCTCCTCCTTTTCTGGGCACCAAGTGTCCGTCTGAGTCAAGGAACTTGCAGTAATTTGGACCTCTCAAAAATCAGTTTCTTTCTCTTGAAAAATTCCCACTGACGGTTTCCTTTGTGTTCATAAAAAAACCCCAAACCAATACCTGTTGAAAACCTGAAAAGCCTTCGTTTTGCAGAGTCAAAAAGGTCAGGTGTGCTGAAAAGCAACGAATATTTGCATTTGCTATGTTTTCAAAGAAAACCTGAAAGAAGGCGATGAGCGCGTTTATGTAAGAGGAATCCTTAAGAGCAGACGTGTATTACATCGCTACCTTCTCTGTGACACAGTTTAGAGACACTAATTTCTTTTCAATTGCAAGTATTTTTCTTTGCATGTATTTTTAAAATATAAAACGTTTTCAAATGGATTTAATTTTTGTTTAAAGCCTTTAATTTATTTTTTTTTCTTCCGTCAGGACAACAACAACAAAAAAAAGCTGCGCAAAGGTGCAAAGCCGTCTTTTGGTGAAGCGGGAGCCTGAGATCTAGAACTGCTTCAGGCGAGGGAGGGCGAAAGCGAAAGGCAGCGCCGGGGGCAGGCGGGCGCCGGCGGTGCCGCCAGGGGTCAGTGCCCACCGCCCCACGGCGCCGGCGGCGGGGCGGCTCCCGCGCCCCGGCCCCGGGGGGAGGCGCGCCGGGCCGCCTCCTTCGGGCTGAACCCGCTGTCCTGAGCCAGCCCTCAGCGTTGGGAATGGGGTAAAGCTTCCCTGACGGCTGTTCCTGCGGCTGCTGCGTGCGCGGAGATGCCCTAACGGAGGACGCGCGCGTCCTTTTCTATTCCCCTCCTGCAATTACGCAGCGGTTAATGAGCCGAGCGCATCCGCTCGCAAGGGTTTGGGCTTGCGCTCGACGTGATTGCGAGCTGAGGCGGACCGCAGTGCGAGGTCCGCTTTTCATCTTCAGACTCCCCGGAGAGAAGCGTCTCAGGCTGTTTCCTGGGGCTGAGCCGGGACTGAAGCGACCCCAGCAGCCAGCGACGTTCTCGTGTGGGGAAAGCGTCTCTACGCCCAAAAATTTAGCCAGAAATTAGGGCTGTAGCGGGGCCAGGCGACAAATTCGAGCTTCTTTTAATTCTGTTCACATATCGCTGCCTTTGTTTCACATCAAATGCCTCACCGAACTAAAACTAGGAGAGAAACCCAGCTAGCCAAACAGCCGGAGATCACAGCCCTACAATAACAACCCGGGACGCTCACACAATAGAAAAGCAAAGCAAAGCTGCCGCAGCAGCGAGGAAACAGACTTCAGCCTCAAGCTTCCAGGGGGGTTAAAACAACAGAGAGTTAAACGTGCAGCTTTGCATAATCTGAAAATACTTCGGTCTTACGTTCCCCCAGTGAGGAGCTGCAGAATGGGAATACAGAAATTGCGTATCGTCACTGAGCCTGAGTTACGAGCCTTGGGTTTCTTTGCATGTGGAGACACGATTTTTCCAACGCTAATTCACGGAGAGGATCTGGAATTGGGAAGAATGCTTATGCACACACACTACAAGCCAGGAAAGTCCCTGAGACTGAAAAAAAGTAAACCCTTATGTATTTAAACACTTTCCTGAACCAGGGCCAGTGTTTGTGGTAATAATGAGAGCATTTTAATAATCAGGATATTTTAATTAATATTCAGCTGGCTTTCTTTTTAATGTAAAGAAAATATATGCTTACAAACATACCCCCACATATATTTTCATGCCTTACATAAATATTTTTTTTTAAAGGAGGGATTTCTTTCCTAACAATTTTTTAATCAAAAGAACAAATACTGTAATACAGTTAATACTTATGATAGTCTAGCAAATTGAAAAAATAAATCAAACGCAATTAAAAAAAAGATTTTTCCAATTTTCTGGCCAGGTCTAGAATTGCTTGTGCTTGGAAAAAACAATTTACTTGCACATTTTAGCATAATTTAGAACATTTCTATATTCCCTCCTGCTGTGATACAATCTGTTCTTATTACTAAATAAAACAGCACTTTAAATATAATATTTGCAGTATAATGGACTTTTCCATGTTCAACCTTTTTTCTGCTCTCAGGTATAACTACTTACTCTGAACATAACATTGTTCACTCTACAGCTTGTTTGTACAGGATGAAGCAATATCATATCTATCACACAGTTATAGGTTTATTCTCTCTCAACTAGAAAGCCAGTCATATAATTGTTGCAGAACTATTTGCTTCAACGTTGGAGATAACAAAAGATGACCTCCAGATTATGAAGTTCTGCTTTGTTTGTGAGTGCTCATAAAATGGCTGTGATTCAGAAGCATTTCTGCCTCTTCCCCAGGAGTGGTGATTGCGATCTAAGCTTGAGTCAGCCCATGCTATATCCATAATTTCTCAACATGCAGAAGATTGGAGAAAACTCACAGTCATAATTCCATCAATGTAGCAATTGCCAAGATAAAGATAGGGTTAATAGGATCCGGCACTGACCTGCTGAAATTGGGCATAAATTCAGAGCTAGTGACACTAAGTAGATTAAAGAGTGGGGCAACATCACTTGTAAAAGTTACATCCAGCTCACTGTAATATTTCCAAATTCAAATGTCCTCAACAGCCATTCCCCATTTGACGTGTCTGTATATGTACATCCGTGGACGTTTATGTACTACATAACTATAAAAGTAAAGGCAGTGAATACCTTCTTCCAAAGTCCCAGAAGAACTTGACCTTTAGGTTTCTTGATCCCTGCAGAAAATGTGAGCATCTCATGCTCTAGCAGGCAAGACTTGGAAACAATGTTTAATTTCTCTAATATCCTTGGAGCACTGCTATAAATCTTTGATTGCTAGGAGCAACAGTGAGGAACCAAGTTCTAGGTTATATTGTCCTAGAAGAGGCTAAGCCAGTCAGTGGATTTGTGCCGATTAATACTAGCACGTGGGTTGGCTCAAATATATTCTCAATCAGACTGGTATTTTTTTATACAGCCATAGCCTTTTCCATCAAAGGCAAGGGCCACGACCAGAATACTTTTAGAAGGATGTGTTCCATGGGAAGTTTCAAAACTTTATTGAGAATCATTGTTTGCGTAAGAAATTTCTCAAAATTAAGGGACTTTTCAAATAAAATTAAGCAGACTTTGTATTTTGGAGGTCTGGAGCCAGACTAGAAACTTGTGTCAGAGCAAGATTTCAACAAGGCTGCTGTGCACAGGGTTTGTAACGGGGTTCAGAGGTGGCTGAACAGTTGAAGAAGAAAGTTTGTTTTTCTTATTTTTACTGCTTGGTCACAGCAGTGCTGCGAGGGTAGAGCATGTCGTATCTGCTGCCTGCCATGTGCCTCTATTTCCAAACATGGTACAAGACACGTCAGTCGTTAATGGCAAAAATTAGGAGATTTTTCATCTACTGGAGAACTCTGTTGGCTCTTGTCCACACAGCTCTCCTTCCAATTCCCTTGCACCTTCCCTCTCAGACCTCAGCTCCCTTAACCCTTTCTTCCACACCCAGCACTGCTCCCGTTCCTTGTAATATTCCCCTCCGGTTACAGTTCGTTGCAAACAGGAGGTGGTGAGGAAAGAGAAGCTGCAAATGCACCTCTGAAGCTTTCAAAGACCAAAAATCCAATCAAGGTCCGCAGTGGAAAATTTCAGCCACTTCTACTCTCTTTTTTTTGCTCAAGGCAACAGCACAGGCAACCCAAAGCCTTCAGGAGGCCAGAGAAGTGCACAGTTAGCTGATAGCAATGCATGCACACGCAAATATACATACATATGTGTGTGTATCTTAAAAAAAGCTGCTGGCTTACTTCCCTCCCTTCCGTTGCCGGTGTCAGTGCTCCTAGCTGCATCCCTCAGGCAAGCCATGTTTCAGACCGACCTCTGCTTCCCAGCATCCCAACGAGGAGACCCTCCCTCTGTGGCTGCCCAGGGCTGGGGTAAGGAGCTGTGCCTTTACCCAGGCAATCTGGACTTTAGGAAGGGAAGGTGGCGCTAGTGTTTGAAGAGTCCGTCGGCAGGGCTGAGGTGCGAGTCCCCACCAAAGAGGACACTACAGCGTGTACGTGGTGACTGCTGACCTGTTTTTTGCCTTACAGCTGCTGCTCAACAAGAGATCCGTACTTCTGCAGAGAACGAGAAAATAACCAAGAGCTAAGTAAGCTCTGAGGATCAAAGGCAAACAGCGTCCATGGGAGCGTGGTTGCTCAGACAGACCCAGAATAGCAAAGCTGTGCTGCTACTGGAGCATGAAGCAACTCCAAGGGACTTCTCAGCTGTCAGTGCAACAGGCCGGGAGGTTCTGCCAGGCAGCCAGATGTTGTTGTTGGGGCAACATATCCAGTACAGCTCAGCATCTGGGACCCATGATTGCCACTGAAATGGAGGAAAGCACTAGGACATGGTGGACAAAAGCCTTTTGGGGCTGTACCCCACCCTTCTTTTCAATTAATTGAGAAACATTCTTGGAAAGCTGGGGTGCTAGAAAGGGCAAGTCTTAAAACGCGACGGAAGATTAACTAAGCATGTTATTTATATATTTACAAAACCATGTGTCTCTTATTAAAGATTTTTATTCTTATTTCTTATGAGACCATTGTTTGAGAGCTGGGAAATATATACTGAAATTAAACCACTCACTAATATTTATATTGTATTTATAGTATAATGTATACATGTGTGTGGGAGTTTTCCTACAGGTGATAAGTCTGTGCCTAAACCTGCTCCGAGTAAAATCCGGGCAAAACTCCCATTAACATTAATAGGAAGAGAACCTGACCTGGTGAGGGTCAGGAAGACTTCCCCTGAGCTCAGCAGGCCCTGAGTCAAGTACAAAGGGTGACTGGGCTCATGGAAGCTCATTCAAATCCACTTTGCCTGAATATGGTGATAAATCACTTGCTATCCTAAGTCAGCTTCAAGGGAACTTGTATCCTCTCATGTTTTTTGTGCCTGGCTGAAATCAGAGATACTGTGTTGGTAGTTTAGGAGTGGAGTTTGCTAGATTTTTTTTTTCCTAGTTTCTGTTTTATACATTAAAGACAGAAGCTTTCAGAAACGCCAGCTCTTTTTTGCTGTTTTTTTGGGAAAGATCTGACTTTTGAAAGCACTCTGCATTTGTTCCTACTGAATCTTCCTGCAAGGAGGAGTGTTCAGCAGCTCTAAAAGGCTCTCAGGCTCAAACTGAACAGACAAAGTAGGAGGCACCTACATGTTCCTCTTACTAAAAAAAAAAAAAAAAGTATATAGAAAGCAACAACCTGATTCAACAAAGTCCATAACCACACCTAAAAATCTTAATAATTCTTCCTTGTTCACCCAAGTGCTTCAGCACATGCTGAAGTGCTTTGCTGGGAATTGGATGTGTCTAATGCCAAGTAAGTCTCACAGTGCTTCAGTGGTGAAAGCTCAAGCTGAGGTCCCAGAAGGTGGAGCCCACCTCTCCAAGGTGGGCATGGTACCATGTCTAGCTTACCAGCCTCAGTCGCTGAATGATGTTGCAAAGACCACTGAACTAGCAAAAGGAATTACTGGTTTTTTACCCTGAATTTATAGGGAACCATATGAATACAGAAAAATTTAAACCGTACCAAAATGCCCTCTTCTCCTCTGATTTGCACTTTGAATAGCTATCTGTGACACTGCTAAATAGATGAAAAGCATTATTAGCAGCAAGGAGTGAATTCTGCTGCGCTGGCATTTCCGATGCTTTCGTACAGGTGGGACATTATGGCACAGCATGCAAGAGTTTGTATCAACAGTGACAAGCACAGCTTTGCTGGGGAGAAGGGAAGGGGCAGGAGGAAAGAGCCTCTGCCCTATTCAGGTGGAGCCAGCCAGACTGAAGTTCACACCGTGTGATGCAGTTGCCTGCCCACCCCTGTTACGTGGGAAACCAGAGCTTTCCCATTGCAGGGAGTTCTGCGGCACAAGAATGGGGCAGCAAGTTGTCTGCCCTGCAACAGTTTAATTTTGTATGAGCTTCAAAAAAATAGGGTTCTGTGTAAAATTAATTAAATAAATAAAGACTGTGAGAAGGTAGAAAAAAGTCAGGTTTTTATTTTAATTTTACCCGAGACAGCTTATATAATTCAAACGGCCTGGGTCTTTATTGTTTGAGAGCTGAAATGAAACTGGACATAAGCCCTGAACATTGTTTCAGAGGGTTAGTATCTTAAACAGGAAACAGGAAAATAGAACTAAAGTATTTACTAAGATATTTGCCATTAATATCTAGACAGTCAGCAGCTCCTAGACCTTGGACAGGTAGCAATTCTTGCAGGTAGAAACAGAGGACACTTAGACCTGCCATCCTTGAAATTTTGCCTTATAGCCTCTGAACTGCTTTTATGAAGCACCATGGGTTCTAAGAGGTGTTCTAGGATACAACATCAGTGTTTCATGAAGGGGTGCCCTTAATGTTAGACTAGAGACTGCCACATAGGATGCACATTCCATCTGTACAGCCCTGGACATAGTGATCTTGAACGCATCCTCCTTTGTAACTGCAACTAGAGAGGCATAGACTCTAATCATAATTATAAATAATAACCATTAAAAAACCAAGAATACGTTCCATTCATTATTTCAACATTTCTCAAAGTCACACATTGAAAATTCTCTGTCTCATATCTTACTTAAGCTAGCAGCATGCTTTATGTGGCCATTCTTCCAGATCTTATGATGACATTTCCAGACTCTCCAAAATTATTCTTCTGACTCATGTGAGTTTGAAGGAAAGCTTGAGTGGCAAGAAGAAGGAATTTAAAATAGTGCCCTTCAGAGACATTAAAATATTTTAGAATTATTAAAAAAGGGCAGTGAGTTTTTCCAAGTTGTGCCTCTAGACCTTGATACATTTTGGCCCCTCAGGTGTTTCTACACAATGTTTATCAATGTTTAAAATTATTAGAACCTGAATTGAGAGCAACTTTAAAGTATGGTGTGTAATAGGCTCTATAAAGCAGGTTAGCCTTCTTTTTTTAACCCAAAAATATTTTGGCCTCCATAATTTGTGCTTGGAAAACATTTTGGGCAAGATGCAGTTGGCTCACTCCATAGCCACGTATCGTATAAGCAGACATCATGCTTACAAGCCAGCCACGTATAGCCAGAACTCATAATAGCCTTCAGCTTTCAAAACACTAACCTCGACCCAGGGAGTGAAAGGAGCCGCCCTGCTTGCATGGAGGGAACCTAACATAAACACTCAGGAATAGCTTTGATACTTTCCAGTTTATGGACACTGACAGCACAGGTGAAAAAATGCATTGAACCTTTATTCACGATGGATGCTGGATTTTGGGATTCTTATTGATGAGGATAGAAGGTGGTGCATGTACTTTTGCTTTGCTTTTTGGGAAAGGAGAATCAACACTGAAGTCTGATTCTGTTAAATGGGGGAATAGTACTCCTACTATTCAGGAGTGATGCTCACACTATAACCTCAAGATATTTGAATTCCAACACAGGTTTATTTTTCGACCCACACTCATGCAGAGGAAACTCTGAGTGTACATACTATCGGTTGAGCAGCTGGCCTTGGTGCCCACCTATGCCCTCCATTGACTGGGGATATGTTTGAGGACAACCCAAAGAAATGTTGTGTTTGTTCCTATTTTCAAACACTTGCAAGGTGTCCAAATACACAACAAGGCCATACAGGCACCAGGATGAATGCATGAGGGTACGGACTATAACAAACTTTAAAATTGGGCAATGCTTTCAGGAAAAGCTTTGTTCACGTGGCCAGCAGCCATTGTTTCAGAGCTTCTGGTTAAAAAAACAACAGAAGCAAAGCAACGGAGTTGGTATAGCACTTTATTTTGAAGTATCGCAGAACATCCCACAAAATAAGCAGCCCTTAGGCTGCTGACAGACAACTCAACAGACTATGACAGCCAGTTCTGACCAAAGGCAGAAAGATTAAACCTGTTACAGAAAACAGCTACTGCTTTAAGATCTTTTCATCAGAAACCCTCTCTGTTGACCTAATTCTGCTTCCACTGAAGCTGATAGGAATCTTTGGTGGACTTCAGAGTCACCAGCTAAACATAATTTTACCCTCTGAAAATCCGGTTCATTGTGACCACGTTTCACAAAAAGGGTTTTGCTCTTTATGCCAGGGCATCTGCGCAGAGCTTAAGGAACCCAATACTGGACAAGCTGAAACACATTTATTTTATTTATATTACATCTACTACATAACATCTGGGCTTAATGTAAAAGTACATCATAGCAGACTAAAACACTGCAATCACAAAATGGCCCCTAATCTAACCTAGCACCTTCCCTACACATAAATAGATTTGCCATTTACAAAAAGGCCGGGTTAGAGAAACGAGTGCGAATGTCCTAGGTTGCATTTGTCAAGCTGAAACTTTTCAAGGCTTTGAAAATTTGTGGCCAGAAGGCAACGTGGTGATCAGCCACAGTGCCTTCCTGCAAAACGCCAACTCTAGGATTTCACTGCGCAATTTTTGTAGGAAATGTAGTAACTTGTGGTAGAAGTAGAGAGTTTAAGACATTTCAGTGAGTAATTCCACTGTTAAAAAAATATTTGTTTGCCTTGAAATGAAGCTACAAAGCAAAGAACTTTTTACATTATCAATTGAAAAGAGCCTTAATGCTCTTTCTTTTCTCTTCTTTTTTCAACACATCACCTTTTAGTACGGACCAGATCGAGAAGTAAATCGACAAAGAACACACCTACTGTGACAGGCAACATGGTAAGATCTTTTTTGAAACACGTACAAACTGTTTCTACCTGCTCTTCTTTAATGTTCATATTTGAAAGGAAAAAACAAAATAAGAAGTAGTTTACCATTTTACTTCTCTTAAAAATTGCTCTGTCTCCAAGATATTTTGGAGAGAAATTAATTTTCCTGCACATTTTATCTGACAGAAAAATAAAATCTTTCTGATTCATATATTCCACAGATGTTAAACTGTGATTGTTAATATCGTTCAGCATAAAATTACACACTGCTTTTAATCCTTAAGGTAATTTAGTAATCTTGACCTAAGTGTGTCCTTTTATAAGAAGGACATTAGTATTGAACTGATTTAGAGTAAAAAAAAAATCTGTTGTGCTTTTTTGAACTGATACGTCTAGTTTTTTTGAAATAATAGTTAATAGAAATAACAAATAAATTTAAATAAACAAATAGAAGTAATAAAAATATAACTGAAATTTACACACTGATTCAGGTCAGGCAGGTTTGTCTCAGAGGTAACTGGATTCCCATGATTTCAAGTGGATTTCAAAACTGGATTCTGTGGAATTGGAATCTTTGGTGATAAAACCCAGACTTTCGCTTACTTTTATTCGCTTATAAATTGCTACAATTGATTAAAGTATATTTCAGGCTTCCCAAATATTTCCATTAAAGGTTCTTTGTTTTCATGAAAAGTTCTTTATGGGAGTGCCAAACCTCAAACTATACCCACAATCAGCTGAATCAGGCAGCTTTGTAACATTTCTTTGGGCCCAGGTTTATGAAGTCCTCAGCATTAATCCGCAACTCACTCTGAGGCTTCATTAACCATATGTTGGGGGCACCAAAACACTGAACAGTCAAACCTATATTTCTGGTACAGCAGTGGAGTGGAAAGCAAAGTTTAAACCCCAAATGGTGAAAACATGTTTCAGGAAGCTACAGGGCTATTTTGGGCAAAAAGATGAGGAAATTCTATAACACCAGCCTATTTTACAAAATCCCATTAGGTCATGCAACCTTTTTGGCTTCTAATAACAAATCCGCAGAAAAGAATCTCAATTACCTTCAGATGCACACGAGTAACTCATTGGTTCCAATAAGTACCAAGCCTGTGCATGTGCTTTTGAGGGCAGTGTTTATGAATATACTACCAGACTACGATGCTGGCAGATTTATGTGCAGGATGCAGTTCTGCCTTTCGGTAGAAGGTGAAGATGAGCATCTCCTGTCTTGGAAACAGCAGCTATTCTGTAAGCACAGGAACAGCTTTTCTCAAGATGCGTTCTGGATAATAGGAGGAAACCTCAGCTCCACAACACCCCTGGTTTTCTATTATGAGACATGCATTCATTGCGACCTATAAATCAATGGCATGACAATTATGGTTTGCCTGAATGATGAAAGAGGATAGATATTTCTAAATTACATGTTAATAGAGTGAAATAGCTATAGGCTTTCTTGAGGTTTTAATATATTTCTGAATTGAGATCTTAAAGACACTCTGGCAATGCCAGGAAAAAAAAGAAAAAGAGGGAAACTTAAAAATACTTTGAAAATTTTATCATTCCAGATCAGGAGACAGTAAATTTGACTCTTTTTTATTACTTAAATATTCATAAAATATTAATAAAATATTTCATATTGAATAAAATATTGCAAGAACTTAATAATGAAACTCTGACACAAATTACACTGTATGGTTGGAAGGAAAGGGAGGTTAATTGTTGTTTACATTAACTCTGGTTCATTTTCCCCCAGATTTCTGCAAAGGTCTGCTAGCATGATGCAGAGGGGTTTTAAAAGTCTAAAGAAATCAGATAAAAAAAAAAAAAAGTAGCAATTACTACAGTAAAACTTTAAAGTGGGAAGAGCATATTTGTGCTGGATTCTCAGGCTGTGTCAAGACTGCTAAATAAAACAGGCACAGGGAGTATTCCTGACCTGGAGGTCAAGTGGCCCAGTCTGGCTACATCCACTGTACTTGGCCTTGGTCCTTCCCACCACCCCACCTTTACCCTTTACACTGCGCAATGGTGGCCCTAAGGCGTAGTTAGAATTTTGGTGTGGTTTTTTCAGTTCAGTGTGCCTGAAATAACACGCAGCTTCACCAGAATGGTATTTGCATCATATGAGCCTGATGCATGTGTTGCATGAGGACAAAGAAGTTGGGAGGTACAAAGCCTGCTGGACCTCAGAGATCTGTCCTGGCAAGAGGGATCTAAACTTGGTTCAGACTTATCTATATTCCCTATTGGACATAGTTTCTGCTTTATGCTTTCCCTGTGCCAGGCCTAGGCATCGCCTTGGAGAGCACCACTTGGCAAAGGCCACAGCGACCAGGGAACATATTCAAAATTAAGCGGCACAGATGCTCGACAGTCAGTACTCAATCACGCTCCCCAGCCCAATTTTATTTAGCAGCAGAGGCGCAGCCCAAATGCTTAAAGGGGCTTTACCACGTCCGCAAGAACTGCTGGTTGCGATAAAGGGCAAAATACCATTTATAGTATGCAAGCTTGGCTTTCTCTGCAATTTTGTTACTACCTCCAAGGAAGACACAACCACTTGTGTGCGAAGGAGGCCACGAGCTCCGGGATGAGGGGAAGGAAAGGGGCCACCCAGCCAGGACACATTCCTGGCATTGCCCCTGTCCTGCTCTGCGACTACCTGACACAGCTTCTGCTGCAGTTTTTCCACCTGTAAATGCCGGTGATGATCCTTTCCAAAGGGATCAGAGAAGGGGTGGGGACTGTTTTATGATGTAAAGAATAAAATGATAAAAAAGGAAGCTCAAGAGGTTTTAACATTAAAATGGTATTTATTATCAGGGATGGCATTAAAACAGATGGCAATTTGCTTTCCACAAGTGCCATAGTTAGAAGTCTCTTGGCTTTTGCATTCACATATGGAGCAATCTTTTATCTCTTGAGGAAGGGAGAGAGAAGGTGCACTTTCTATTGATCCTATTTTTATATGCATATGTCTATCTTCTAACATTCAAACCTTTTTCCTTTGTTGAACAGTTGTTGAGCCAGTGTTGCCTCACTTAAAAAGCCATTCTTTGCTTACTGTTATGCCTCTTTAGTGTGAAAATGCCTGCTTAATCACCAATAAGTGTTTAAACATTAAGAGGAAAATTTGAGAGCTCAGGTGGGAAGAGAGACCAATGGGCTATGCTCAAGGTTGATTCTGACACTGCGACTTAAAGCATGTCACGTTGGTTAACAGTTTTGAAAGGTATTTAAATTCATAGCTCCAATCAAAAGCTGCAGCTTCAAAATAAATTCTTTCAAAAATTAGGACTTTCACCCAACTAAACTTAGATCCCAAATCCAGATACGAGTTCTAAAATAAGTCTTGATTTTATTTTATTTTTTTGACATTACTGCAGTTAGTACGAGTTATGCCACTGTAAACAAAGGAAGAATTTCACATAAAATTTCTGTATCTTGTGGTTAAATCCATAGTTATTCATTGTGAGGAATTAGCCTTAATTTTAGGGAATAACACCTATAAGGAAACGGAAAGGCAGAAGCTTATTAAAAGAAGTCACAGGTGAATTATACTTAGTGCTGCCAAACTATAATGTTAAGAGTCCTTTATTCCAGCCATAATATAGCTTTTCAACTTAAAAATAAAAAATGAAAAAAGAGAAGAACTGCTGTATTGAAAAAAAATATATATCCCCTAAACCAGATGTGACTTCAGCATGGTCAGAAAATGGTCCGCAAATAAAGTGGTCAAAAGTACATCTTTGGACACTATTATGTCTTTTCTTTTCATTTAGAAATATCTTTCACTCCAGTCACTTTAAAAAGTTTGGCGTGTCTAGTTTTTTTTCGAGGAGCACTGGAGAAGACTGAGGTGTGGTTCAGCAGTATTATCACCCCTAAACTGAAGGGGGCTGAAAAGAGGTACAACATCCTGTTCTCCTGAATGTGGACTGGGTAGCACATCCTCCATACCTTCATCCTTGTCTGTCTGGAGTGGCTTGACCATCAGATTTCCTAGGACTCCAAATACTGGACTTCCTGAGCTTCTCCCATGGAAGAAGTAAGGTCCATGGAGGCACCATAAATATTGCAAAACACACCTTCTGGGAACTTTCACCTCAAGACAGCCTGTTAGGGGGATACAGACACACCTCTCCACTTCTGATCATTGAGTGGGCAGAAAGAGGACCTGAAGACTTGTGGAGTCAGAACAAGCTGCTGCAGGCAGAGCTTTTCCCTCTTTCTACCTCAACAATCTGTAGTTTCTAGGAAAAACCTTCTGACCACCCCAAAAGCTGGAGCGTGAGCCAGACTGGCCTCTTCAGGCAGTCTCAGCACTGTGTTTGGTAGGGGTTTCTGGGACCACAAACCTGCCTGCCCTTGCGTTGCCCCTTGGTGCAGTTTGGGCATATTTGGCCAAATTAGGGGCTGGCAGGGGCATATGTACACATGGCAACTGGTGAGATATGCCATGCTTTAGCCCGTTTCCCCATCTCGGGCTGCCCCAGCTGCTGACGGGCTGTTGAGGTGAGCCTCACACATCGCCTTCTTCCCAGCTACCTAGTGGCAGAACAGCCCCTCCCTCCAGCAGGTTTATCTGTAATGATCAGGGGCTTTCTTCAAAGAAATTGTTGCCAAAGCCCTTTTCCAAGCAGCTCGACAGATAATGTCTGACTTATAACTTACCCAGCACATTTATTTTGCTTTTAAGTGGTGCGACCAGCTCTAAGAGTATTATAACTGATCTGTCTCACAGTTCAATGGTAAGACAATTTATTAGGGTTGTATTTTCAAAATACAACTTTTGTATTTTATTTAAAAGAACAACAGAAAGTGTTCTAGCAGTTCAAAAGTTCTTGCCTTTCAAGCCTGTGAATTGTTCTCTATTTCTTCTGTTACGAATGACCAAACACGAACACTAGATTTAATTTCTTTCTAGCTCTTACTATTTTATATACGCCATTAACTGCTCCCTTTTTAAACTTAAGAGAGATAATCTTTTCACTATCCTTTCTCATGTGGAGGATAAACCAGGTCTCAGAGCATTTTTACAGGATTGGGGTTTGCCCACGTACAGAAGTCCTGCAGGAGAGATGTGGCAGAACACATTCTGACAATACAGTGGGAAATTTTTGAAACTGGGGTTTTTTTTGTTTTGTTTTTTTTTGTCTGGCTTAGCTCAACACAATCTCATTTCATAACTGTGTGTCACAGGACAGCTGTTCCAAAATCCGTTGCCCTTTAACATCCTATTTTATTCTGGAATAACATCCGTATTTGATTAACTGCTATTTCTCATTTGCATCTTCATCGTCTTAAGGTACACAGAACATCACAAAATATTCCCTTGTTGACAGGCTGCTTACTTATGGTATTATGATACTGACAGCATGCCTTTTGTGGCACGGTTTTAATCCTTAGGCAAAAGGTAATATTTAAAACATATATTATGCCATTATTAAAACTTCCCACTCTGGTAGATGAACAGACTCTTGAAAATTGACAGAGTTCATGTCTATGAGTCCGACTTTCTATAACCACAGTTAAAACAAACGGTGTTGGTTCCATTAATTTCTGTATAAATTTCTGCTTGTTTCTCTGTGTAACTAAAATTCTGATCAAAAGAACCAAACCTTTAATACATGCATTCACTAACATTCATTAGTAGCCAAGGTCATTATTTTAAGCACTTTTAAAATGGTATATTTCAGGGAAGGACGAAGAATTACATGCAGAAGAACATGCTGCTTTTCATGTTTCCTTAATTTCAGAGGTTTACTGGGGTTCCTGGTTCTGCGTGTTACTAAATTTACAATAGTGATAATAATAATAAAATCTTTTAAAACTCCCTAGATACATCTCACTCAGAGGAAACTTTTTTTTTTTTTAAACTGGTAAACATCTGAATGTAAGCTGTTTTTTTTAAGAGAGCACTTCAAAAGGAAAAAAACATATGTTGTGTCTGGCCTTTGTTATCCAGTTAATGAAGAAACTAATTCATTGTTTGGACAGGCCATTGAGTAAAAAGTAGCTAAATTTTTTGGGGGGAGATCAAGTGCTTAATACAACACATGATTTGTATCAGCTTTGATTTGTAGGAAACATACAGCGAATCCAAAATAATTTCAAAGTAAATATATTAGGAAGCTTATGGAGATTGTCAAAAGAAAATTTTTTAAAAAAGACTGCATAGCTACTGTTGCTCCCAAACATCACATGAAGTATTTTGCTACTTCAAGCACACAAAACGTTGAAAGTACAAATGTTTTTTATGGAAGAAAGCATAATAAATTCTGTAAAGACCTAGCGACTGTGCCGCTTGGGGAGAAATTGAGTACAGAGGTTGCAAGTTTATTGTTAGTTTGCACAGAACTGTATTTTACTTCAGACAAAGTTCAACCGTGTAGCGAGGCAGAAATAAACAAAAGCAACCCACTTAACACGTCCACCCATGGCTTTCATAGAAGAGAAGAGCAAAGAGGGAGGGGTGGGCTCAGCAGAGAGCACCGGTGCCGGGCAGCGAGATGGGCAGCGCCTGGGAGACCGTGCCGTACCTGGGGAAGGGCTCTGCACCTCTGCCAGCTTTTGCTTCAAACAGCTGGCTAGGACTGGCCCTCTGCTAAGAGCCAGGGTGACCCTCAAATGAGCCCTCAAAAACCTCCCCTCACCCTGCCATGTGCCTCCCATGCGCTTTGGGTTTGCCTTCCCCGCCTGGTGGTGCCTCCCTTTCTCAGCCCCGGGGCGAGGCGGAGGTCCCAGCCATGTCTCTGGGCTGAAATCAGCATTTGTGCCTCCTCTTAGGCCTCAAGCTATTCTGAGCAGGGGCTCAGCACCCTCAGACAGTGCTCAGCCCCCCTCCCAGCAAGCACCGCCAGGACTGCTGGGGACGGGGAGTCATAAAAAGGTAACCTGGCTTGGTAGGCTGGCGACCAAGGCAGCAATAGTGAGGGCAGAGGAGAAACCCTGAGGTCTTTTCAAAGTGACAGAGGAGTAACAGTGAAGTTTTTTTGTTTGGGTTTTTTTTTTGTTGGTTGTGTTTTTGGGGGTTTTTTTGTTTTTGTTTTTTAAAAAAAACCAAACAATCCAAATCCAAAATCCCCACAGAAATAAAATCAGTTAGCCATTCTGAGGAATGGATTTTGTCCCAGCACATTTAACAAGTCTCAGCAAAAAACGTGCAGAAAACAATGATCAGTAAGTTCTTTACAAGTAGTGTAACAAACTATGAAAATGTATTTTTGCAACATAAGAGGCATTGCTAAGTTATAAAAGCAGCATAAGCGATGACAGGAAATCAATGCACACTCTAAATCTTAAGTTTTGGATAGCCAGGTATCAGGAGCCAGAGATGACAGAAAACAATTTAAACTCTAAAATAATAATTTCTTTATGGAACAGTGCTGCTTATAATTTCCAAAGCAAAGAAACTGCTTGCAGTTCAACAGCAAATCAATAATCAATTGCTCCAAGATAGGTATCAAACACAGTTCCCAAAAATGACATTTGTACCATTAAACCAACAAATTGATGGCTGTAATACCACACTCTGTATCCACCTACAGGAAGTAAACGAGAAAAATCAGACATACGCAGCCTTTATTCCCCGATCAGAATTTGGGAAGGCTGGTGGAACCAGGGCTGGTGCCCTGCTTCATAATTGGAAGAGAAATGTTCCCAAAAACCAGTATCAACCAGAGAGCATGGAATTCCCCTGGCAGAGTCGATACCAGCCAGATTAGCCGACCTGTGCTATAGAGGGATATTTGAATCAGCTTTCTAGGATATATAATTTTATCGAGGAACTGGGAAATTACTCTAATTGACATGTGGGAAAATTGAAGTTCAACTTAAAAAAAAAAAAAAAAAAACAAAAAACCCCAAAACCAAAAGCCAACAACCAGCCCAAGAAGCATCAAGGAAACTAACAGCAAAAAGCTAGTGCACAAAGCATAAAAGCAGTAATTTCAAATAGAGAAGACTAATAAGTCTGAGTTACTACAGTTAGATCCACCACCAGTAGTCAATATTGATATATCAAGGCTCTTTCCACATGAAGGCATTGTGTATTTGGCTAAAACTATAATTGTTCTCAGATGAGGAAACCTAAAGTGAGGATGAATGGGACTATGAAATCTGCAGAATGCTTTCAAGAGATGCCAAACAGATCAATGTCATAAAAAGGGATTGATTTAGACAACAAGATTAACACCCAGAACCATGAAGCACTGTATCCCATATCCAAATAAAGAGATGGAAGATTTAGTAAAACAAATAACTGGAGAAATCGGCACTTACTGACCAAGTTAATCTATACAAGCAAAGATAATTGATATGAGCAAAGTTTTATATCAATATTCAATTTACCAATTAAAGAAATGCAGCACAGACCCCATTGTCAAACTAGAATGCCTTCTCTCATTGCTCTTGTTTGGCCTTGCCATCAACGTCACTATAAAGACAAAGTGCAGATGAACACAACACAAGTATCGCATGATTTGACAATTATTACACCAGGAGACTCACAGAAGTAGTGAATGTAATAATATATAGCTTATGTGCTTGACAACTTGGTGTACATGCAAGTGCAGACAAAGACTTTGGCCAGGGTTGCAAAAAAGGATCAGATGTATTTTTGGAAAAGAAATGATCTGCCGTAATCTCTACACACCCCACCCCAAACGAAGAATCTAACAAGAACCTTGGCAGATTCCAACTCCAGCCTATGTAAGAAGTCTGAGTGGGTGAATCTTGAAATATGGAAGGTATGTCAAAATATGGAAGGAATTTTAAAATCACAAAAGGTAACAACTGCTTTTACCACAGTAAACTAGATTGGTTCATCAAAAGTCTGTATCTTAAAAACTAAACTACAGATTTTCAACTTGATTATTATTTCCACATTGATACATGTACATGAAGGCTGGAAATGCATCTGAGATAAAACAGGCATCTGTACGCTTGTGAAAGCAAGTTAGGCATTTAAAGTTAGTTAGGCATCTAATGGAACAAACCTCTGGCAATTGTCAGGATGAATCTGATAGCTTCACAACCAAAAGTTATCCATAAAAGTAGGGGGACTTTTCTAGGATAGGTGTTAAGCATGAAGATAGACCATCTGCTGAGAGAGGGATTTATAGGGGAGCTGGGCCAAACCCCACTACTCAGCACAAGAAAAATGCGTGGGGCTTCATAACACAGGGGACAAGCGAAGAGCAGCCAGAAACAGATGGGAATGACAGGGGTCTCGCTCATGCCTGTAGCACATCTAATAGGAATGGTTCACCTCTGATGCAGGCTCCACTAAACTCTGAGTGGACTGAACTCTAGTAATTCACAACTCCTCTGCTGGCACATTTGCTCCTAAATGGAAAGAGAGAGTAAAATGGAGATGCTGTGGCTGTAATTGTGGCCCTTATGACTTTACTGACCAGCGTTGCTAATTCCTTCCTCTCTTTTAACGCATAACGAGGAGTAACTCTGGGTACCAACATCTCCATTCACCAAGAACTGCAGCTCTTGCCTTTGTCCAACCCTTTACCTGCAGCCCTTGTCCTTGCTGCTTCCACCTGGGCCACATACTCAAACCCAGGAGTGGACAGTGGGAAAGCCCATCTTTGCTCCCTTCCTCAGAGGGAATGGGAAGGCATGTGAACGAGTAATAAGCCGAACAACTGTATCACTTGTTAATCATACTGTTCATTAGCAATAGCCCCTCCCAGTGCACCAGATTAACCAGTGATGATTTGCATGCAAGTAATGAAAAGACATTTCCAAGCAAAAATTATTAATGCAATCTGACCATCCTTGGCAGCTATTCTTGCAGGACTTTTATTATGAAGCAGGAAGGAGAAGAGTGTTCATTTCCAATCCCCTTTGGAAAAGCAGCTCCAGCTCCACTTCCTCATAGCATAATGGAAGGAGCAGACTCTCACTGCCTCTTGGAAAACGTTCCCAGGCTGTGCTCTGTCACGCACTGACCACTGCTGCCCAGGAGCATCCTATGTTTGTGACTCTTGACCTCAGCTTCATTCTAACCATCTATCATAATACGGTGGTGTGATTACACAAAATGTATCCTGGAGTTCCCCAAGGCAACACAAATGACAAACCTGTTCTATCCTACCCATTTGGAAGAGTGTGATTGCATCGGATGAAGCAATTAGATGTTCTAGCTAATCTCTAAAATTATGCCTAGAGACTGGATTTTTGTTTGAGTGACTACTCCCTCATTTACATGAAAATTCAGGACAACTAAAAGCAAATGAGATTGCAAAGCATACTAACAGTTTAGCTCATCATTGTGACAGAAACTTGCCAATACGATTGCAAAAGAACAACCTGCCAGAATTTGTCTTTCAAGGATTGGGTGTAGATCCTTGTTATGGCCTGAAAACTATGACAACCAAGACAAAACTAAGGCATGGATTATCTGTCAGTTTGAAAGGATACACCTCCTCAACATCACAGAGAACAAGTCTCTCTCTGTGGGCACTTCGTAGATTCCTGCCCATGTTCTTCACATGCTAAAATGGGATTATCACTTCCACACTTATATGTTGAAGGACCAAGTAAATCCCTCCACTATCTTATTTTTACTGGGACTGACCTCCAAACAGAACAGGAAATCTCTTTGTAAGCAAATTCCCATAACCAGTCCCCTTGCTGTTTAGTCTGCATTGGATTAGGCAGTGACTTGCTTGCTTCTTTGATTGGCAACTATAGCACTATAAAAACAAATGTACAGAGCAAGTCTCACCAGAAAAGCCTCCCAATCTGCAGACCCTTTCAGCTTTATTTGGACTGAAACTTGATGATAGCTCCACTAGACAGGAAACACCCCTCCTTTCTAATATGGCTCTACCAGGAGGACACATTTTCTCACAGACTGAGTAGCAGAGTGGGGAGGGGAGGAAAGAGCAGGAACACCAGAGACCTGCTATAATACGTGACTCAAAAGCGAACTGTTGTAAGAGGCAGAAGCTGACAACACTATTTATTTATCCAAAAGTTAATTCTTTGATTGATAAAAACCCATGGTTTATACCGTGCTTGAAATTGGGTGAGATATGGAAAAAAACAAAGCATCCCAGACGTTTTAAGCTTATCATACTGTAGAAGCTGGAAGGAGTAGACACTTGAGCAGTGAAGCATTTTGCTTGTTTTCTCGCAGGATATAACACGCTGCTTGTTAATGACCCTTTGCAATACTGTAGCAGCAGGAACCTCCCCCCGCCATGTGGTTAGGGCTCCACCTTTGCAGGTGCTGTAGGAATTCACAGACACGCAGAGGGGCGGTCCAGCATCCACCGCTGACAGAAAGTCTTAAGTGTACATGAGACAGAAAAGGAGTTAGGTGCATTATCCTGCTATTCAGTAGCACATCTATTAAGATGTGCGATATTTATGTGAAGGGACCACCGACTAAAAAGTCATAAGAATGAAATATTTCTTTTTGCAGCCAAATCAGAGATGTCACATAGTTGAGCTGGCATTAAACAAAGGAGCCACCAGCAGGTGCGAGGTGCAAGTCTTGCCTTCCTTACACTTGCATTCAGCACTGCTGTCTAACTTAAACCTCATCGACCACGACAGCTTATTGCCCCAGTTGCTTCCCAAACATCACCTCCGCTACATACTTGATACTGGGCTATCTGTTGGAAAGATGCGGATTCACCTCCTACTGCTACCAGTGCAACCATGGTTGAGGAATACATCCAAGATCTGGAAACTATACAGGCAGGCATACATACGTGCACAATTCATCCAAGTCTGGATGGCCACAGACAGTATTTGTTCTGATGTTTTATCACTGAGATAAAAGATAGATTGGTAACACATTTGAAATTGTGCAGCCACCTACCTGTGCATGACAACGTGCCCCAAAAGAGTCCTGGTGCTTCGAGAAAGGTGAATCTCACCTCCACATATGGGACAGCAAGGCATTTGAGCTCCATCAGGGTGTGCTAGATGCTGGTTCCCAGCTATACCTGACCAGGCTAGACAAGTCCAAACTGAGTTCTCCTACCTAAAAGTCCAACAGGAAGGACACAGATAAAATTTCTGTGAGATTCTCTGGCTTTTTCAATTAGAGAAAGCGGAGGTGGCCACTTACTGCAAAGCAGTAGGGTGTTAAATCCAGGAAGCACCTGGAGGGCCACAGGCTCTTCCTTCTCCCTCCCAGCCCTAGATATACTCTGACTGTTTATCTCACTTTCTTTCTGCTGGGTCTCTTACCTGCTACATTTGGCATTTGCTGCGTTGTTGATCTCCAAGATTTCATTTGACAGAGTTAAAAGCAAGAAGGGGGAAATGCCTCCATCACATTCACATGATTCATTTTACTCTGAAGCACAGTTGCCACACCTGCATTCATACAAGTCACCTGAAGGCAGTGAAAAAGATACTAGAAAAAGTAGCGTGTGTTCCTGAAAGAAACCACCCTCTCTCTTCCCTTTGCTAGCAATAAAGTAGCTGTCTCACATTGGCCTGCACCTTCCTTTGGTGTAGGGTACCTAAATTAGCTCCTTTTCCCATGAACATCAGCTCCCGTACAAGATGGCGACAGACTGGTTCGGCTGATCAGCCACTGAACTGCTTCTGTGAAAAAGAAAGAAAAGACCAGATTTCTTCATTAGTTTTCTCTGATGTCTAAACGGAGCCTTTGCTGGAGCTGGCAACAGCTGATCACCACCAGCAGGGCTGCTCGAGCCGCTGTCTCCCAGCCAGCTCTGGGGATGGCTGGATCACTTCACGGGATGACATAACTCACTAAACCTGCAGAAAGCTTTACCTGCCAAGAGGGGAAAAAAAAAAAATCTTTCTGGCATTTTAGGAAGTTGAATTGCCTCAGCAGAGGCCAGCGATGCCAGAACAAGAAAGGGCAGGGCTTGTGACCGAGGGGCGAGAGAACAGGGCTTCCCCTTTTTGGCAGCGGGGAGGGATCGTGCGGGTTCGGCTGCCTCTGGAAGCGCAGCCCAAGCCTCCTGCCAAACGCCCAGATCACCAGGCCGGAGGCAGGCAAGGCTGCAGCGCTCCCAGGCCCTCCCTGCTGAAGCTGGCGCTGAGCCTGGTACCCCCGGGCGTCCCCCGGGGCAGGCAAATGGCACAGCTGGCCGGGCAGCAGGGCACAGGGCTGCTCGCCAGCTGTGGCAGAGCTCCAGGGATGTCCCCTCGCCCAGCTAAGAGAGGCAGGTCTACACGCTGCAACAGACCATCAGCTTTGGCTGGGGAGCCCTCTGGATGCCCTAGACCAGATAGCCATCCTTGCCTTCTGCTTGGAGCACAGCAATGAGGGGGGATGTCCGCTGTCTGGCAGAGGGAGGACCTGAAGTCAAGTCTCCTGCCACCATGGAGGGGTTAGACTGAGGTGAAACCACTACTTCACCAGCTACGCTACTTTTTTTTTTTTTTTTGTGGTCAGGGGACAGTTGGGGCTTCTCAAAGGACATCTGTCAGAGTTCTCATTCATGGATGCCATCAGGGGTTAAACATGAACTGGATGTCTACTTATTGAGCTCAGGAAGAGAAGGGAAAAAAAAAAGAATACAAACCGGAGGCAGTCTCAGGCATGCCCAGGAGCAGACCTTTGGGCACCTCAGGAATTTTACTGGCAGGAATGTAGGCACTTGCAGACTTCAGACGCCTCCAGGGTTAGGCAGTAGCTGAACAGGGGTTTTGAGGATCTAAATATTGGCCGCAAATGCCTACAGAGGCAGTGAGGCAGAGCTTACATGCCTAAACCTTTTTTGTGGCTCTAGCCCTAAACTAATATTATGGAAAATACCAGCAATTATTAGGGACTTCTTATCAGATTGGATACATATTCCCTTTGCATAACTTTACCATGGCCTCATTCATGTGGTGCTTAGAGAGGATGAATACCTGTTCTGCATGAGTAATTATGCCAAAGGCTCCTGTGAGGGAGGTAGTTTATGACCGCTGAATAAGGCCAGCTATGTTTACCTATACAGCTTCATCACTTAAACTAAAAATTGGTCTTACCGCTAAATCTCCCTTGCCGCTTCGTTTGCCTGATTGCAAACAGATCCCAGAATATGCAGTTGCACAAAGATGATTGATGCCAAGATGCTGCACTGCAAAGGAAATATTCTTTTAAGTGTTATCACATCCACAAGCATAAGCAAAGCCATGTCACGTGACGAAATGTAAATAGAGCATTTCTTAGAAAAGCCATTTATTTGCCTCCATGATTTATTATTCAGTGACATGTAGGCTATTTTTTCTTTGTTATTGGCACTCATGTTCATAACAAGGTACTTGACTTGAAGGTATTTGGCCAACCTTTCCAAAGTGCTATGTAAGCAGTAATCAGAGAGAGCTAGGTTCGTGAGTCAACAAATTGCTCTCCCATGCTGATCAAACAGTCTTGGCATCTCTATAAAAAAAATACAAAACCAGATTTTGGACTAGCCTACCCAGTTCTCTCTCTAAAATTATTTATTGTATTTGCATTTGGCAGAGTCCAGGCTTAAAATAACCAAAGGTGCCAGTTGTTTTATTAATAATATTTTACATGTGATTTTCATTTATGTTTAGAAGGATAAATGAGATGGCCAGTTAGCCTCCACAGTTTTTGTTGCCATAAATCGGGTTTCATTTACTCAACCTAGGGCCGGATGATTCCCTCATTTTACACCATACCTCCACAGCCTGCAGCAGAAAGCATTCTAATACTTGAGTCAAAGCTAGTCAGGTCAGTAGAGCTGAGGTTTATTTTGGAAAGCTTTCACTCCAACCCACACAGGGTTGTTACTATTAAAGAACGTAACAATCAGATACGCTGCACAACCTGCAGGCTTTAACAGGAGGAGGAACTCAAATCTAAGTGGGATTTGTACTCAATTTCTATCATCTATGTCCATCATATATGCTCACAAATCCAGGCCCTGAACTTGAAATGTATATTCCCACGCTTAGTCTTGCTACTTCACTGTGTAAATGAGTGGCTTAAAATGAAATCTATATATTTGTGCATCATCTCACTGCTCCTGTGTGCAAAGTGAGTAGGGCTGCATTTATTTTCAGCGTGACTGCTGAACTGGAAGTATTTTGGAAGCTTGGATTAAACTGATGCAAACACCACCCGCCCCCCTGCCTTTTTTTTTTTCACATGAAATGAAAAAAGAGAAAACGTCATTTTGCATTGAAAAGCTCCTTCTGACCCCCAAAATGAAACACTTCATTTTTGGACACATGTAGTAAAAGCAAAGGAAATGAAAAGGCTAGATTTCACAAAGCAACAAGTGGTGTTCTCCCCCTTTTCAGTCAGTAGCCTGGATGCAAGAGATAAATCCTTTGGCTTCCTGAGGTGTTGGAAGCTGCTGTCTCTCCTCCCTGGGGATGCCACTCACCGTCCCTTAGGCTAAGAGAGACGAGCAGACTGTGACTTTCCACGCAGCCCTCCAGCTGGGCAGCTTTCCTCCACGCTGCCTGTTTCGTGCTGTCCCAAATGTGGAAGCAATGGATGGGGAAATGAGGTGAGGTGCCGGTGCTTGAAGCAGCTGCCTCCAAAGGAGCAGGTTACCCTGCCGCAGGCGAGATGCTCCCCCAAGGTACAGCCCTGGAGGTGGAAGCGCTTCCAATCACCCTCCTTTTGGTTGTATTTCAGTTTGCCTGTGTAATTAGATGTTCCCTGAACCCAGAGCTTGCTTATTCTCAGGGAGGGAGTCCTTCCCATCAGGCTACGCATTTATGCTGCTTTTTAACCAAAGGGTTACTTCAGCATTTGGTTTCTACCAAAGTGCTGTTAAAATATTTTCACTTATTGTAGGACCACAAACATCTGTTAATTATGGGTCCAGGGTTTATTTATTTATTTATTTTAATAGCTAGGTCTTATTGACCTTCACTTAAGCACTTTTGAATATTTTACCCCATATAAAGACTGCTGTGTTGAAAAGTGCTAACAATTGCCATCATGGGAGTCTTGGATTCGAAGACAGTTTGCAGACCTCATTAAGCCAATGGGCTTGCCAAGTCCACTTTTTTCAGTTTAGTGGAAGCAACACTTAAGTCCCTTCATACGGCAAAACAGCTGCTAGCAACGGAGGCTGCCTGGCATGGGCAGAGAGAGCTAAGCTCACCCAGGGAGACTTGTCTGTTTTCGTACCAGAAGAGAGTGTCTCACACTGGAAACAGAGGGAGCTGTGAGAGGAACACTGAAAAGCAGCACGATGACAGGGTTTCTTTGACACGGGGCTGATCAGTGAAGCAGAGTCAAGACCTCCAAGCCAGAAAAAAATCTCCTGGTTGTCTCATGTCCCAGGAAACATGACTTCTGCATAGCCTCTGTCAAGGAGCACAGTTACAGTGGTAAATCTTGACTAATGCAAAGCAAGACTGGCCAGGTCTCCCAAGCCCAGCTAGTGATGGGCTAGCATGCTAGAAGGTCTGCATTATGCCATTAAGAAGTCTTGTCTCGTGTGCAGGAGAAAAGCAGATTTCTGAGAAGTTTTGAGAAAGTAAGATAAGCAGAACCAACTCTTGAAAGAGTGGTAAGATGCCCCAGGCATTCAACAGATCCAAAAGCCAGACTACATATTTGCATATGGAGGTAGGAAAATGCCTCGGGTTAGACAACAGTGTTTCTATGTGTATAACGTTTTTCAGCTGTTTGCATGAAGGGTACACTACAGACTGCAGGCACCCAGATACATCAGTTTGAGTGGAGCAGATCAATCTTACATTATCACAGTAATATGCACAGAGTTTAGAAGCTTCCAGTCTAAAACAGTGGGACACATAGATCACAATAGTGGCATTGGTATTTTATCAGGGAACTCAAAAATAAGAAGGCACTGCATAGATTCACAAAAGAGTTGAGACTACTGAATTCAGCACTATTTAGGCACTTTTTATCTGGGAGTTAAAGGAAAAGCTGTGAAAATTCATGACAGGTATCCTGATTCCCAGGCCAGTGCTGCCCACAAAGTCCATCCTTCCCCTCAGTTGTATTGTCCTCAGTGCAGGATGTTTTCAAACAAGTATTTTCAAAGGGCAAGTCCCCTTTCCACTCTACTTGCAGTGAAGTTACAAAGATGACCCCTCATGTTAACTCAGCACAGTCACTCAGGATTTGTTTGGCCAAACCCACTCTATTAGATTTAGGATTCTCCCTACATTGGTATTCAACCATACATCCTTGCAAGCACTAATCCAGTATAAAAAACAGAAGCTGCCCAAACACAATTCCCAAGAACTGCGATAGAAGTGAATAATACCTTATTGTGGCATGGCCATTAACAACTGTTACAGAAAAAAGAAAATAAACCAAGATTTGCTCTGGAACACAAATGCATGATAAGATCCCTGAGTGCACCTTTTTGAGACATTGTTTTTACACTTAATTTACAGTTTCCAAGTGTTTATCTCTTCAGGTGGGATTTTACATATTGACCATAGGTAGAACACACCCCATTTTATAATTCCCTTATCTTACTTAAATAGGAGACAGATAGTGACTTCTATACGCGTTCACACCTTGCTAATAGAAAACAGTGATGTATTGAAAATTTCCTTATCACCTTCAGTTCCCACACAGGTGTTCTTGGTGATAAACTACTGAATGATATAAACAGTGATTTCAGGTTAAAAGTAACAAATGGTCAATAGGAAAAGAAAAAACCCCAGAAATTAAACCACATTTCCTGAGTGGGATTTGGAACTGAAAATACTCAAATACAGGAGCATACATGTGAATTTTGTCACTGTGACTGTGAAGCACAGAGTCTCTAGGACTTCTCTTTAGTAATGTTTGCTCTCAACTCTCACAACCTGCAGGCATCTTCTCTTGCATTTTGAGATCTTGATGGGCAAGATCTCACAGATATGATAAGGAACTGTATGATATTCCCTCTGTTTTAGCCAATGATACGAAAATTGAAAGAAAATATTCATCTGTCCACTGATGGGTTTATCTCCAAGGGGTGTTATCATAAAACAGCTGTTCTGCAACTATTCCTGAACGACACTAGCAGGAGGGTAATTCTGGAAGAGGAAACATTTGTTCTGAGTTATCTCTATCCATTTCCAAAACTGTTAGTTTTCCTGTGATTGTTCTTTAAGATGTAATGGAGAGCATCTAAATGTATTTTAACCAGCTTACAGTTTTACCTGTGTTGCTGCCATTGTGCAATGAGTATATTGAATCACCTCAGATACACAGAATATTGTAAGAATTTATGCTCTATGTTGCCTCTGAGTATTTTCATTTTTGTATTCCAAGGAAAACTTGTATTCTCTAACCTTTACCAGTTTCTTCCAAACAGACCACTAGAGATCTAAAAAAAAGCAAACGCAGCCCTGCTATTGTAAAAGTGCATGGCCAGGTCTTTGCTCCTGCAAAGGCCACAGCTTTCTGGCCAGTGTCATTAGTGACAAAACTGGAAACCCCAGCATGTGATGATGTTTTTGAAAATCCAGCCTCTGGCAAGTTTCCACCATCTGAATTTATTGTCCAATAATGGGATCAACTAAGATTAATAATACATAAAAAATGTAGGGGAATAGAGTATCATTTTAACAGAAGCAGGAATTCAAACATACATTTAATTTCACAAGAAACATTCCAAGAACATCTCTAGGGCTTTTTCTGGAGCAACACAGCCTCGTGCTACCTGCCAGGACAGGGCTCTGGTTTTGCATTTATTCATGTGGCACTGACAGGCTTCAGTGGCTGCACTCAGCCAGGCAGCCATCACCACTGCTGGCCAAGAGTACCAGACAGCATTGCCATTCTCTTATCAATTCCCTGTAAAGTTTCTGCCAATTTGCCAGGAATAAAAGGCACTTCCCAAAAGCAGTCATTTTGCTTGGGGGAAAAAAGGAAAAAAAAATTTCTCAGTGGTTTATAGATTATTTCTCTAGGGCTATCTGGTAATTGAGTCCTATTGAGTAGGGAAGTCCGTCTTTCTTAGATACAGGAGGTATATTTTTGTATTTAAAAATATTAACAATCTTTTTCTCTTATTTCTGCCTCACATGCTTTCTGTAATTATTTTATGACCCAATCTGCCTCCACATGGAAAATGTCTTGGCAGGCCTTTCCATAATCACCTGTCTTCCATGTCTAGGTGTGTACTCACCTTCTGAAAATTAGAGTTAGACATCTAGTTAATAAGTTGGTTTTACTAGTGAGATGATAGCTAAAGGAAGAGATTCTTTGCCTTCATTTTATCAAAGCCATTGCTTTTAGCTAACGGTTTAAAAAAATAATCTTGGATATTTTCCACAAGGTCAAGTGTTGTCTGAATAGGTTTATTTTGTCATCTACAAGAGTAACCAAATTAAAGACAAAGGTTTCCAAACCCACAGAGTGTGATGACAGGTTTCAGTGGCTCTCAGCTTCCCAATGCTTCCAGTTTCTCTATATGATATGTAGACTACCAGTACACAGGTGCAGCGTGCCACTACACAATGGAACTGAAACATCCTTACAGTATCTACTTAGCAAGTATTGCTTTCTCAAACCCTCTCATTGAGGGTTCTTGCTCAAGATGAATGGGAGTAGGAGTTTAGATCAACAGCACCACTGGCAGAACAGCTATTCCAAGGTCAACTGTACAGAGTACCAAATATCTCTTGATTATTCCTAAGCAGTGTTGATAAGCATCAGATATGCTTAACACTTCTCAAGAAATCTCTTCATAGGATCAGGACCCCATAGGTATAATTTAATATGCTTTAATCAAAATGGAAAACAGCTCTTGAAGTGCCTTTGCATTCTTGAGACTTATTGCATTATTTTTATCTGGAATAGCCACATGCAATCACATATTTTTTCTTCTTGCTGCAGTTCTCGTAACATGAGCGTTGGCTGTGGATCACACTCCAGCACCACCAGTACTGTCTCATGTTGTTGACTCTTCCTTACTTTGCTCAGTCAGCGTCCAGTTGGATGCCACCATCTGTCAGAGACCACAAGGAGGCACGGGATCTGAGAGTGGATTCTCATGAGAAAGACGGCAATGTGAACAGGAAATGTCCCACCAGGAATCCCTTCTTGGGACAGGCTCCTGTGGAAAAAGAACAAACCCTTATTGTCACTATTGCAGTTTTAACTTTGTATTCTTGTGCTCATCCTTTGATTCATTCTCTCTCCCCCCACTATATTCCCATCCGACGGGTGGGAAACAGGATATTTTGTGAAATTCTTTCCTTCCTGTGTGGGTCTACATGACATCTTTAATTAGCAACTCTCAGCAATGGAAGTGAGGAAATAAAAAGTGCAACTGTCCTGCTGAGGAGACCATAATAAAGCTGCTTTTTGAACAGGTATTTAAGGCATCAATTTCTGCCATTTACAAAGATCATTGATGTTGATATTTAAAAATATCACACACACACAAAAAAATTTAAAACACACTTCCCTGCAGAATGAGCGGTCAGGAAGAGCTTTACAAACATTGTCCCTCTTTGTGTCACACTGGAGAAGCTGGGATGCAAAAGAGTGATGGGAGGGAGACCTCTGTCTGCTTCCCCGGGCAGAGCTCCAGCCAGCCGGTACCCGCCATTTCAGCTGGAATGAGTGGGAACACTTGTTTCATTAATAACTTTACCCTGGGAGCTGATCAGAGCGGGGTGGCCTTCTACAGACAACCACTGTGGTTGCAAGGGCTTTTCTGAGGGTGGGATTTGGCACTATGGAGGAACAGACAGCACTGCTACCTCGGAAGGAGATCAAAGTAGAGACAAGCCTGGCAAACGCAGAGGACCTGGACCTGATCCTTCCCTGCCTTGCTCTGTAGGATAATAGGTGTAAAATGCTATTAAGCCTCATCTGGCAGGACTGCCTTTAAACACCAGCAGTCCAAGTGATAGCCCTCAACTTCTGCATGGTTCAACTGGTTTGGCCTATTCTTCTTCTCCCAGACCCACCAAGCTGAAATTTCCTTTTCCCGCTGGTATTACTGTACAGCCCCAGGGAACATTAAAATGATCCTGTTTTTTTCTTGTTTTCTTTCTTTTTCTCTTTTCTTTTTTTCTTTTCTTATTAGTTTGATCCTCTGATGTTTTACCTGGCACCTGGAAAAACTCATTTACACCACTACAGAGCAGCATGCAATCATTTTGTGAAAACAAACAGTAACCACACAAGAAGCTAGCTTGGGGAAAAACCATGCTCTGTGTGCCAGTATGGCATTCCTTCAGCACCAAAGGTGTGGGACATGAGCCAAGAAAACTGCAGAACGAAGCACAGGGTTGTGCTAGTAGAAGTGTGTCTGTCATACCTAAAATGCATCCAAAGGTCCAGGTGCAAAGATGGAGGATCTTGCCAGGCTGTAAGTCACATCTAAGAAGAGTCTCGCAGAAAGAAGTAAAACGACACTTTTTTCATGCTGAGCTTGTGCACCAAATGGCTCGACTACCATGTCACATTGTCACAGCAACAGGTTTGTCCACAGCTACTTCATAATATTAAGTGACTAGAGGCACTGCCTCCTCATTTTCATACAGATCTAATTGTGAAACAAGAATGTGCTTGGTCATATTTGTACTGGGACTGCATGTCCAAAGTGAAGTTTGCACACCCCGATAAATCAGCTTGCAGCAGAAAATAGGAACCGCTAATGGTAGTGACTGAACCTGTAACTCTGAGCAAAGATTACTAGTGTGTGAATGTTGCTAATGGCATTAAGTGTCTTTATCACATCTTGTAAAGTGTTATCAATCAAACTACAGGTGTTAAGCAGGTAAAAGCTGTAGCTTGAGGCAACAGATAAGAACTTTTCCCTTGGATCTTAAGCACTGTTGTCTACTAGAGCTTTCCTTAGAGAAAGTGTCAGGATATCAAAGGGAAAAAGATTTTTTTAGGCCTTGGGGCAGAAGAGAGAGGGGATTTTGTATACAGTTCTAGGAGAGGCTTTATAAACCTCTCAGAATGATTTCCAATACCAATCTCCTCCCCAATCACAACCAGATGTTGCTTATATTTACAAAAGAATCTGCCTTTTTTTTTTTTTTTAAGCAAGAATTTGCTAGTATTATTAACAACTATGGCTTGGGAACATGTGAAATACATGTGGAAAGAAAGGCAAGTATATTTGAGCCATGGGAGCTTACCATATACCATAGGCACCCAAAATAAATGGGTGGCAACGTTACACTGAGACTTATTTGCTGTACTGGGATCTGACGCACATCGCTTGGCTTGCTCCAGTCCTGTACCACAGCAAGCGTTATGCATATTTAATACACAGAAGGTAAAGAAATCAATTTCAAGGCTATAATTGAAAGCCACTATAAAATTCCACTATTGCTGCTATGCTGTAAATTACATATGTTACTGATTCCTCCAGCCTCTTTTACAAGTGAGGTGACTTGGTGGGTTGGGGCCTCAGCCCTTTGTCTGCATTCAGATCCTGCCTGAGGTTGGGAGTGAGAATGAATCTGGCGGCCTTACTCTAAGCTGCTGTTTGGGCATGTTATAAACCCACCAGCATGCTCAGGGCTCCTGCAAAAGTGGGCTCTGCAGAAAGGGCTGAGGTACCTCCACAGAGCTGCATAAAGAAACTCTTAGAGCTGGGCCCACATTCTCTTTTAAAACGCATGTAGTCCTCTCTGCAAGGGCAGAAACAGCTGCACACATAGCAAGGAAAAAGAAGATACCCAAGAAGATACCCACGCCTGGCTCTCATTTGAACCACGGGTTTGTATTTTTGAGAGCTGAAAAAAAAAATTCAGAGCAACCGAATATTTTTTCTGAAACAATTTTTTTCTTAAACAACTTTCTTTATACTTTCTTCTTACTCCAAGAAAGAGAGGGAATTATCAAAAGGAAGGATTGGTGCAAGAGGTACAGGTCCTAAATAGCTTCAAAACAGGGGGAAAAGTAAAAGCCCTTTTCAATTCTGTAGTCAGTCAAAGGCTTCAACTCATTTTTAAGGCAGACAAAAGCTTTGACAGTCATTTTACAGTCTGGGAGGAGAGGCAAGGACATACCGAGGGACCTTACTTGAGGCAGGCACCGGAAAGCAGAGACCAGAAACTTGGCCCCAGATTTCCAGTCCTGAGTTCCAGCTGCCCAACTTGGACCCTAAACCATGGGAACTGCAAGTCAAAACCAATCATGAAAATGGAAAAAAAAAATAAAAATTATAATGCTCTGCTAGGAAACTCTGTACATATAAACCAATATCAGAACTATCTACCTGTTACCACCAACCATTGTAGATGAAACAAAGCCAGCCTCCTCATACACAGGTGCATTTTCAAATCAGATGATTTTGTCAGGATTTCAGCCAGCACCTGACTGTACTGCAGGTTCAGTTAAAACATTTTTAATAACTATCTCATATAGCAGTGAACATCTCTTATGGCCTGTCAGCTATCACAGAGTGTTATGGTATTTTTTTACCTAATGGTATAACTCTATTTGCAAAGGCAACGCCCCTGGAAAGGTAAGAATTTTTGTGTGCCCCAACTGATGGTGGGTCAAACCCCAAACCCTGACTCTGAGCCCTTTGGACAATAGCCCTGGACTTGTGAGTCCGGGTTATAGCTATGCCATGGTGTGGCCAAGATATGGAGGAGCTAGCTTTCCAGATGCCTAGCCATAGCATTAAGAAATACATGCAAGTTAATTTACCCCATTTACTACCCTAATCTAATAGTAGTAGATCAGCCCCTGATCTGAACAGCCCAATCTCAGTTACCAAGATTGACTGATCGGAGTAATTGAAGCGATTTTACTTAACGCTTGCCTTAAATGATCTGGCAATCTGATTCAGATAAGATTTCAAACAGTCTCTGTGCTTTTGATCTCAAATTAGCTTCAAGATTAACTCAGGCTTGGTTCAGACACAGTAAAAAATCCCTCAAGTATATCCTGCACCATAACCATGCTCAAGCCCTCTTCCTGATTCCACCAGCTTAATTAAATCTCATCTCAACCCGGTACCTCTCTATTGCAAAGTGGTGGTAGGGATGGTCTGAACTGTAGGACAGAGCTGGGAAGCTGAGGGGAGCAGCAAGACAGCACGTTCAGAAACTCCTGTGGCTGAAAAGTAGAGGCGGGAGGGAGAGAGACCTCTCTGCCTCCTTCTTTTAAATGCTGTGATTTGATGGATGTTTTCTTGTCGCTCTGGTATACAAAGTGTCTGTGAGCAATAAGATCAAGAGCCAACATGTCCTTTCACCACAAGTGACACTAAATTACTTTATACAAGCCACCAGTCAAAAAACATTTCTACAAGTGAAAGCTCAAAGTGAGCCTGAGCCTTTAAGGAGCTTTCTTTCCGCCTTCTGTTCACTTCACAGGACTGCTTCAGACAGAAAAGCTTCTAACATTTTGAAGGCACACTACACAAGACATACCATTTCTTTTAACATAAAAAGCCCTGTTTTGTTATAAGTATTTGCTTTTAACAGCTCTGTTGCTTTGTGCATTCCTTTCCCAGGTACAGCACGGGTGCTTCAGGGCAACTCTAAAGACACATTTCAACAGGGACTTAGGAGGCTAACTACCAAGTATGGCGTGCTTAGCACACTGCTTTTCTAAACAACGTGCCAACTAAGCAGACAGATGCCTGTTAGGATATTTCAAGTTTCTTCTCAAACTAACCTATAGAACAAATTCTGCCATGCAGCTTATTTACAACCCAAGTTAACAATATACCTTTGAAAATTGTTTTCTAAAGGTATTCTGGCTCACATTTCTCTGTTCATGTTTGGGCTTTGTGGTGTTAGTTCCCATTTTTAAAAGTGAGGGATGTATCTAAGCTCAGGTTTTTAAAAGTACATAGGTGTGAATAGCTGCCGATGTGCACCCGGGTACCTCAGGTTTGCTGAAATCCATACCTACAATTTGCAGCTCTTTTTTTACCATTTACCTTTTGCTACTGTTGAAAGGAACAATGCATAAACACTTTGAAAAAGCTGGTCCCAAGTAGCAAAATTACTTTAGAAGATGAGTTTAAAGTTCTTAATTCCCTTAGAAATGCTCCACTTTTTTTACCTCAGGTCTGCAGAAGTGTTTGTGTATCACCTAAAACCACAAAGCCTGATTTTGATTAGGCTGTGGGTACCACTGCTAGGTTATTATTCCAAGATAGTATCAAGGAAAAACTTCAGTTATAACTTAATTAATTTAAACACTATCATTACTTTTGAATAGAAGCATTTTATCCAAGCAAAGGATCACCCCTGAATGACTATATTTGTACTGCGGAATAACTACGGCTCTAGGGTTCAGCTAAGGTCTGCAGTCAAAGTTATTGTATTAACATTTATGTTATACTGCTGCCTACAGGTCCATATTTAAAAGTAGGGTGTTATGCTAACGTATGTTTAAACAAGGCTCCTGTCCCAAAGCTTAGAAAACAAGCAAGATAAGAAAGGTATGTGAGAAAGTACCCAGCAGAACCCATTTTAACTTTTCGTGGTTATGTTTGTGTATGTAATTGAATGCATTTCTTCCACTGCCCTGAAGCCACTACAGAGGGGCTGGTTTTGCAGTAGAGCTGCATCCCGGAAAGCAATTTAAAAGGAAGAAAGGGATGATGGTGGTGCCTGCATTAGGGCTGCTGTGGAAGAAAGCACAGCAATACTTTGAATGGCAGTCCTCCCCACAACAGACAGGTATCTGTTGATCTTTGCTATGGTGTTTGTCACAAACTGTGATTTCCACTTGTGGACAACTGCAAATTTTCTAAAGCAAAAGACGACCTATTTTCAAATTCCCACCTGTGTAGGTTGTACAAAGACTATATGGACTGTCTTTTCCTAATTTGTAGTTTACAGATCCCTTACAAATAGCCCATTGATCCCAAGGGCTTCTCATGTTGCATCTCACTAGTATACTGGAAAAAAACAGTAGCACATGCCACGCATTTAATCAAAATAGAAACATCATTCTTGGGGAAGCTGGGGTGGAGAGGGGCAGTTTTCCACTCCAGTTCACATACACAGTTCTTCTTTGGATAACTGACTCTAATTACTACAAACATATTTGGGATTTTAATATATTTTCTGACTACATGAAGAAGAGATTTCAACTTAGTGCCTGTAGAGGAGCCAGGCACTTCTGCAGGCACTCGCTCTCCTCCTTTTACAGAACTGATTGATTTTGGCAATCCAGGATGCCACTGATTTCAGCTAAAGCTAACAACAGCTGAAATGGTGTTCCTCCATTTGCCACAAACCAGACTTTTTTGCAAAAGGACATTCCTTTATTTGAACAGTTAGCAAACTGCCATCCCCTAAGATCATGTAAATTAATAGAAATGTTAGCATTTAGCACTCAACATCCTCTGCACCCTGGAGGCTGGATAAGGTATTAGTCATCTCTAATTAAAGTTGTCTGATGCTAAGCAGTCCCCAGTGACTGCCACAATACAGTTTCCTATGTAATCATTGGTCAATTTGTTGCAATATATCATCAGGATTAGTGAATTATTATTTATAATTACAACTGCAGAGTCAATACCAGTCTCGCAGCAAGGGTAAGTAAACACTACAAAATTATGAAGGATGGGAATACCTTTCTAACAGCTACAGCATATTAGTAGTACAGAGACCACCCACCGTAACAGCGAGGCACCATGATAAACTCCTGCTTTGAAAAGGTGGAGCTGGGTATTTTCCCCTTCATGGACTGCAGTCATCTTGGTGACACCCCCAATAAGCTCCTCTCTGGTTTCTGCCCACCAGCTGTGGAGCATGCATGTTAGGTGGTTTAAACTAGGTAAAAACCATGCAACCTGCCATACTCAATTTTACAGCCACCACTGTCAAACCATTTGCACAGACCATCTCTCAGGATACACCTTCCAAAAGTCTACAAAAGGAACGTCCCAAAGGTCCGCAGCCCATTTGCCTATGGTGTTTCAGTCACTCCAAGTTCCATTTTCAGAAGTGGTCTGAGGGATCATGAGCCCTCCTCCCGCAGCCTGTCAGACAGACACCAATGCGTCATTCTCCAAGGGCCATCTCCTCAATGAGTATTTAGACATTTGACTCCTAATATGGTTGAATGGTCATGAGTTCTTGGAGAATTCACCCCTTATGTATTTCTGAGAATGGCAATGCAAGGTCCTCTGTGGAAGAAATTTTACAGAAGTGCCTGCTTCTTTTCACTGCACTTTTAAAAGAACATAGTATTTGCTGTTAATACTTTGATGAACAGGAGAGACACTTTTCAAAACTATTCACAATTTCAAAGAACGCCTTAATTTTGGGAAAAAAAAAATTAAAAGGCATTTTTCTCCAGATCAAGTCTAGAACTTTCAAGGAATCCAAAGAAAAAACATTTCAGATAAGATATTTCAGGTTTTACTCAAAGTTCAAGGTGTGTTGGGAAATGGCCTGAGAGTTCAGTGGGTGGAAACATGACCAATAAAGTTCAGCATATACTGCAAGAACCAACGTCTAATTAGGGGAGTTGGTCAGGCTTTTAGCTTATCTACCTAATCTCCAACCACGGCCTCAAAGGTTGAATAGGTGACTCCATCTCCTTAAACCAAGAAGCACGTCATTAAAATTCAGCCTGTACGACTAACATTACACTCATTTAACAAAACGAGAGTTCGAAACAAAAAAAGTTTAACTCCACATCAGAGACATTTCTGGAAACCGCAGCTTAACTACCTATCTTCCCTCCACAGGTTTCAAATGAAACAGGCACAGATGCTTTCTTTGGCACAGCCTAACCCTGTTCAACCGGGTGTGGGTTTCAATTAAGTCACCCTTGTGCAGGAATTTGAAGTCAAACATTTGTAAACTTTTTTGGTTGCTTTTCTCTTGTTTGTTTGTTTTTAAAAAACCCAACCACAGAGGTCACACTGCCGAAACCAGCCAGGATGGCTGCAACGGCATCCCAGAGCCAACGAGCCGAGTCACAGCTCTGGCTGCGCACATACTTGCGGTCTGCTCCGACAGCTTGTAGCCGCCTCAGTGGAAAAGAAAAAGTGTGTTGAAGCTCAAGCTACAACGAAAGTGACAGGTAACTTCTGAGGAACAGAACTACGGCTGTAGCCCTACACCCTTTTCTGGAAATCTGGCACAGTCATTTGTGGGAGAGAAGGTCTCAATGAGAGCTGGCTGGGTGACTGTGGAATAACTCCATTTCAAAACTGTGCAGTTTTTCCAATTTTTTTGTATGATCTTGAAATGAAAACAAAAACTTTTCAAATGGAAGGGTGTGGAATTGTGTTGAAACATCTATTTCTGAGATAGATCAAGTTTTCAATCAGCCTTTCAGATCAGACATAACCAGAGACCTCATCCTGGGATATAGAAAACTCCCCATTCATCTGCAAAATGTTTTGGCATCCAAGAAGCAGCATATTTCAGTTAAAATATATTTCATCAAATATGTTATGACCAATTCCAATCCTGAGATGACATTGTGTCACCAGTTTGTGGAAAGATCAGTATTAAAAAAAACTCGTAAAAATAGAGGACTGGAAAAGAAGCTGAGGAACAGCCAGTCACTCAAAAGGCATTTGTTAGCAAAATTAAATATAAGTTCAGGCATATTCTGTTTCATCACATACTGTTACTTTTAGGGGTGAGGCACTTACAGTCATTTCTCTGTTTTGGAATGAGACTGCAAGACAAACAGTTTATCTTCAGCTTGGCAAAAGAAAGTTACATTAATGTCCATCAAGATGAAAGTGGCGTGAAACAGAAAATTTTACAATTTAAATAGTGGCTGTTCTTCAGCTGTGTATAAACTATTCTCACAGGATGCAATCAAATGTCAGTGTCTTGATACAAGAGTTCCCAGTAATCTAGAAAACACAAACCCATGTACTTTATATATATACACGTACATACTTACACATATATATAGTATACAGTACCTATATATCTGTTTGTGTGGACACACACATATGTACACAGACACAAACCACATCTGGAGTTCTGTTAAAATATTTCTCCTGCATCCTCAATGACCACAGTTACAGTAATCAGTTTCCCTAGAAGGAGCAGAGCGAGGCTAAGGGCAGCGGTCTCTGATTACCAGTGTTCGTATAAAGTGATTTTATGTTTCACTTGCACTAGAGATTAACATCAAGTTAGGACTTTTCCTCCTAAGAATTTTTACAGAAGAAAAAATGTTTGGAAGGTTGAAAGATTTTCCCAAAAGAAGGTTCAGGGAATAAATGGGAGCTTATTTATATTTTTCAAGATTTTTGCAAGTTCAAAAATAGGGAGAAAAGCATTCACCTCACTCCTCACGCCATTGTGTTACCATGTACACAAGAGAGTCTGTATTGTATTCTTCCTGCTGAAGTTAAAATGATGAAAAAAAAATGAGAGAAAGCATAGTGTGTAAAAGCCAATTCCCTTTTCAGTGAAAACATTATCATTTTTCATTTTGAGAGTCTTACCATCTTTTCATCAGGAAGATGAATTGAAATGTGATGTGCATTTTCCATCAACTTTGAAACAATATTTTAAAAACACCTTCCTTTCCATGAGATTTCATAGTTTGCTTATTTATTTATTTTGTCTCAAAATGTTTTTATTGAAACAAATTTCAGCCTATTCTGGTTTGCATTTTGGATTCTCTCAAAATTCAAATTCAAAACTTCAAAGCAAGCCATCTCCACAACCATTACTTTTGTACGATTTTGATCAAAGCCATGGAAATTCCTGGTTCCACCCCGGAATAATGAACGGGTCCAGGTTTCATTTGAAATCCGGCTCTGAGGAGCTGACTTACCTATCTGGTTTGCAAGAATCCCGCTGTCTTCACCTGACCTGAGAGCATCCCCTCACAGCAAAGCTCTCCTCCAACTGGAACGCATCCATGCAATACAGTCCCCATCCCCTCTATGTGGGGGGGCACCAACATTTCGCTGTCAACCTCCAGTTTACCAACCTTCTCCAAGTTCAGAAAGCTCCTTCTTTCTGTGTCTTGAAGATCAAGGTTTTTTTAGCAATTCACTAGCTAGCTGTGTTTGCCTGAAGAGACCCTCCCACTGCTCTTTTATCCTCTGAAGGCAGGCCAATTTTCAACTACAGCCTGACGGTTGCCTGGGTTAACCTCTGCCTTGTTTCATGAGGCTTAGAAACCCCAATACACCTTTCAAATAGCGTGTTTGATCACACTCCTCTGGCAGATAAGCAGAAAATTAGAATGAGCTTCTCCAGGTAAGTGCCCGCATGAAGCTAGTGTCATCTTCCAGGGGGAGAATGCCTGGCAGGCAGGCGGGCAGGCAGGTTAGGAGATCAGCTACAACGGGGACGTGGAAAAGGCAGCTCTGTAATTGCACAGTAACAGCGCTGCTTCAATGCATCTGCAAGGCAAGGCTGTGGTGTTGCATAAATGCAGTGTTTGCTTCTACAGGGACTTAGAGATATACATCTTGACAGCACTTTTTAGCCCTAAAATATCGCATGTAAGTGGCTGTTCAAAGTGAAGACACCCCTACCTTGTTCTACATAGCTTATATTCAAGTTTTCTAGATTGGAATCTTCATGTTTCAATTCAAGGCCTTTTGTCCTGTAGGTTGTCCTATTATTTGTAGGTTCTTTTTCCATCACACTCGTAGCCTCTTCCACTTCTCTCATCAACAGTGACCACGTGCTGAAGCCCTGTGTAATAACACAGGCAACAAAAGATGATTGACTTCAACTTATTTTTTAGTTTCCATCCTTCATGTTTGTCCAGGTCCAAATGCAAACTTCACTGCACAGGAATATTCAGGTCTTGCAGCTGGTCCAGACTGCAGTCAACAGCTAAATTGTCCTTTGAGTGAGGGGTGGTACTTCAGAGGAGCCTGGAGGGATCGACTTCAGCGATCTAATCAGTCCTCCAGACACCTGGCATTCTTGGGGCACAAGTTATCCTTCCTAAACCTGGATGTGTCCAAACCTAGTAGAATTAAAAAAAAAAAACAACAAAACACAACACTTTTTATCTCAATGTTTTAAGTGATTTCTTTTTCTAATTAGAAGAACACAGTTCAGAACTCACCACCAAATCCCCACTCCTTAGAACTCCATTCTTTCCTATGCCTTTCACCACTTTTCCCCAAATCCAAAACACACTTTTAACCATCTCCTGCTGAGGTCAATGGGATTTAGGCAGATTTGCGCCCCTGCAGCATGCAGAAACCCAGCTCCTCTGCACCGACAGCACCTCAGCTGCTCAGATTCGCTCCACAGAGTGGCCTGCCAAAGGAATTGTTTCGAGGTGTGCAAAGCATTTGCTGTCTGCTGCTGTCACCAAACTAAAACCACCAAGGAGCTGTTGCCAGGGGAAGAAAAACCTAAAATCCCCCCTGGGGGAAAAGGAACACACAGGAAGAGAGGGGGAGCGGGACAGGAGGTGCAGGGTATCCCCTCGGACGCGGCCCTTGTTCCAAAATAAGCCAAGCTCGCCATAGGTGCAGGATTTGGCCAAGCCTGCTCATCCCTCCACGTGCACCCGTGCGTCCCCATACATGGATGGTTTTCACACGCTGAGGGTTTTCCTTGCCGTTTCGAGCCTTCGGTGTGGGACCTCGCAAAGGTCTTTTAAAAGCAGCAGCTCTTACTCTACTTCTCGGTGACTAGTTGCCCAATGGTGTGTCAGGAGAGGGCACCCAAACCCCCTCATCGTTTAGAAAAGCCCTGCTGCAGACACCTGCGAGGCTGGGGGAAGAGGCGGAGGTGTGCCCCTGATTCCCAACTTGAAATGCACTGAAGTGCTTTCTCACCCACATTGATTTGTTGATATCCATTTATGGCACAAGAACTTGGACTATAGACCTTGAGGCAACAATGCTAAAATCCATATCCCCCACCCCCCATGCAGACAAACCTGCCTGGAGTGCGCTGCAACAGATTTTAAAGGGAGGGAAGCCAGGCAGGGGCAGCAAGTCATGAGATGGAGAGCAAAAGCCACAGGAAAGGCCTGGAGCCTGATAGTCCTTCCCTTGATCCTGAGTCTTAAATTTTCTGTTGTACATACTGCTTCCCCAGAACAGTTTTCTCCAGTTAACACAGCAGGTGTACACATGCTCTCACATCATAGTAACAGAAATCAAATCAGAATTCAAATTTAAGAGCTTTAAAAGCTAAAGCAATAAAATGGCTAGATACGCAATCCTATTTTTCTTCATTCATTTTGGGGTCATGCTTCTAAGAAACTTCCTCTTCTATAACTTTGTTCACAGTCTCCAACAGAGACCTCCTCCAGACAACCTCAGTGGTAACAAAACAATGTTGTCCTTGCTGAACGACAGTGCAAATTTTTGTCACTCTTTTGAGAGGATGCCTAAAACAGGCACTTTGTCTCTTAATACATCTTTTTTACCATCGCTCTCTGAAAACACATTGCACTTTCTAAAGAATGGGACTGAGTATCAAAAAGGGATATTCCTTAACAGAAGATTTGACAATTCACTTCAATATACCATGGATAACAAATGATAGTCTGTCTCATCCGTCTTATTTCACAGACTTTTTCAAACTATTCCAATGGAGGTTTTGCCCCAGAACAACCATTAGAGCCAAACTTCAGTTCTATACAAGAAAGCTCACCAGAAGACAGAAAAAAATTATATTAAGGTTACAGTTGGTTTCCACGGTAAGCATATTTTTCAACTAAGTTCTGTTTCATCTAATAATGCAATACTTTTTGTTCCTAAGCATGTTCTGCTACTACTACTAACCAAAAAATGTTCCCCAATGTCACAAAGAGAGTATATTTTTCAAATATGAATTCACAGCATTTATTTTAAGGGCATGTTTATAGAGGTTGGAAGGAAGTTCAGATAAAGTTGCTGCATTGTGGCAATATATGAAGTGAATTGTTTTAATAGGGAAGAAGTTTAAGATAATCTCTCAGCCCTGTTTCCTCTACTGGTTGAACCCCTTTGGTCACATCTGTGAGAGCAATGCTGGCTGGCCACTTCTGTTTATTTTTCTTTAATTGAAAAATTTTAACCCTGAAAGTAAAAGTTGAAAATGAAGAAGCTAGTCCAAGGGGCATCGTGCTACACCAGCATGCGTCCTTTTGCAATTGTAGATGCCTCAGTAAGCAAGTGAAGTGATGAGTTTTGCCTTTCTCCCTGAATTTCTGTGTGCCATTTGTTGTAGCCACCATCTGGAAAGAGCAGCTTGGCATTGCCATGTGCCAACTCCATATATTCTAGGAAGCTGCATAAAAGGAGGATCTAACTGGAAAAATTGTAAAGCTGGTGGAAACAGGGCAGGCTCTGACAAGCAGAGGGGAACTCCTCAGAGGCATCTTGTTGTCAGGCAGAAAACTAGACATGAAGAAATTATACAGCACAAATATAGTACTACTTTCCTAAACCATAACATACAGCTTAGGATTTTGCTGGTGAAGTCTGAGTGGAGATCTGCAATCCAGAGGTTCCTCTCTACCAACATTTCTGTGGTTCCATGGTCTTACGCAGATAAGAAGAGATTTCCCATTCCTGGCTGACTGCCAAAGTTGTCCTTCTCCTCTGGTTTCTTTTTTTCCAGCAGAGAGGGCTAGACAATTAGATATATGGTTACTTACGAATTTTTTCAAGTACTTGAAGTTGAAAATATGAGGGCGACTAGCCAGACAAAGCCAAGTGTCTACCACTCCCTTATCTGACAGACCAGAAACCAGGGACTTTTTCCAGCAGTGTTGGGTATGTTTGTCTAGATCTTGCCTCTCTCAGGTCCAGGACCGAGGCCTGGATCAAAGGTCCCCATGCCCCATGCAAGTGCTCTGCAAAGCAGGGCTGAGGAGTCCGAGAGCAAGCCTTGCTCACGCGGCCATGCTGCATCTGGGGTCTGAGGTACTGCTTCGCTTTGCCAGGCAGCTACGTCAGCAGGCTTGGAGCTCATCCAGGTGCCTCTAGGCCAATGCTTGGTGCAGACATGTCACCAATGCGCCCTACATCCACCTCTACAGAAAGGCGCTGACAGTATGTGCTCACCTGTCCTACCGCTCGGCAGGTACAACGGGTCACCCTCCGATTCGTGAGAGATCCCTGCCTACCCTAAGGCCTTCCATGAGGCACTGAGACCACGTATGGGCCAAAACCTTTCCTCAGAGACTGTTTCTTATCTCAGACATAGCAAAATATTATTAGCTCAGCTGTGGATAGACAAACCTGACCAGAAGGCTTTCTGCCACTGCCAGAGCTCTCACAACGACACCCATCAACCACAAAGTGTGCAAGTCACGGTGCACTTCAGCATAACAGAGGTGTTACAACACAGATTTAGTTATGTCCACCTGACTCTCAAGGAACCCTCGCAGACTTCAATAGTCTGTTAAAGATTTACCGCAATACTGAGTAACAAACGAAAACACCACGGCTCCATTTCCCACTATCAAAGGCAAAGCTTGCCAAGAGCACAGGAGCAAGCCACGCTGACTGTGAGGAAACAGGCTCGTTTCTGCCTTCCCTGTAGGTCAGGTGACTTCTGCTGAGGTGCCTAACTTTGATCATTCATGAATGGAAATGTTGGCTGGTAGCATCTTTTTATACTGCTTCTGGAAATGCTGAACGTTTGAAAATTTGGTGAGCTGGCCTGACTAATACGTTTGTGAGTGTTGACATTTAGCTCACAGTTACTGCCCAGATAAAATCCAAGTTGTTTTTCTCAAGACTACAGTCATGCCCAGTTCTGCAATTTAATTTATTTTAACATAAGTCAAAAATTTTTTACTTTTAAGATAGGACAGAGAATTAGATGCACTCCTCTGCTGAACAAAAGGACGGTTGATGTCCCCAAACCCGAGAGTGACTGTTCTGTGGTGCCTGTCCTCAAAATACCGAAGTGCGAAAGAAGACACCTCAATTGTGCTAGCCTGCACAAAAAGGCAGCTGCCAGGGATGTACAATACCTATGCTGCATGAGTTCATTCCTTAGCACCTTCCTAGTTCATTTCCGAGAACCCCGCAGAAACAAAGCGAGGCAGACAGACTTTCCATGCCGGTGGACACTTTTGCAAAGGTACAACTTCTACAACTTCCTCGTTTAAATTATCCGAGCGGTAGGCGGGTGGAGCACCTTAATAATTTGCTTTTCTCTTTTCTTGCTGAAATAAAATACCTAAAATATCTGAGGGTGTTGGAAGAGAGGTCGCTCTTACTGCATTCCTTCGCAGGCGGCGTTGCTTTTGCAGGGACACCTGTCTGCATGAAACTCTGTAAACGCTTCTTAACAGGTCCCCAGGTAGCTGAAAGAACACAGCTGCTAAAGAGCGTTAATGGCAAGACAGCTGCTTGGCTGACAGAATTGGAACCAGCATGGTGCATGTGCTGGGACTGTAAACAGGAATGAATTTTCCTAAAAGCTTTATAAGTAAAAATGTTTATTTTTGGAATATTAGCAAAATAAAAGGAGTTACAATGTTCCTTTAATTTTCAGTCAAAACATAACGACATGCAGCTTTTAAGAAGGTTTATTTTATAGCAAAATCTTAAATTGAAACAAGGTGGCTTAGAAACAACTTCAGAAATACCAAGGATTTCTTCTAGATGTACATATAAAACACACGGGCATTTTTTTGCCCTTAATGTGTAGTAAAATTGGTCATGAAATCCTTCTTTCCATAAACCACACATCAGGTATTGGAGAACGCTTTTCTGGCTTCCAAGCCTGCCATTGATGGCAAATGCTTGGTGTGTGGTGCGTGAAGGTATTACAAGGTACGTGGAACAGGTTATTTGCATCTTAAAAAGATGAAATAGAGATGTTGGATTTCAAGGACAGGCACTGAAATGAAGACACCTGATTCCTAGTCTTTGCTCAGCCACAGCCTTCCCCTCTGAGCCAGAGCGGGTCATTCAGTGCCAAGAAAGTGCCCTCTCTTGGTGGACACAGCCCCAACACAGGCTCAGAACTGGCATTTTGAACCCAGCTGAACACCAGCTTCAGACGGGGTGCAAACAATGGGCATTCTTTTGGGACCGTTGCTAAACAACCGTATTCTTTTTGGGAAGTTCAGCTCAGGATAGCAGAACACAAACCCCTTGCTAGTCCCCTCTCAGCACTTGGAGCACAGCGCTCCAGCCGGTGCGATGGGAGCAGAACGTGCCTTGTCCTCTTGAAAAGCCATCGCTACCTTTTTAAGATAGACAGAGACCTTTTAAAATCTATGCAGACTTCATCACGTTTCTCAAAGTCTCTCAAAGACATTTTCCACCATCCCCGCTACACCACCACGCAACAGCCAGTGTGCCGCATCAAGGGATGAAAACAGCGGGCCTGTTACCTGTACACAGCTCTTCACAGCTTCTCATCAGCCTGAAGCCGGGCTCAATTTAAAGTTATTAATTGCCTTTTTCACAGCTGGCACCAGCAGCCTCGCATGTTGACTCAAAGTGTGATGTGATAATTAGGCAGGGTGAGGAATCTTTGTTAAGTTTTGTTCTTTGGCAGTATTTTGCCTTTGATCTTCTCCGCTCTCCTTTCCAGGAGAGTTGCAGCGTTCCAGCAGGAGCTGAGGGTGGGCCTTTCATCAACCTGGGGGGAAAGCTTCGTCCCGTGCCCCACGGCACTCTGCTCTCAGTCTTACATTTCCCGTTCGGATGACTGCTATGTGCTAGCTGAGCGCCTGTGAGGTGCCTATACTCAGAAAAGCACATACAGTGCATCTTCCACCAAAACACAGATCAAATCAACATATTAAAAGAGAAGCAGGAACAAAGTTCAGTAACAAAATTATCAAATAAGCAGGCTTTAATAATGCCTTTTCTGTACTAACTTGATCGAAACCTCGTATTTTCCTCTGCAGGTTAAGAAGTCTGGTGGCACAATAAATGTAACATCCTGCAGAAACCTATGGCTGTTTCTCACTTGGGCTCCAAAGCTGCCCATATTCCAGAGTCATGCAGGCGGTTAACTTACTCATTCTGCTGATTTTTATTGGCAAATTACAAACCACTTAACAGATGGTGTAAAAATAATTATGTAAACTAAGGAATAAGTCCTAGAGCATTTATACTTTTATGAATGAATCATTTTCCCAAAATGCTCATTCTTGAGCTTTTGTCATGTGTCACTTCTTTCAGGTCTGGCCTTTCTATTTGTCACACCCTATCCCTCTCCAGACCTGGGCCGACATGGAAAGCAGAGACACGGGGCAGGTCTGAATGTCAGGACTTGTGTCCCTGCCATATTGTTCACTACACTGGGCTTTTAGCAACACAGCAACACAAGTCGAAGAAAAGTATCTGCCCCAGGAGGTCTAATTGGTGGGAGTTTTGCAATATGAGTAAATGAATGAGAGAAGATTTTATGTAGCAATTTGCTTTTTCCACCCTGTGAGGGAAACAGAGCTTTACGTTGATTAGGAGATAAAATATAAAGATATGATTGTCTGTAACATTGGGATGTGTGTTGAACAGAGTCCCAGAGCTGTTTTGGTACTAGAAATTAGGCACGAATAAGATGCCTGCAAGAACGTATGTAACTATGCACATGACAATGAAGTTAATGTCCAAGTGTATGTATGTGAAGAAATAAACAACTGTATGATGTGTCCTACATAAAGAGTAAGTCTTTAAAGCTGCTTTGGCAAGACATTATCCTCAGAATCTCTTGTCCTTCCAGACGGGGGTGACTATGAGTATGAGAGCCTGTTAGCAGGTTTTGCTTGCTGCCATGGCTGTTTTAATTGTGGTAATCAACAGAGCTCATGACCATCTTCAGTTTCTTCTGGGCAAATGTGCAAAAATTCCAGTAGGAGATTTCACGTGACTGCTCAGAGGCTGACGCTGGTACAGGAGCAGATATCTGGCTGCTCCATCTCTTATCTGATGGCTAGCATGTTGCTGCTCTTACCCCAGAGGTAGTTCAAAAGAGTAATCCCCTTTAGGGGTATTAGACTTCCCTTTCACACACAACGGGCTGAGCCGTGGCACTTTTTACCCTCTCATACCACTCTGCCTTCCCCTGCTTCCCACTTCCACGCTGTGCTCCTGGCTGCAGCTGGCCAAGGCTGAAATTCAGGAGCAGGGATGCAAAACAGCAACTCACAGGTCGTTGTTAAACAGTCACAGCAACAGAAGTACACAGGTGGGAAAGGGGCAAAGAAAATCCCTTTCTTCTCCTCAGTACCTAAGGATTATGCAGGATACACAATTTACAGGGCAGGTTTTTTGTGGATTGGATCAAAGAGGTAGCCCAGTCCCAAGATGCAAAGAAGGCAGCACAGTGCTGTGTCTCAGAAATACTGAACTGCCCACAGACTGTAACGAGTCAGTCCTTCCTCTTCTTTCATGGGTTAAGCTTCTGCAGGAATTTTAAAAATTGACATACACCCCTAAGGATGCTTCTTACGGAGTGTCCCCAACACAGGCAGGAAGCAGTCACGGGAGTGAGACAGCCAATAAACTGGGTTAGGTAAAATCTACCTCCGCTCTATGATGACCACATATATAGTTTCCCAATGACGTTAAATACATTATCTTAAAGTGTGTCTCCGTCCTAACTGAAATACCATGCATCCTAGCTAACTGCACAGCTTCCTGGCTCACCGCTGAAAGCTCTTTTATGACCTCTCCAAATTACTTCTACTCCACAGGCACCAACAGTTGGACTGATTTCCATGCCTTCAGTGAGTGGCGCTTAAATCATTCCTTTTGCCACTGGGGCTTTTGTCTTTATGCTTTGAGTTTTCCAGGAGGGTCTGTTTAGGTTTCTGCCAAACTCCTGTTATGGGCAGCCAGATGGAACCAGACACCAAATAAAGGGCTCATCCTTTCCATGTCCTAATTTAAGCACCTAATGTTCACTGGACTTCTGAGTGCTATACGTATGAAAGAGATAAGACAATTTACTGGTGGGAAAATGGCACGCCCAGAAGCTCTGCTGGAGCTAAACCTCCCTGAGATTATGCTAAACTGGAAAAGGTATAAAAACTTGTCTGAGTCTGGTAACCCAGATACCAGGGGAAAAAAAGTAATCAGAATATCTTCTTGTTTCTGACAACAGTGGGTTCTGAAGCAGTTGGTAGATTTTTACAGTCTTAATTAATCCAGATAGAAAGAAGAAAAGGTGAAATCACAGTACAAAAATTTGAAGCCAGCTATACTCTGGGGGAAAAATGAAATGTGAGAGATGACAGTTCTTGAACAGAGGATACAAATAGAAGGGGGGAAAAATAAAAATGCCTGCCTGCAACTGAACCCAGGCTGCAGAGCCTTATGGTGTTTGGAAAAGGAAAAACTGGATGCTGTGTGAGAGACTCATTTATGCCCGGAGCAAAGAGCTCCAACGTGGAACACTGGAGGACACACAAACAGACCTTGACAATGTACGTAGATTTACTCAAATAAGGGAACCCAGCGGACCTACCTGAGAAAATTGATAGATGGGGTAAAAGACGGGGTAAAAGGCAGTAAGGCAGTTTGAGTTGGAACCCAGCACGAGATGACCCCTGTAACTCATGACTGGTGCCAGTGAATGCTTACCATGATCACGCCCAACAAGTCTGGGCAGATGCTGCTCTACGTATGACAGTATTTCCTCAAACTGCATTTGGGTTAATTTCAGGACACAAGAGTCACATCAGAACATGTAAGGGTTTAGATTGCCTAGATCTACAATAGGCATTAAATTCAACAGATGTGGCATTTTCTGACTATGGGAAAACCAGTGGAAATACACAATTCAAGCCTCAAGGAAACTTTGGAAAAAAACAACAGAGATGCTGTGCTACAGCTAGGTTGACAATAACAAGAAAAAGTCCATGTAAAGGGGGAAAGGCGTCTATAGGAAAAAAAGGCAACACATGGAGGATTACTTCAGTTGAATTCTGCCTGACAGATAAAGGAGTCATACAAATATTGCTCAGAATGACAAAATACATAGGAAATTTGTGGCTCATTGGTCTAATGGAGCAGGGACAGTGTAAAAAGTTGGAGTTAAGATGCCCCAGAACTGCTTGTATCTTAGAAAGCATAACATTTAAATCATCCAAAGAAGTTATTAGTTCAGGTTCTGACCGCAAAATAGTCAGAACTGACAGCTGATGACTTGAGACATCAGGAGCTCCAGCACCAAAAGAGGACAGCTGTAATTTTAAGTCATGGATTCAAAAGGTTTGATATCTTTACAGATAGGAGTCTGTATTAACTTCAAATTGACCGCAAACTCTTTACTGTCTTCACCAAAAGGGCCTGGCAAACATTTTGAAGAAAGTACAATTATATTTCTTTTTTCCCAGCTACCAAATACATGATCTGCAAGACAAATTTAAGTGAGTTTAATGGTGCAAGCATAGGCATTTCAGCTTTCGAGGAAAGTCTAGGATAACAAACTGAATTTGGTAGGAGCCTATCTAATTTTAAAAGCCTTGTCTAAGTGAAATACGGACCATGAAATATGTTCTTGCTGGAACAACTGCTCAGGATGTGACCCCATGGAGCAAGTGTAACAGTCTGTAGCTCGTGTTACAGCTATTGGGTTGCTGGGTTTTTAAGTGCTATTTCTCCATTGAGAAGAAATTGTGGTACTGCGAACTGTGCCTTAAAGGCTTAAGCTACTCAGAGGCTCTGGGGCCGAGTTGAGACTCTGAAGCTGTGTCCACAGCCAGTTGGAACTGCACGTGGGAAAAGTAGTTCTTTTATAAATGTCTTCAGAGCAGCAGGTGATTCCTAAGGCTGTGCTGATCCCTCTGAAGCTGTGCTTTATTATCCAACCTGTGTGCATGAGTAGTAAGCCCTGCACAGTGGAAATACACAATTAATTGATTAATAAACTTGTGCATCCACTTGCACTTAATGTGTTCCAAACTTGTACTCACCACTGGAATCACAAATGAACGAAGATCTTGAACATTAAGATTATTACTACTGTCCTGGTCTATATTTTCTGTCCTATACCCTGAAGGCCAAAGTCTAGTGAGGAGATGATGCTGCTGTTCAAGATCTCACTACTCACCCACAGCATGTCCTCGAGCAAGTACCTTTGATATGCTTCAGGTTCAAAATCTGGAAAACTAAGAAAACTCACTGAGCTCCATCGAGATGCCATGTGAAGCTACTAATATCTGTCAATTGCTGTAGTTTTCCATTAAATGCAAAGAGTGGCTGGCAACAACAAGTTTTGGATCGGGGTCTAGAAAAAAACTATTACTACAGACTGAGTAGTGAAAATAAAGTTTTTAAAGCAGTTCTCTAATGTGTCACTATTCTAAATTGGTAAGCCTGCAGAGGAGCCACTTGGGAATTTCTTGATACAACTTTCCCATTCAGAAAACACTCATTTGTCAAAAAGAAATACTTTTTTATTTTTGCAGGAAACAATCACTTTAGATAAATTTCACAATTTGAAAAATATTACTGAAAAAGTGTCCAAGCAACAAAATATTGTGTTTGTATTTAAAAAAAGTTTACACAGGTGCCAATTTTGGTTCAAAGGGACTTCTATTTGAAAAATCTTCCTAGCTACCCGGTAGTTGTAGTGAAAAACTAAGTCCACAGTCCAATGGAAAAATTTCCAACTGATTGCAATTGGGATGAAAGCCACAATTTTGAAACCAAACTCTGGGAGAGGAAAGCTGTTTCTTGTCCAGTTCTACCCATTGTAATATCAGGGACCCCGCTGCACAAGCACAGGAGCACGACTTTTGACACTTAACCTGCTGCAGCCAGAAAGGGCAGGAGTATTCGTCTTGGGAAACTGAAGATGTGTATTGGCCACCTCTGGCATGGCACAGATAAGCCAGGGTAAGTGTTTATCCTGAAGAAGTTAAAGAATCTGCTTTAAGGTAAGGAAAAAGAAGGAAAGCGGAAGATTTAGAAATCATGAACCCATAACTGCTTTCTGAATTGATTCCTTTTTTAAGAGTTTGAATGGGACAAAGGAAGGAAAGTTACATACTGCTGTGGGTAACAAAGCCAGCAGGAAATATAGTTTAGCAGTCAAGAACACACACAATAAAGCTTACCCAAGCTTACACGCAAGAACAATATATATCTCCTCTTCCCACCACTATCAGAAAAATAAAGGGTCCAATAAAGAGCGTCTAGATGACCAAAGTGCTCAGATAGGAAGGGATTAGAAAAAGTAAGGCAGGAAATAAAAATCCAAAGGAATAAAGGCAAAGGAGCGGGATTCAAGATGAGAACAAAGCAAACTTGAGATGAAAAAGAAAGGGAGATCTACTTTGTAACAGTCAAATAGAGGGGGACACAAGCTTCAACATCAAAATCCATGTTTCAGACACCTACACTGCACTACAGGCTCTGCTCTGTAGTTGTAAAGGCGGAGGTTAGGCTATATGCTTGGTGATTGAGCGCAGCATATCTGTATCTAAGTACAGGCAGTCTCTGAGCCCTTCTTCACCGAGAAGACACCCCTCTAAGGTACCTCTGTGCTTCCAAATTCTGGTGTACTTTTCGTTAGATTTAACTTTAGATGAGCTGTCTGCTGTCATTATATGGAAAATCTAATGCAGATGGAGATACCAAAAGCCTCAAAGTTTAAAAATATTTAGGGGCAGGTGTCTGGTTTGGACTCATGTATATTAAATGAAGATGAGCCATGGGCTGCAGTGAAGGAGTGGCCTGCTTGAGTCTTCATTCATATCATAGATTGTCTGAAACCCCCATTGTTCTTTTTCAAATAAAAAATCTGCTTATCATATTTCTGTTGTGTCAGTTACTGTAGCTTTGCAATTATGTTTCAGTCTCTTTCTCTTTTAAAATTATTATCCCTGCAATTCCTGGCTTTGACTGGAGGAAGAAATGCTGAAATAGCATGAAAAAGTACTTCTTTCAAAATGTTTCCAATACAGCCAAAATCTGTCTGTATGACAAATCTTGAAAGAAAATCTATTCTCATCTTATTTCCAGCTGGGCTACACCCAGTTCCAAAAGTACTTGTTGATGGTGTGAGAAAAGTGTCTGGATATGGACATTTATTTGATTTGAGCCTCTGAATTCTGAATTGTGAATACAACCAACACTAGAAACACCAGAGAGATGTGTTAAGAAGCCACACTGAGGACAACAACAGAAAGGAGAGGTGATTTGAGACAGCTTCCTCTCCTGAGGAAAGGCCATCCAGTCTCACCAGTCCTGCCGTCACTGCCATTACTGCTTCACAGATGCTTCCCTGCCCTTCCCAACCTTGCTGTTCCCTCACCTCCGTTCTTCTCTTGGCCATCAAAGGCAGCATCTCATAACCCCAGCCTCCCCTACCAGCTTTCTAGGTGTTTCACACACATTTCTCTTTTCTTCATGTTTTGAAAGAAATGTCTATCAACACCAGCACAGATCTCCTCTATATTCCTCAAAACACCTCCTAAAGCTCTCCTCTGCCATCACATCTAGCAAAACCTGAGCAGAGGCACCTGGGGTGCCGATGTGCAGCCTAACGTACTGATCAGTGTACTCATAGTGTTTTTCCATGTTCCCTCATCTCTCGGTAAGCACTTATTTGGCAAGCCTGAAGGAGGCTGTGTTTTCTTTCTCTGTTTATACAACACCAAGGTTCTTATCTGTGGCTAGGACTCCTTGATCCTATCATCACACAAATAACAACAGGTAATGATTTAAAAGAAAAGCCAAGCAAAACACAAGGCTTAGTTGTCTGAATTGCTTTCACACAGTGTTGAAAAAGTCATTATTTGATAGTAGCAGAACTGACTGAATCATGTTATTTTAAAAAAAAAAGAAGTAAAAATTGCTGTGTTGTTCCAGGGTTTTTGTCAACAATCATTGTCAGTTCTAATTCTCCAGGCAAAAATCTGAGTGGAAATTCTGGCTCCACTGAAGCCAAGTGCCAGATTTCCATTGGCCTCAATGGGCCTGGAATTCACCCGGTCACAACCTAGAGGAAGAATATTTGTAGTAGCAAACCAAATAAATATATCCATGTTTTTCCATGAAAAATCAATTTGAGACCCTTTTTTCCTGGCAAGAGTTACACACAGTGATATAATGAGAGATATGGCAGTACTTGGAACAGGAAATGACTGCAGACACATTGTCAGGGCAGCGCTATAGTATGCCAATGGCTGAAACGGAGAAAACTCCTAAGAACTTACTTAAATGCTGCAGGAAATAAAATAAAACAAAATAAAAAACAAACCCAGAAATAAAATAGAGTGCACAATGAAAATACCATGGTTGAAATTTCTGTGAGGTCGAGAGGAAACAAAGAGATGGCAAACTGTATTGAAAGAAATAGTATTGCATGTTGGCTGGTACCAGATGTTGCCCTTTGCAAGAGAGAGAAAGCATCTTGACAGAGATTTTCAAGAACTAGAGTAGCAACACAGCTTACTACCTTAGGGAACAACAGTCCTCTGAAATATCTTGATATGGAAATTGGGTGTGGGGTGGAACGGCTTTGTTCGACATCCAAAGAGTGATTTTCCTGTTCTATGGAATTAATATTAGCTGAAGCATATCCATGTGTCCTCAACAGATCACATAAAACAGAAAAGGACTCTTTCATGGATTATTAATTATGTGCGTCTAAAGAGGGGTAACCAATCCTGTAAGGCTGGGATGCCTATGTCAGAAATACTAGCAGCAGAACATCACTGTGAATCAAAGGACATAAAAGATGTTCCCTACATCAGATATCAATAACACTTTCAGGTATTTAATAATTTTGCTTAAGGGAACAATTACACATTACATTAAGTCAGAGCATTATACAGTGGTGGGTACAGTTAATCAGTAAAGTGAGAAATAGCCCAGAAACGTGAAAAGTCCATGTGCAAAAGCAGTGATTTGGTGCCTGAGTGTGATTAAAGGCATGCTGCTTGGATATATCTGCAACAGACAAACCAGTTTACTATTTTTGGGGAGGCCAACGATCACTTTCTTTCCTGATAACCAATCATTTCATCGAAACATTTCTCTCACTCTTTTTTTCTTTTTTAATTAGAAAATTAGTACATTTTTCCCACTGAAAATGCAAACTTGTTGCAGCAGTTCTGGCATCGTACAGACAAAAATATTTCAGGTGAATAATTTTATAATTACATGTGAGAGAATTACTACTGGAGCACTAACTTCCAAAGGAACTGGTGAATTCCCATGATGATTTAAAGTCATTATTGGAACATGAGACACATTTTTGGAACATGAGCTACAGCAATGCATAGTTTGCATTGTATAATAGGGGATATTTTTATACAGCATAAGAACATCATCAGAATCAAGTGTTTCACCAAAAGTTTAACTGTCAAAGCTCCAGGTTTCATCAAAACTGATGCTCATTTGTGTCATATCAGTCACATTCTGCGTGTAACATGCCTCTTCACTGCAGGGCATGTTGCACAACTCAAAGTGTTACTCATTCCAACATGCTGTATAACAAATTTTCATTTTTTAATACCTCCTTACTTCTTCTGGATGAGGTACTACTAAAGAATTTAAATATATATATATGTGTTTCAAACTTTGAAGATAATTTTTTGTGACTTGATGTGTATTTGATATGAACACTCTAGCAGAGGGTTTTGCTGGCAGAAACTGGATCTCTGCGCATGCAGTCAGTGGACAGAGGTGTAAGTGCAGACAGACCAGACCCATGAGGGAAGGAAGCAGTACCCAAGTGCACCCCACTCACCCACAACAGTCCACAACATCAGCTCAAAATGGACTTGAAGAGTAAATGGATGTGCCACATATACGGACCAGAAGAATATCTTTTTTAGCCCAACTGCAATCTTTTCACTGAAGTTTGGTTCCATTTCTTAAGCTGTGGCTCATACACCTAGGTCTTCACATCTGTTTGAACTCCAGAAAGTGCAAGTTTTCTTGTTATCTGAACAGTGACTTTTATTTTCTTTAGCTTTTGAATTATATTTTGATATAAGAATATTTTTTCTTCAAAATATTTCATAATAATACAAAAGAGTTCATGAAAGTGGGTCACTTCTGACTCACAGCTCCAGGACAGTAGCTACAGTGCAGTATTGTGGTATGAGACCTTGTATTTGTCTCCTTTCTTATTCATGTGAACTCATCCCTGCAGTTCCCCCTCACAGTCCCCAGCTCTCCAAATTGTATAAGATGGCTAGACTTTAGAACAGCATACATACAAAACTTCCACACTGTGGATGGATGCGCACTGCCCATTTTATCCCAGTTCTTTGTACTTTAAAGCTTAACCAGACCAAAGGAAAAAAAAAAAAATCAATGTTGACATTTTTTATTTTAGTATTAGGAAAAATAATTTTTAAATTAAATAGAAGATTTAAATAAGAGCTGGTGGAAACCATTTCCCTTTCCTCCTTCCTTGCAGTCCTTTTTATCTTCACAACACAGTTTTCCTTGATTGAGACCAGCATTATATGACAAGCTTAGCTGACATCCTGGTAGCAACGAGGGTTGTGAAGAGGTACAACCAATGACAAAGATAACTGTGCTATCGCCTCTGTGATACAGAGGCAGCTTTATTTGCAAATTGGGGGGTTGCCTTCTTTTAATTTATGAAAGGAAACAGAAGCAAGAATAAATGATACAAATAAAAATGCCACTTTGCTACTATGTACCGTAGTCATATCAGAAGGAAAAGCTCTTCTGGCAATGAACTTTCCAGGGTTACTTCACACCAGTCAAGGCAGGAAGATGACCTTAGACAGCAAATGTAATTTCTTTTTATTAAATGCACCCATTGCTCATTTCCTAGGTAAAAATTTAATGCTATACATTAACTATAGTGCTTGCAGTGAGAGGAGGGCTGTAATCAAGAATTAGTACCACATCCAGAAATTTTAAGCACATGCTCCCATCTTCTAGATTACTATTCTGCAACGCCTGGAATGGGCAGTTACTTTATTATCTAAAGCAATAAAGCTGAACTGAGCTCTCACAGCAATGATCTGCATTATATTCATTGAGCATGCAGCACCAGAAGAGCTCTTATTAAAATGAAGACAGAGAGAAGAATACATTCGAGCTGCAAGACCAAACCATCAGAGGCAGAAGTGAGCTAATTCCACAACAATAAACCTTGTGATATTGATATACTTAAGCACTTTCTCCATTCCGTGTAAAACTGGCAGAGGGCACGGGGAAGTTATCTGAGGAATCATGCCAGATACATGGTAGAAACTGGACATATGTCATGAAAGCTACATTAGAGCAAAGAATGCACATTGTGCAAGCGTGTAAAGGCAGATGTGACTGTGCGGGTCTATAAAACACAACAAAGAAGCCCACGATACTGGGTACAGTGATTAGAAACCAGATGTTTCACAGACAAGAGCCTTTGTTTTAGTTGAAGGAAAGAGAAGTATGAAAGTATTTTCAATTTGAAGGGCCCAAGTACACAACATCACTACAGACACTCAGCTACAGAAATAAACTATTTCAGTGAGCTGAACAGAAGAGGAAAACGTAAATGAAGTGTGAGCTAACAGGCAATAGCTGAATTCAAAAAACGCACAGTCTAAAAAAACCATAATAGTCTAACATAGGAAGAGACATTCTGTCCAAAACTGGTTCTGTTCCTTTCTCATTCACTATTTGCTTAGACATTTTACCCTCAGATTAGATGTTTTCTTTTCCTCTATTATTCCTTAGGGAGCAACGAAAGCATATCCCTGGCCATTGAGGTTTTTTGCAGGATAAATAGATGAGTAAAGATGTTTCCTTGGGCAATCCTAACCAATCTTTGTGTGGGCTTTCTCAGATACTGTTCATAAGAAATTGTATTTACAACAGAGGCAAATTCCCAACTGACAAGAAATTAAAGACCTTCAGCCCTTATGCTGAAGTCCCCCAGCCCTACATGTATCATCAGAACTTCTGTAATCATCATGCTAACTATTTTAATTTACATACAGGCTATTTAAGCTTACATATCAGTGAAAGAGAAGAAAGTTGTAAAATACGGCAAATCAGAACGCCTTCCACACAGCAAGTGCAGCGTCAGAGGTCTAGCAAAGTCCGATTGTGTATGAAGTCTGTGTTACAAAGTGTAAAAGAAATTACCTTAAACTAACACACCATTCTTGAACTGAGCTCACGAAACGTGTTACAAATACACCCAGCAGTTCTCTCACAAGGCCTCTGTAAATTCAGAAATGGTGAGTTGTTTTCAACAGTGACCATGCTGTGATTGCGTGCAAAGAATACAAGAACAGAATACCTGAGTACATGAATCTGTAACATACAAGATAATGAAAAAAATAGAGGACCACTGACCAAACAGTGTTTTCAGGACATTTTTTGATATTAGATATAATAATGATAGGCAAGTTAACAACATATAAAGAGAAGATAGTTAATGTCTTAGAAGCATCAATATTTTATTAACCTATAGATTAGATAACAGCTTGTTCTCAACTGGTTTGTTAGCAAAACCTGGTTTGCCCCAGTATCACCACCCGCAAGCCATGGCAGAGGGAGCATGAAGACCTTGTAAAGAACTTGGTTACCCAAATATCCTATTGCTCCACTCCAAGCAATACTTGTCCTGGATAGAACAAATAACAAAGATAGAACAAAGAACAATACTTGTTCTTTTCTTTCTTTTCTTTTTTTTTTTTAATGATCGATAAAAATGCCACATGGCAATGTGGCTATGATAGTAGTCTGAAGGAGATGGAAGTCTTCTGCACAGACTTTTTTTGTGGAATACCTTTGATTTCAGGAGACAGGATTACCTGGCAACACATTCCAATTTCTAATCAGATTCAAGGTCATTTCTTACCAGTAGAATGCTGAGAAGGTACAAGAGAGTAAAAGCAGAAGTAGAAATACAAGAGAAGACCTCTTATTGAATATGTTGAATGGGAATCCTCTAGCTAGCACAAATCAATGCCCAACCACAGCTATTATTATTTTTCATAGGCACAGTAAAAATTCACCTCATCCATAGACATGAAGAGAGAGAGAGCAGATGCTCATTTTCTAAATAAGAGGGGAAAAGTAGACCAAACCCCTCACTTCTCCCCTCATTCTACAGACTGCAGAGCTACAAATGTCCCTGTGTCATCCTGTCAATACTGCTGTCGGTGTGTACACAAACACATCTGTCTTCTTTATTTATTCAGTCATCAAAATTCCAAGTCTGCAAGCTAGTCATAATTACGCCTTCCAAAGAGGCAGGCACCTGCCATTTACTCTACCTTTTTCAATTACATCTAATTGAAGACTCGAGCTCAAATAGAGGAAGGGAGACAAGAGTTCTTCAAACTGTCTAAACACTTTCTGTTGAATAGAAAAAGAGGTTTCCTAGCACAGCTCAAAATAAGCCCTCCAACATGACTGGCATAATAAAGAACTGGAAAATGAGATGCATTTCCTTCCTCTAAACACCCTATACTATGAGGGTGCTTTTTACATGGATGATGGCTCACAGCCAGAAGAAAAGCCCCCTCACCCCTATCACCCCCCATCACTGCTGAAGCTAAGCTACGAGTGCATTTCTTGAGTACAAGGACTTCTCCTGGGTGCTCCAGTAACTTCCCGCTTTCAAGAGCACCCAGATAATGGATGGCAGCACGTCAGAAATGGCCAAAACAGCAGTCCTCAAGAAACCAAGTTTACATGTGATCATACAGATGAGATGACTGATGGTAGATTATCCTCTCCGAGTACAGCTGTAAACTCCTTGGCAACAGTAACCTGATAGGCACTGAGCTAGACTAACCTTCTAGGAATTGAAGAAGCTGGAGAAAAACCCAGCTGGCTCCACTTATATAAGGGATGTAATTAGGCCTGAAAGAGAGGATGATTTCTGCCTGTGTGATCTGCATTAAGAATAAGTCCCTGAGAGCATTTTTGAGAAGGTACTTCTGGTACTTGGAGGGGGGATTTCCCCTTTCCTCAGACAGCATTGCAGTTTTCAAGAGATAGTAGGAGGGTATCACTTAGAGAGAAGATGGGAAGGGTTGGAGAAAGGAATCCTTGTACCAAGTGATGCGATGGGAGAAGCTGACCATGTTGGTTCATCCCCGAAATTCACAGGCAAGAAAAAACAGCTAATATATTGTTAGCAAATTAGATTTATACGCTAAAACCAGAATGGCCAAATGGAAAATGTCTCACAGTCGTTAAGGGGTGAACCAGTGGTAAGTTGTGCAATGTACATAGGAAAAGAAGAGTAGTTAAAAAATATAGTAAACCATCATCACACTGGTGATAAATCCACAAAGATGCACCAGTATAATCCTTCAGTCCCCTTACAATCGAACATAACATAGTATTTGTAATCTGAACAGAGGATATTACTAGAGCAGCACTTCCTAACCCTATTGCGAGCTTCTTAAGTGCAGAGGGAAGCTGCAGTGATTGTAGGTCTAATTTTAATGGATGATCAGTGCCATTTATCCACTGAGAACTTTCTACATAAAAATCCAAACTAGAGGAATGAAATGTAAACGCTATAATAGAGTTGACCTGGCTGTTTAAAAGACTAAAGGATTTAATGCTTTTGAGTGAAAGTAAGCAAGAATTCAGCTATTTTTCATCATTTGTATTGTCAGCTGGAAAATGCAAACAAGTGTACCAAAAGCAGAAGAATGTGAAATTCCCCTTCACTGCCTTTCCACCCATTTTTTGCTCTCTACAGAGAAAAGTAGGCTCACCATCAAACAGTTTAGCAAAGCCAAGATGATTCTTCCAGATTTCCCTGGATGTTCCTCAATACTATTTTTCAATGGTATTCGTGGAGAATGCAATGGCATGGGTGCTGCCCCACTGGGGAACCCCCTGCACTGCCAATTCCAGTGACTAGCTAAGCTGTGTGCATCTGCTCCTTTTATATTCTGTTTTGAAGGGCAAGAAGCTAGAGCAAAGAACAGTTCATATTCTTTCCTTGCCAGATGCTGTCGTAGAAGAGATATCTACCAGGCCACAAGAGCATGGTAGGAAAACAAGATAGGTTATGTGGATTGTAATAAATGTATAGGTTTTATGCTATTATGTATCCTTTCTTGTAATCTATAAAGAGGATGACAAGAACTGGATTTGTCAGTCTGTATCACTTGAATAGCTCTCCTTATGTTCATCTCTAATTTTTTTTTTTTTTGTAGCACTGCAGGTTTCTGATGCTTGTTTATTTTGCCTATTTCTCTCCCTTTTTCAATAGTATTCCCAATCAGCTCCTGAGTAGATGACACTGCCTTTCAGAGTAGAGGGCTGATCTTCAACTCAGTTTTTTCATACATGGATACACATTGCCAGTGATGGGGGTGCCAGATCTGATGATATAAAACATGCAGAACTTTAAGTATGCAAAGAATCACACTGAATTCCTTAGGATTACTTACATGCTTAACAAGAAGCAGGTGTGCTAATCTTTGCAAGACCAAGGTCATGTTTTTTATAAATAAAACAGTAGGACAAATTCATTTCAGAGATCACTCCACTGGCCAAAAAAATGCAAAATTGGTGACCTTAATGGAGTGACTTGAAAGATTCATTTGACTTACTAACTTCTCTATTCATTTATTCATTCATACATTCAGCAATGCACCTGGGAAACCGTGGTGTGATTTCACTAAATACGTGTCACGGTTTCTGTGCAGGCATAAGGGGATATATGCACACAATATGCATGCACATTACTCTTTCCTTTACCTTGGTAGCATCATCCTCCCTTTCTGTTGCAGTTTATAAACCTGACATTAAAGGCACTTATCTCACTTGTCTTTCACTGACAAGAGCAAAAAGCCTTGTTGTTTGACAGCACAGGTTAACCATGTTTATGATGACCTGTGAGTTCAGAGGGTGGCTGAGAAACTATACTCACATCTTTCTTTCTCCACCAAAGGTCTGAGCACTAATCCAGTTTAAGAAGAGGGGGACATGGGGGAAGCAAAACCAAAACAAGCTGAAGTGTGCTTAGATGGATAACAAGTGATCCAAGTGAGGAAACCAACACAAAGTGGCAGATCACTAGGGCACTGGCTAAGAAATATGAGATTACTGCAGCAGGTACAGGGGTCTGTAGGTGTATTACTCTCATAAGACTGAAAACAGATTTCAGAAGTGCATGCAAAAATGCACAGATACTATACAAAGCAAATTCTTACATTTGCAATGAGAAACACTTAGGGTAAATTACATATTATGACCGTGTCCATTATTGATCCTGTTTCATCCATGTACAGCAAATGTAGTGCCTAACAACACACACTGAGCAGTAATGACAGCCAGAACTCTGTATCTTTCATATTAATATATTGAACATGCTGCTAGTTACTGCACCTTATCCTAAACTGGCATTCACTGCTTCACTATTCCTTTTATTTCATAGTCACTGTTATTTCAATGTCCATGTAGGTTCTTGTTCACGTGCTTCAAATAATGAGGATAATGAACAACATTTGTGGTTTGCCTTCTGTACTGCTTGGCTTTTTCATTGCATATTCCCAGGAGGGCTACCCTGTTCATTCTTTTTATACATATATGATTGATAGCTCAAATTTTCTTATGCAACGTAACACAGTTGACAGAGCTTTTTTAAAAGGCCCAACAGCCTTGCAGACTTTCTAAATGGAGAGGCTGTGGGTGAGACCACACTTACTACAGTGCAAGCAGAATAAATAAAAGGTAGGTAGGCAGGGTAAATTGAACTTTAGCCTCCAAAGCAATTTTTTCCTCCCAGAATGGAACAACCCCCTTTCATACATAGGAAAGGGGGAAAGGAAAGTGAGGTACGTTCCTCAGTGCAGCATGAGGGATTTGGTGGGAACTTTTGTCAAGGGCTGCCCTCAGAGGGAGCTGGGAGCCAGGGACAGCTGCTTCTCCCAGACCTGAGAGCCTGGTTTCACATGTCCCTCCCCATCAAAGATAACCATGAGCTACAGAATCATCTAAAAGACAGACGTGGCAGGGTAGCCCCAGTGCAAGCACCATGCAAGACAGACAGTACTGCTTTGACGATGCTGGGCTGCATTGCCACCGAGCTCTGACAAGCAAGCACCAGTGGTACGGAGGTAGTTTAAGAAGTTACCTAATGTAGCTATGTCCAACTGTACACTGCTGCTTAGGAATACTAATGTGTTGGCTCTGTGCAGCGTTGTACTATGTTGACATAACCTTAGTTTTCCCTTGCTAGATGGATTCTCCCTTCCCTCTTTAGTGTGCCCTCACATTGCTTCAGATTTAATTTGTTTCCCAAGCATTTGTTTTAAGAGTTGCATGAAACAGGGCGGCAAAAACTTTCCCAAGCCAGTATTGACGTTCCAAGCGTGGTGAAATGGTGCAATACGCAAGAGAAAGGACTGCAGATATTCACTACAGAAAAAGGCAGGTTTGTTTTTTCTAGAAATGTTTCATTTGTTCTAGCAGGTGTGTCTGATACCTTTTGCATAATGATAAACCCACACACATTCTTCATGCAAATAGTGACCCAACAGTTGCTCTTAGTTGCTTCAAGGAGTAAGTGCATGTAACAACCTGCACTTACACATACACGTGTTTACAGAGCATTCATACTGTGCAAGGTAAACAGAGCCCATTGTGCCAAGGGAGGGACACACAGCGCTGCTGGGACAGAGGTGCCATACCACGGCCAACACGGTCAGAAACAGCTGAAACCGTCAGCAAAGCTCTTCAGAGATACTGGGAGACTCTGATAAATCTTATCTTTCTTCTCCTGTCTGCAACCAGATAATATTTTTCTCTCATGCGTGTTACTTGAAATACCTCACCTATCTCAACTATTCCTGTTCCACAAAAGGGTTTGGGAGCAGCGTATGGGAACGATTGCCGAGGCTCACTGATTTGGACCCAACCTTTCTATGGGCCATGACAACTGCTCACTTAGGTACCTACACGTGCTCCATTTACCTACCTTGGAAACTCAGGCTTCGCCATCAGAGAGCTTCTGTTGTCCTGTATTGCATCTTTTGCTAGCTTTCTCTTTCCTTAAATCTTCCAAGTGCTGTGCCTCAATGATCAGCAGAGTGTTTCTTATACCAGCCCTCACCGTTAATTAGGTCAGATTATTACTAAGACCTTCTTTTTTCTTATTAGTGACTTCACTTTACAACTGAACCCAATCTCAATAGATTGCTGAACAGTTTCTTAATAGGAAAAATCAACCAGAATATTTGTCAAAATGGTTGTTATGGCAAACATGTCTGTGAGCTAGCTTGCTGGTGATTCTTCAATCCACTGTACGTAAAAAGAAAAAAAAAACATTTCTGTGTGTAGCAATGTCCAAATGCACCTAAATCTGCTTTATTAACACAAAATTAACACTCTAGGATGTAACTCTGATACACTAACATGTTAGTGTATCCGAACTTTTTACCTAGAGCCAGTAGGTCAGATCAGCACCCATATTTGATGCAGGACATTCACAACATTGCAGCACCTGCTTCTGAGCTTAGAGGCTGTGAATTACAACAGATGAGCAGCAGACAGTTGCTTGCATCTCTGTTGTACCTGCTGGTGTGGGCACCCTCGGGTGTCTACAAACTGTTTGGCAGTAACTAGTTTAACTTCACTCATTTGATCTTGCACTGAAATGGCCTGAAGTGCTGACACCACCCACCACCAAGCATTACTTGGAGCTGTAACCACCTGAGGACCAAGATCCTGATTTGCTTGTCAGACCTCATGGCCCACCTGAGCATTTTTAATGCTTTCAGGGCAGGCAGACACATAGCTTTAAACAATGTAAGCCACCTACAGAAGCAGTTTAAGTTTCCAGGTTTGACTTTGCACTGGAACAGACTGGGAGTGCCCAGTCGGCAGAAAGGTGTTTGCAGAGGCTGGTGGTGCCCCTGCAGAGAGACACGGTGCCTGCGTGAGCACCCAGCCCTGGTTGTCCCTGCCTATGCTGTGCTCTGCCTATGCTCTACTCCTGTGCTGCCAGGAGCCAGTGAGAATACGGGAAACAGGCTGTAACTGGGGTATTTCAGGAGGCCGTAAATGGACGGCATGTATGTTCCCCACCGGCACTGGGATATTGTCTTTTACTTGCATTTCGGTGCAGTCAGGGCATCATCTCATAATATATTCAGCACTTTAAAACCTGCAAAGCTGCACAGACATTGATAAGCAGATGACTAACTGTGGTTCATGCAAAGAGCTCCTGTGAAACGTTTGACTCCCACTATGAGACGGTAAGTATTTTATGCCCACTTGGGTACAACATGCCATAGTAAACAGGCCGAATAAACCAAGAAAATTCAGACAGATTTCTGATGTCCTTCTGGGACAGATTCTGACCTCTGCATCTCCTAATTTCTCAAATATACAACAAGTTCTGTCTTTCCCTGTGAGTAGTTTCATTCATTACATGGTATTCAGTTTTAGAAAGAACACTAGAATCTGTCTCAATGTGACTAAGAAACTAGCTAATAATTGTCATCATGCTTATCTGATTGGCATTTTAGCTTGAGTTCCTACTAATAAAGAACTATTTGAGATTTTAACAGAAATGTAAATGTTGAAGTTTCACAGGTCATTGAGTTTTATAATATTGAGTCATTGGGCTATTATACATTGATCAAGCAAATAGCAAACGGTGTGACTTGCCAAAGAGCATTACTCAAATATTGACTAGGAATTGATGACAGTCGGCTACTCTCCAAGGACTGCAAAAGTTAACAGGAAAATTTTACCCAGAGCAACTGCAAGCTTCTGCCTTAAGACAGACAGTTTTCTTGGTTCCTTTTGGTTACTGTCATTCCTAGTCTCCTCTGCTAAATCCAAGCAATCTTATCATAAACAGATATGTACTTGGAGTAAATGCTTCCATTTATGTCAATTTGCTAGTTTATCTCTCAGTCATCTCTCAATCCCAACAATCTGTATTGCTTTCTTTAATTAATCATATATATTAAACAAGTAGAAATACAAATATATGCAGCATACTGCTCCATTTTAAAATGTGATTTGTATACAGTGCAATGCATTTTATCTTGAGCAAAGAATGTTACATTACAAGCTTCTAGCGTGGAACTTCTTGATTTTACATCTCCACCAGAGTCACAAGTTTGATCCCAGTGCACATTTACAGAGGACAGGATTTCAGCTCAGAAAAGAGAAAAATGCCCTCCCCTCACACAGCTCTCTCAGAGCACCTCCTAGAGCAAAGGCCTCTTCTGGTTTGAGATTCTCCAAACATACTCTTACCACAGACTAGGGTTTCTACAGAACAGAAAATGCTGTTGAGAAGACTCTGCCTTAAATCCTACCTTTTCCTAGGACACAGGACACCCTGCAGAGGTTTCAAAATCCCCGTGCTACTGTCAGACTCTGTTACAGTCGGAGGTAGGAGCACACTCTGTTTTTCTCAAGGCACAGCTGGAGAAGGTTACCCTTGGTTTGTCCACCTGGCTCAGAACCAGAGACCTCACCCACATCCATGGGGGAATGGGCTTCATTTCCTTCCTCACCACAAAAGAATTTGAATTAATTCTCCCAAAGAGCCTGTAAGGCAGTTTGAGATCAATGTCTTCCTTTCCTGTGGAAGCTATTCAACACTACTTGGAATAACCAGATATTTTCTTGGCCAGAGAGAGCGCGTAGTCTCTTGGATGTTCAGCTGGATGGAGGAAACCAGAGTGTCAGTCCCTGTTCTACTGCCTGCTTCACAGTTTTGTGCAGTATGTTTAATAAAACAGGAACTGACATCAAAGTGTCTTCTCTCCCATTCAAGTGGTTAACATGAGATCACAGAATCACACTCGATCTCCTTCTTCCTTTTTAATCTAATGGATGTCGAACTGGCCCCTGAAAATCAGCCCAGTTTCAGCAGAAGAACAGAAAGTCAGGTCATATCGCTGCTGACAGAATGAGATGCGACTTCAATGTCCCCTGTGGCAGAGGAGGAACCTGAGCCCAAGCATCCACTTTTGTACCATGAGTCCTTGCACTAAACACATGCGTGTAAGGCTAGATGACCTTTCCACACCAAGCTCTGTGCAGACTGGTATATTAAGGATTTTGATAGAAAGCCACTGCATCAGGTCCTGCAGACAGTGAGATGAAGAGAGCAGCTTATTTGTGAATCCACAGCCGGCTTAAGCACAAGGCAAGTACCAAACTGCCTGCTACTCTGACCGTGCTGGAGGCCCTTAGTCAAAGCCAGCCCAGTCTGCAGCTGCATAGCTCCATTCTCATGTTCACGTTACAGCTGAAGGTACTAGGGCAGCCCAACACATCTACCCAGCCAGCTTTCAGCAAGCTTGCATAGGAACCATCAACAGCCGTGATGGGATACTGTGGTCTTCAGCACAGGCTAGTAACCGAGCTAAGTCTGTGGACTTCTCATGAGACTAAAAGAGGGCAGCCCGGCCATGCTGGGGTCCGTCCTGCTGCTCTTCCCAGCCACTGTTATACCGTCAGGCAAACAAAAGTAGCACCTCCAGAGGTAGCTATGCCGACATACCTCGAGAAGCTTTCATCACCACCTAGCACACACAGTCGCAGAGCAATTGCAAATAAATACCTGTCAACACCAGAGCTGTGAATATTGCACTGCTATCCTTTGTGTAAAGTGCAAAAAGCTTTTCCTTGGATTTCTAGAGGTTTGCACTCACATCATTATTTTCAAGTTTTCCTTAGAGTTCAAAGCCACAAGCTGGAAGGGGATTATATTCCACTTCTGGTTTAGGAGCAGAAGTGTCTCAGGAACAGCTTTTGCCATTTTCTGCCAGCAGAGGATACCCAGGACCAAACCTTCCCATAGCCTTGAACGCAGGTTCTGGTTTGAGGCTACAAGCACTCATTTCCACTGTCTGTGTACTAGAAGCAGACAGGATCTGACACCTCACTTCAGTCATCTCTATAATTTGGGAAAAAAACCCCATAAAGCTACTTTTGAAACTCTACCACTTTCATTCAGGCTTGCAGTGTTTTCCAGCAGCAGGAACTTTTGCACTGCCGGTCTTTGAGCAGCAGTGGTTTTAAGAACTACTGCACCTCGCCAAGAACATTTCTCATGACATGGGCTCATGATGGATAGATCAATAGCTTCTTGAATCCTCATATCCTTTTCAAATTACTACCCCAGATATATACCTGAGTAGGCCATCTTATCTGATAACTTAAACAAGCAACCTGTCTACACTTTAATTGTTATTGAGGATTAATGTTGTTTATAAAATGAAATCAATACAATCTCTATTGCTTATTAACTGAAACATTCTAGGCTCTGCTCTGTTTGCTTTGCTTTTCAATTAGTTTCTATTATTTTCCCTATTAGCTTTTAACAAATAGCTGTAGAAATAAACTTAATGGTTGTGAAACTGTTATCAGAGTCAACAAAGCCCCTTAATGGAAAGTCTTGTATATTTAAATGTAAAAAAGAATCCACTGTTTAATCATTTGACATTATGAGATAAGTTTATTACTATACATCTGTTCTGTGCTGGGCCTCGATTTTTTTTTTGAAGCTGAGCAATTAAGAGTTCTTAAGGGTTCCCTAAAATTCAGATGTCAGAACTGTTAAGTTGTTCACTACATTTAAGATGCATAAATTCCACGGTCTAGTAGCCTTTGTTAAAAAATAGAAAAACTGAGAATGGGCAGAAGATAATGGGATTGCTAGGAACCTAATAAATATCATCCAGTTACATCGGTAAAAGTATTCTCAACACTATCCAAGCAATTAAGCATCTGAAGCGTCTTACAGACACTGCCCATGCTTTCCCTGGGATCCCAATACACGCTGGTCAAGTGGACTGCTGCAGTTGTGAGGATTTGCTCGTCCGTAGCAGAAGGGAAGAAGAGCAAGAAGCGTTAGAGGACGGTTTCTCAACTCTAGCTGCAACCTTTACTCTGAAGTAAGATCCAGGAGGTGAGCGGGCGATTGTGAAGGAGGATGGCTGGGTGGCAGGGAGGAATAGTTCTGAGGGTACTGAGAGGCAGGGATCTAGACAATGAGCCTCAATATATGGTGCGATAGTAGCGTATCCCACTCCAGCCAGCACCAAGATGGTACAAATCTGGTTTCTCAGTCATTATTTTTTGCTCTTTGAATGAAGAAAACTTTACTTCCACATTAGTCACCGAGTAGGTGAAAGAAGTGTGTGTGCTGTCTGGCCTTTCAGTAGAAACTCCCTGTCTATGGGGATACAGTTCTCCCATCCCCGCTGAAAGCCGTACCTTTATGCATTTTTCCTGCCCCGTGCCTTTACACGTCACGACTCAAAGCCAGAGATGTCTGCGACCCTAACTCTCTTGGCACACCACTTGTGTGCTCTTCGTAGTTTCGCTGGACCGGGGCACAAAGCAAGCAGATCTACAATAGAGAGTTATATAGCAAAGTGACGAGTTCACACAGGCAAACGGCTTTGCCTGCTGCCGCTCCAACCACCGGCACCAAAAACAAGTGGCGCAATTCCTGCGCTTCTGTGCAAAACGATTCTGATTTGGCAGCGTCGCCCCTGCTCTGTGTTCACTGACGTAAGCGGAGAGCTAGTAAAAACGCAAGACACGATTGAATCGCACCCAAACAGAGAAACTTTTGGATGCAAGCATATAATCCCCGCACGGGCTACCATTTTGCTCCTGCGAGCATATTCAGAACCACACGTAAGTAAATAGTTCAAAAAGCCACTGCAAACGGCGTGTGAGCTGGCTGGTGCAGCCTATCTCGGGAAACCTCCGTGCTCTCCTGGGTTCAAATAATAGTGTTTGCAATCGCCAGAACCCTTCCTAGCCTTCACGCAGCGCAGATGCATTCCAGGGTAGGGCGAGGCAAAAGGTTATGAAACTTACTCAGGTGTCATTTATTTCATGAAAGTTTGCTGGTTATTATAATCAAATGTCAATTGCTTGTAATTGCGGCATGCAATGGAAAATCCCTACTTTGGACACGTTCTGCCACTTGCTGGTGAAGTACACTAACCCTCAACAATGAAGCAATACTGTAAAAATAGTTTTGACATGTAAGCAGGTCCAGGAGTATAATTAACACATGTTTATTTTGATTTTTTTTTTTCTTACGGCTTTGCTGTAAGGAAACCATCCTATATTTTAAAAGAAAGGTTCAATGCAGAATTAAAGAATTCTTCCTGCTCAGTTCATTTAGTAATCTAATTATTAATTAATAACACTTTCTGCTTTGATGACCTCTGTCGACTTAGCTTCACAAACATAGATGAATTGTGCGGTAATCTTGAAATAGACAAAGGTATTGGTGGCTGCAGAGTAAGGATCAGATCATAGTGGACAATTTGAGGTCACCTCAGATGCTGTTATAAGACAATATTCTCTGATAGGGAGCTACCATTCAGAACTTCAAAATTAAGTAATAACTACTTTAATCCAGAAGGGGTTATTGTTGCACTTGAGAACAGAGGAATAAAATTTGGTGTAAGAACTCTGACTGACCGGGTGTTGGGCTGGGTGGGGCAGGGAAGATCACTCAGCATTTTAATCTTTTTCCTTTTAAATGAAGCAAATTAATGGATTAGATATACATGTAATAACCAGATTATTCTGGGGGGTTACAGAAGTGTGGAAACGGGTTGACAATGCTAGAACTGATGAAGTAAGCACCCGAAGAAAACAGAAAAATTTCCAGTAGCAGACATCTTTTTAGCCTCAAAAAAGAAAAGCATGACAGTTTACATTTTGAAGCTGAGGGTAAAGAAATTCAGATCAGAAACTAACCTCTGGGTCAGTTTATAGTAGACTTGCAGACTGTAGTAGACTTGCAGCTTAAAGTTGGGGCTGTCTTTCTTTCTGAAAAGATGCAAGAGTTCTAATAGTCACTCTGGGCTTGATGCAGAAATCACACTGTGCAGTTCTATGGCTTCTTCTATGCATATGGAAAATTATCATCCATATCTAGACTTAAAATCTTGGAATCTTGTGGAAAAAAATTAATAGCATCTCAGTAGTCAAGCAACCAGGGTAGTTTATGAGAAGATTAAAATTAAGAGGGGAGAGGAAAGTAAGGAATTTCAGCAAGGATTTCATTAGCATGCCAAGTTGGTCTAATATTCCTCATTAGTGTTTGTATTCTCTCTGCATTTTTTTTTTATAGCTGTAGATGAAAATATATGCAATGAAAATGTGCAAATCTTCCTTGAGCCCATGCCTGAAGAACGCTTACAACTGAAATTATCTGTACTGGTTTAACTGGCAAGCATATGATAAATACCCAGATTTTATGCAGGTTTTTAGAAAAGCTGAATTAGGCAGATGTGTAATAGTCACTCCGGTGATCGCATCAGCACTTTCAAATACATACACTGTCACTTTCCATAGCGAGAAGTGACATGAATATGAGACACAATGGGAATTCCAATTTTTTTCCAACCGCTGACTGCATGTTTTCACATGTACATACAGTGAAGAATGGAGATTATGGAACAAACCTGAATAAAGACACTCTTAAAGAAAATGTATATGAGTATGCACCTACATAAAAATATAATTATACACGCTGGTCATTTAGAGAAACCGCTTATTTTGCAAAATGACTTAACTCTGGGTATTCAGATTATTAGCAAAAAAAGACTTAATATTGTGTTTATTGGTATAATAATACCCTTTTTTATATGTGCTTGTAGAACTGTACAACAATAATACAAACACTATTCCTAGAGTTAACATTTTCACAGCTTGAACTATCATTATTTTAGCTGTTATATTACAGCTCTCCTCTTTACCATCTGCATCTATTCATTTCTTTGGACTCCTGTGACTTCATTTTAAACAACCCTGACCTTCATTAAATGATTTGGTTAAGGCTGATTTAGGGGCACAACTTTATTCTTATTAATATGCACGCCTGCAGGAAAATTGGAGAAATGCTCTGCAAAAACAGCATTCAATTTAGTAGAGAGAAGAACAAAGTATTATGGTTTTGGCACAAACATACAACTCCACAGTCATAGGATGGAGAATAATTGGTTAGCAGCTCTTCAAAAAAGGATCGCAGAGTTATAATAAACTGCAAGCTGAACTTGAAATAGCAGTGCTGGAACTCTGAGCAAGATTAGACGCAGGCTGAAATTTTCAGAGAAGACATTTCAAGAAAACATCTTCTAATGATATATTTCATACACAGAACACAAAAGTGGTTGAAGTTCAGCACCCAACTGGCAAACTGCAGATTATTTTCAGAGTATATTAATGGCTAGAGTTAACAGTTACCACAAATATATAGGGATAACATGAGAACTCAAGAGAATATACCCCTAAGTAGAGAGAGAGAGAGACACACTAAGTGACCATAAATGCTTGGTATACTACTAAACTTACAGGCGAAATATATTTTGCTACAAAATGCCCCAAGTTATTGAGAGGAATGCATGTATTGGCTTGCACAGAACTATAAGGATCCAATCCCTGGTGGTGTCCTTGCAGGGCAGACGTCTACCTCTCTAATCAGCTTGCTCGGTCTTTGCAAGCACCAAGAGCTCACTACAGCCACATAACATGGGGAGGAGCGGTGCAGAGCACAGCGACTTCAGGGGATATAGGGAGCAGAAAGTATCATTCAGATTCTAGAGAAGATGCAGAGAGGAGCAAATATGAACTTTATGGGCTTCTTCTCTTGAATGGTATGTGTCTCTATGCTTAAAATAGTTACGTATTTCAATTATTTTTTTATATTATGTGGATAGTTGTACATTATATAGTTTTTTACGTAAAAAGAAGCCAACAAAGTTTAGAAAAAGATCAGCTGGCCCATGTTTAGACTGACAACCCAAATTTTACATGCTCCTTCTGCGTCCAAGTTTGCTCAAACAACATCGTCAGTATTGTTTTATTCGGGTTTAATTTCTGTCCCATTCTCCTAAAGAAAACCAAGTAAAATGGGATGCCACAACACACACTCGCAGACACCAAGATCAGTTGAATTAAGTCAGCATCCATCTCTTTGAAATATCAGAAATGCCTGCTAATAGTTAACCAAAAAATTTGCGTGAAATGCCAGGATGCATAATTAAAAGCTCTACCAAATGCTTGGCAAAACAGTGGCCATTTCTCACAAAAAAAGCTATAAATAGAAGGAATATTGAAAGAACCTTACCCAGAGGGTCTTTTCAAATGCCTAATTTTTATATGAAGCTTTATTTATTTATTTGAACCAGTAGGATACAAAATATACCTTGCAAAGCTGATTAAACATCACCATGGGTCACATACCCAGCTGAAAGGGGGGTTTTTTGCCTCCCAGATCAGTTCATGTGAATATTACTTTGCAATAACAACTCTGGAAATGATCTAGCAATACCTGGGAGCCAAAGAGCCCTGCAGCAAGAATGGAAACAGTAATATCCTCTCCAAGCAGACCCGAAGATTGTCTGGTGAGATGCCAGTTTTCTGGTGGAAAGTACCCACATTTTTCTGGATTGGCCTGCGTCTCCAATCCCTTCTCTCTTCCTGCCTTCTGGCTCAGCAACCCACCTTCTCCCCGGTCCTCCCTCCACAATACCGCCTGCGTCAACACGACTTCAGAGCCTCCCAGGGGAGCATTTTGGCTGCGCTCTCAGAGGCTCAGTGCTGAGCCATGGAGAAAGCAGCTCAGGAGCAACTTTATGGAGGGTGACTACGCCACACTCAGCACTATTAGGGCACCTCCAGGTCCGCTCTGAAGAGGAAAACTGTCTTCTGCGCAGGATCAGCCCAGAATCAGTGCCCTGCTTCCAACGCTCCAGCTCCGCAATCACTGACCGGTCAAGGCCAATCCTGCCAGACCAGAAGGAGAGGGACCCATGCAGGTCTTTGGTTTCATCATGCCAAGAGCATCACCTTCCTACAGCATGCTCCCTCATGCCCTCCTGAATACTCTTGAGGATGCTGCAGGACTGAATCCTAAAAGAGGGAGGATGCAATTTATGACCTACCAGAGGAAATAATCTACATATTATATGCATTATTGGCACTAGCCTGGAAGGAACATTAAAAGAGAGAACACTTGCCGAACAAAACAATGAGAGCACTGAGAAGCTACAAAAGGCATAAAGAAAAATGACAAGAACTTGAAGTGAGAGAGGACAACAAACTACATGCACATTTGCAATGCAGCTCAGAGAAAAAGACCCCAAAGACAGCCCAGTGCAGTTTCGCAGTGTGCACACTGAAACATTGCTTCATGGGACAACAAACAGTCCAGGCATAAGAAAATATCACTCGAGTATTGCATTTATCTGGGAATTGCTGCCTTCGAAGAAGTGTGGACAAACAGGGAGAAGTTAAAAGGAGCCAACCTGATATGGGTTTGCCTGACAAGCAATTTTAAAAACTGAATCCAAAGTCTAACACTGGGACCTGCCTAGCTCCAAACCCAGCCAAAGTACATACAACGTATGCTTGCTTTCAGGGGCATCTGTGATCTCACTAGAATTTATCATATCGTCAAGGTCAAATACGTGTTGCTGTGCTGTGCTAGGACAGGGCCTGAAACACCAAGGAAAGACAAGGAAGTTTTCTGAAGAATATGTATGAAGCCATTACTATGACTGAAGAAATTCTTTCCACCCCCTGGATTTCTTTTCCAATGCCTCCAGCTAAATGAAAAGCAGAAAGCAGACAAATTTTCATCAACTCTTTCAGCACATTATAATTAGAGCTCATTTCATCATGTTAAACATCCTTTAGTCAAATAAATGCTGATTTGATCTGCAGCATCAAGGACAGCAATGAACTGAAGTTATATAGCAATCCTCACGCACTTTGCTCCTAGTTAATATTGTATATATTGTATATATTCCCATGACCAGGGCCAAGGCTGTGACCGAGGGGTTCAGACTGCCACCCCAGCACCTACAGTGCCAACTGGCTGGGTCACCACGCTACCCACAGGTTTTACTTATTAACATTCTTACACTTCTATACCAAGTAAGTCCCACAGAAGTCTGTGAGTGCTGAAAATTAATTACAATAACTCCTCCTTAACTTCTTACTTTACTTCTATTTGATACTCTCTAATAATGTTTGCTTAGTAAGCTATTAAAGCTACATTATTTCCAATTTGCTGAGTAGTATGCAACCTACAGATACCAAGATCAGAGCTAATAACATTCCCCAAGATCGAGCTAATAACATTCCCCAACTTTTAAGTCCATATTGCATGCTTTTAAAATAAACTCGGATAGATAAACTCTTGCTGCCTTTGTGTAGAGCATGATTATTGCACTGAGGAACACACTGTTGCAACTGCTAGCTTGATGAACTATTTATGTCAAACCTGATCCTGTAAAGGGTTTGTACAACAAACTCCTCCTGAATACTTTGAAAGTTCACATAGAGAACTTCTGCAGGATTTGAGCTATTCTAGATTTTCCCTCTTTTAAATACCTCTAACGTACTGCATGCCTATGATAGGAACAAAACAATACCATATGAGTGGAGAACAGCACACACTATTTCTATAGCTAGGAAAAGTGAAAGGAAGAATTTGATGGCCATGACAGACCTGTAAGTCTGATTGCTGTTGCACGCAAACACATGGAAGTAGGTAGAAAACAGCATAAAATGCAGCTTGCGTTGATTAAAATGGGGCCATGACAGACTGAGAACTAATCTTTCTCCAAGAACTGATTTTCTTGACTTTGGAAATGTGGCAGATTTGTGTCAAGTCCTCTAAGTGTCTGGTACAATGCCATGTGGGAGCTTACTGTTTTAAGCTAGAGAAAATATGGATTAGCAGAATTATAAGACAGGTAAGGAGCTGGCAAAAGAATACAATGCTGAAAGGGAAAATTGAGAGAGCTCACCAACCTAAAGGAATTTGAGAGGTTACACAGAGCCTTGAGAACCAGAATAAAAGTAGTAAGAGTAATATTTAGTAGTCCAAAGCAGAAGAATCTCCACTTGGCAGGTGACAACAATGATTTCTGCTGTAAAAGCAGCCAGCTGGAAGAAAAAGAAAAAAAAAATAAAAAAAGCACACAGATTTAGTTGAGTTTGCACCTACACTATGAGCTAGGGGATTTGCTTGGAGCATCCCACAGCTATAGTCCCCCATCATTTGCTGCTCCCTTCTGGCCTATGCACCTAGATGTCCACCCCAAAGAAACAAGTAGAGAGCACCGTAGGCATGAAAGGATGCGGGGTTGGTTGTCTCTGGACATCAAAGTGGAACACGTTTGGATAAAGCAGCTGAGAAGCATGTTGTCTCCCTTTATATTTACGTATGCAGAAAGGTGGTGAGCTGCCAGCATGAATGACCACGTGTGCCACTGCCAGAATATGAATATGAACTTTCTGGTCAATCTGCTTCAAAACTGCTTATTGTCTTCACAGTAATTTGCATTTGTAATTCCAGCTAGAAATGACATATGTGAAAGCCTGTTGTTCCAGAGATCAAAGTTAATTGGAAACATCCCGGATTTTCAACTGCACGTTGTAAGGAATGGTCTTAGTACAGGTTCCAAAGCAGCCCACTGGGGCACCCTGCTCCAAGGGGACCCTGCAGGGCTTCAGTCTGGTTTCTTGCAAACTGCTTACTAGGGCTCACGTGCATTTGAGTAGACTTTTTTGGACCAGTTCTAACACTAAACTTCAATTTTCAGGATTCTCTACATAAGTAGTTGCTGCATAAACAAACTGAGATCACTTGAGTGTTTGCTGCCACGCAAGTTACGTGTGCATACAGCTGTGAGGTGTTGTGCAAGTACTACTGGCATGTGCATTTGGCTATGCAAATGTAGACATTTTATGGGGTTCATCTAAACATAGACAGCTCTAACTGTTTGCCAAGTCCTAGAAAAGACATACAGGTTAGCACAATGCAACCCTTGACAGGAACAGGACTATTCCTTTCTATCCACTGATTGAGCTACATCTTCAGTTAATATAGGAATAACTAAATGTAACAAGAAAAACCCCATAACTAAGAGAAAATGTGAGAATGCATAAAATTTCCTCTTCTATTTCTTCCCAAGACCATCTCTGACAGATATCTACACATTGGCCACATGCCAGCACGGGCTACATTGTAAAATACAAGCATATTTTGCATACATTGCATTGCTTCATATGGAAAACAAGTTTCCTGCCCTGACTGCTAGATTCCAGGAAACCCTTTTTTTTCTTTTTCCTAAAAATTCATGAAAGTTAAGAAAATTTATCCTATTTCATTGTGAGGGAAAACTAACCTCAGCAATTTTCTGAATTGATAAGTCAAAAAAAAAAAAAAAAAAAAAAAAAAGAAAAGAAAAAACAAACAAGCAAAAAAACCCAAAGCAAAATTGACCACCACCTCCAGTTCAAGTCAATCAAAATATTTGTATTTCCTCATTTCAGTTTTGAATTTTTTGTTTTGTTCTTGGTTAAGTAGGAAGGAGGTCAATTTAAATTCACAATTAAATTATTTCCTGAAAATATTCTAATGGGTAATTCTGACAAGCTTAGAACTTTTCCAAAACATTGTTTGAATAAGAAATAAATCAAATCTGAAGATTTCACAAAAGTTACTCTTGTTTCAACAAACCAGAAGTTGTCTGTCCCCTCTTACCCCAGGGAAGAGGCAGTTTATTGCAGAAATTCCAGCCCACATTATCAATTATGCAAGTCCTCTTCTTTTGCAATACCCATCTCAGTAGCCTGCATCCAGGTGGAGAATAACTAGTGACGTGCAACCTTGACCTAATGAGCTTGTCTCCATAGGAAACTATACATCCAACTACATATGTAAACATCACTTCAGTCTATTAATATAATCTGAAACATTTCATTGGATAAATTGAATAAATTGCTGTCATTATCTTTTTGCCTGAAACCTTCTTCTAAAAACGAAATTAAATTACCGCATAAAACACATCCAATTACATTTTTTTTTCTCTTCTAATCTGTCTCTCCGTGATTAAGCTAACACTTGCCCACAAAGGTTAGCCTTGGGCTCTGTTGTACAGTCACCTCTTCTGTGTTTCAACTTGCTGAGGGTTTCTTTAAGCTGGAAAAAAACTCAAAATATTGAGCTAGATGAAGTTACTAGGGTTACTGTTTCTTGGCTACTGTTGATATGACAAAAAGATATATCGTAATTTGTTAGGGTAAAACTATTCACAGTAACAGAGTAACCCTTCCTCCGTACGAGAGTGCATTAGACTTTATTACTGATGTTCTGTGCTGGCCTTACCCCTGAGTGGCATAAGGGTTAACTAATGGTTCCAACCAAGGTACAAAGAAGAGGCAAGTTAAGCATGCCAGAACCAACTGAATAAATAATTCATACAACCACATAGAATAAAATACTTTTCTCAGAAAATTAATGTGTCAAAAAAATCTAGTTGATGGTCAGCATCAGAAAGGCTTTTTCAAAAATCAAAACTATGGAAGAACGTTCAAGTGTCCTTGGCCTTCTCACTATTTTTCCATTTCGTCCTTTTCTTTCCCCAGTCCTTTCTCTCTTATATCCTTTAATTCCTCTTCAATCTCTTGCTCCTTCCTATTTTTTTGTCTAATATGTACTGTTCTCTCACCTGAGTTCCTAGATAAACACTTTCTTTCTGATTGTTCCTTCCTTTCCATGCCCTCTAAAGTGCAAGTTTGTTTCCTGTAAAAAATGAACAATTCTGGTTATTTATGAATCCTCGAGTTTCAAAATTTCTCTAAATGCTGACTGAGCAGTACCTGAAGCAATATTCATTAGCAGGATATTGTTCTGAAGACTGAGAACTAGACATCCTTCTGGTATAAAATATTTTTATTTTGGCTATTCAGAGTAATTTTCAAGAAAAGGCAGAAAGGGTTGGATGGCATGGTCAAAAGAGTTAAATTACATGAACTGGATCCCTCACCTTATCACAGCTGACTGTAAATTGGTGTCGTCAGCAACAACTCCAGGTCAGGAATCCACTAAAACTAGCCACCGACAGTTCGGGTTTGAATGTTTTCCAATTATCTGTGATAGTCTTAGAGCCCCTCTCTTAATGAATTCAGTGGCCTGTTAGACTGAAGCTTGCTATGCAAAAGCTTTCCTGGGCAGAAATCAAGTCAGTCTTCAGCACCATTCATTACAGTGAAAGTGTTTTTCAAAAGCGTATTTGTTCTTGGTTTTCAGGTTAAACTTTAGTGAGGGTTGTAGATCATGTTAATGAACATATAGGAGACGAAGCCCAATGCCAGCCGGGATTAGGGATATTTTATCCTTATTTAAATCATGTGATGGAATTATAATCCTGTTCAGTGAGAGCTAAAAAACACACCTCTGAGCTACTTCTGCTTCTCTTAGTTGGCAACTGTAAAATGTCTTTTATTATCTATCTACAAGAGCTGCTAGAGAGCAGCATCTCACACGCATTCCCATCAATACAGAGATAGAAACTTTACAATTATGGGTGCCTAACGGTCCTTAAATAAACAGTGACCCTTAAAGATGCTGAGCAAGATTAATGTACTTGATTGCATCAGGAGTTGTGGATATTAATCTGCAATTCTTAGATTTTTATTTCTTTCCACTAACTACTTACAGACTGTTCTGAACACTGTGTAATGGAAAGTAAACACAGACCCTCCCTTTTTCATCGTGCTTCATGCCGACTCTTCTATATATGCTGATTCCATGACTTCTTACCCCTTTAACAGCAGGAGTAGGAAGCCATTCTCTATTCGTATTTGATACAAACTATTGCAAAGATCACACAGTAGAAGAGATTATATTTAGTCCAGGTCAATATTGGGTTTGTATTCACTTTGCGTATGCCATTTCCACCACGGATGTAATGTGTACTTTTTTGACTCCACTGCCTCTGGCAAAGGCTGTGAGTTAAGAAACTCTATCTTAGATAGTTTGCTGAAAGTCCTACACATTTGAGAACATGTTTTAAGCTAAAAGTACAAAATAAATGTGAAAGTCGGGCAGGTTTTGTAGAAAGCAAAAATAGCTACAGCTGTCCCTTTAGCAGCATGGTACAACACAAATGTTCCCAATGATATAACGCAGTACCAGCTAGCAGCTGTGCATCCCTTCCCTCTACAGCATAGCTGCTTGCTCGTATAGACAAGAAAGGAGCCCTTTGCTACCCAGGGAAGCAACTGCATTTTGCCAGTAGGACATGACCTGTTTGTATACAACTACAGGAAAGGAAGAGTTTGCAGGCAAGGGAAACCACTGAACAACTAACCAGGTTTTGCCTAGGAGAGTGCCATTTCCAGTTTATGCATCCACTTGCAGAAAGCCAACAAATGCCAGCATCTCAAGGAAAAACTGAAGAGATGTTTTTGCTGAAGGGTTAGGAAGGATAACCAATTCCCATTCATGGGAATGAAATATTTGCTGGCCATTTGCACGCACTCAGGACCACTCCACAGAGACAAGCACGTCTTCAGCTTCTGTCATGGGCTTCAGTGGAAACTCATCTGATTTTATCAATCACAGATCCTTAATGTACAAGCGAGGGGACGAATGTGCCAAATATTCTGGCCACATTCATGCTGATATTGCTAGCTGCTGGTGAATACATGACAATATTAAGATGTCCTATATTTATGTGTATGTGCATTGAGCAAACATGCTCTGTGATGATAACAAGAGCTGCCAAGACATCCTTCTTACTCCAGTCCAATCCACCGGACTTCCCTCTGTATCTGGTTCTCTGTGTGGCTACCTTTTAGTAAAAGTGCTCTGGGGAGCATGAACTTTCTTTACTTTTGGCAAATAATTTTATAATAATATTTCAGTAATTAAGGACAGAATTCAGTTAACAGCTGTAGCAAGCATTTTAATATATTCAATCTGTTTTTAAATGTCAGCAGTGACTACATATTTGAAGTTCTGTTGGGCAACTAGTTCCATAACCCCCAGCCACAATTAACCTGCAATCAGGATAAGACAAGTCAAGTAACCTACCAAGGTGGACCTTAATATACGATTAGAAACATAAAGCAAAAAACTAGAGCGGCCATTGCTAGCCAGCATAAGACCTCAACCCTAGAACAGCCTTCAAAATGAATAGGAGCTGACTAGTTCCACTACAGCTTTGCTCTTTGGTATTTAGCTTTTACTAGGCAGAATATATTGGAATGGACACCGGCTCAACATGAGCTTAGAAGCAGGAGCCAGACCTCAGAATTTTGCTAGCGGGATTCTGAAACCAAAAGCAGCAACAGGCAGAAACCAAGAATTTCAAGCCTTTTGCCTTGAATGGGCAAAAATGTTCCTTCCTTGTTTATTTTTTCCATCCAGAGGGAAAAAAAAACCCAAAACCACCAAAAAAACCCAACCCAAAAACCAGCCACAATGTTCTGCAGGTGATCTTCAGTTGCTATTTGCAGTGTAGGAGGAGACTGGAGGGATTGAGAAGAGAAGCAGTAATTTCCATGTGCCTTTTTATGGGTAATCATCTATGTTATCCACACCGTTAGTGTGATAATGCCTATTTCATCTTCATGCTATGCAAGATGTCTGGAGTCCTTTGAAACTCTGAGAGATAAGTCACTCTCACCTGAAGGGCACTCCACTGTTAGTTGTACCTAGCCATATTTAAACATTGGAACTTCTTTTTCTTCCAAGGGGAGAACAATAAATTGACTTGTTGAATCCTGACTCAAAGGGGAGAGCCACTCTGAATCAGTGCTACCACCTTTTGGCAATACTCACCTCTTGCTGGCAAGTGTTGCATTTCTATAAGCATTTGAGTGCCTCAACAGACTGCCACACATCAAACATTTCTGAGCAGGGAGAATCAGATCACTAAGGAACAATGAATGCAGAAAGGCAAGAAGCACACACAAAAAAAACCCCAAATCCACCACAGTTTATAATAAACACATATTAAAATAAAATGTTTCTGAATAGTGTATCTGAACAATTTCAAATTCAGAAAGAAGAGACTGGGAAGAAGAAATTTTCCAAGATGACATAAGTAAGTATCTGGCAAGTTTACCCATGCTCTGCTCCCTCCAGAGATTAACGTGGAATTTTCCATCAAAGGGGGGAAAGAAATGTCCTTTATTTTTGCCTCTTCTTGTTTTCTCCCTTATATCCTGCTGTTGTAAGGAAACTTCACACTTTCAAGCTCTATGAGATACCTGATATTGTTCTTCCAGTTGGGAAGGAATAGCATTATCATAGCATTTCAACTGTCACAATACTTGATTACTACAACACATAACTGTTGAAGGGAGCTAGCTGGAAAGTGTAGAAGTTCCCAGCTAAAATATTATACAAAAACCTCACCAGAACTGGCTTAGAGTGGTGTTAATTTTTATTATAACAACCTACGTTTGTTCTATTTTATCTATCTAATTTCAACTTTCCAACTGGAAAGCTTCAAAACAAAAAATATTTTTTGTGGAAATTTTTCTTTATCAGTAATGCCCAATTTCACCGATTAGAAAAGGGGATAAAAATTTAGCAAGAGATTACAACATTAATTGTCACAAACTGCTGAACCCTGCAATAAAGGTAGACAGGATCTTAAATTCTGTTTAGGTACCTCACTACCAATGAAATCTACAGGTATGAATCCCTTCTCAGGGTGTGTTGCTCATGCCCTTCAGGAGAGCTGAGTGGAACAGGTTAGATGCCGTGATGTTCCTGTGACTGCAATACAATCATGCCAGTGCACAAATGCCAAGATGTTTTTTTTCCTTTTTAAAGATTAGGGACTTTTGATTCCTATGGCTTGGTGAGTCAGAGACTAGAATGGAAGATCAAATTCAAATTTTATACCTAAAGGTTTAGCTAAACAGTGGCTTAGATTAAAAGGCTCTTATACAACCACAAATTAGTGAACCACCTGCAGGAAACACTCAGGTGAGATTTTATTTTATGCTGGAGTTCAGACAAGAGAGTCACAAAGTTCATTTCTGGCCTCCCTATATATAGTAATCTGTGAATCCAAGGCTGACCCTATTCACTAAGCTTTGGTCATTATTTCCTGTTGAATCAGGCTTCCAAATTTGGCTTGCAAACCACTCCTACTAAATCTCCTCCCTAAACCTGCCGCAGAGAGCCCAGATGTAGAAATGAATGTTTTCACTTAGGCAGGTTTCAGGGAGGATTAGTTTACAAGAACTGGCTGTGAAAAAGACAGCTGCTGATCTAGCTTATCATAACAGTGTGTCACAAATCTGTACACTGTTGGGGCAGGGATTACCAATTTAAACTGGGATTCTTTTTTTTTTTTTTTTTTTTTGAGGTTGGCCCTGGAATGATTGCCTGCCTTGCAAGGTTCTAGTTTTGATAATCGGCTTGTGAACATCACTGGCACAAGTTTCTCAGGGGACTGATGTTTCAGCAATACTGCATGGAGAATTCATACAAACATTTGATAGGGTAGAGAGGCAGGTGGTAAGAAGCAGCCAAAGGACGCAAGACAATCTGGAAATGCAACGTGATTTGAAACAGAGGAGCAGCAAGAAAAAGAATTAAAAGTCCATTTATCTGATCAAGATATGCACCATCACACCCACTTGTTTCCTCTCTGCTTGCTTCCAACCTTTCACTCTCCTATCAGAAACAAGAATACACCACCACTATCGTCTTCTCTAACACACTTCATCATAGCCCTAAATATTTTAATACGCGCATAAATGCAGAGGGAATCTTTGTTGTTTCCATTTTGTAGGCAGAATCCATGTGCTGTTTCCATATCTGCTGCTTTTAACTTTTTTCTGCACGATCTGCTTCTCTCTCATATGAAGGTTTATTGCACAATCATGTCTTCCTTTAGAAATATACCCCCATTTGTAGGCATTCTTTCTCATCATTTTTCTACCCCTCTCATAGTCAAGCTCGGCAAGACGTTTCTTCCCTCTGGGCTTGCTCTTTATTTATCCCTTCTCAGAGGCAGAAATTACTTCATCATCCCTGCATGCAGGACACTAGGCACATGGAGACATGAGAGCTATGCTGTTTCTTACGGGAAAGTATTCCCAGACTGCTGACTTAGTCTCATGGTCCTCTCTAGCAGAGATTAATGCAGCCAATACGCTAAAATGATAGTGATTTTTCAAAAGTTCTCACCTAATTTGAATTCTCCTGAAAGACACACTATTAACCTAAAGCAACAAAAGACAGTCCCAAAGATGAGAGACAAGAGAATTTCCCTGAACCCCAGACCCCATCCCATCATTCAGAAGGAGCTTTCCTGCTACTTCAGATGCTCTGTCCTTTAATATAAAATAACACTTTTTCAATAAAGAACCTTCTCCTCATACCTTTACTTCCACAAACCTTGAACAAGATGCTTTCTGTAAGAATCAGCCAAGCTTTGCAAGCCCCACTGTCGGGAGGGTAATGCAAGGTTGTGGGAAGATGGACTCAGATTTGCAGGAACAGCTCATATCACTCAAGCAAGTCCAGCAGGGATCAGCCTTTGCCTGTCCCTCTCTGCTCTCTGTAAATTTCCCAAGCCCAGTCATTTTGTTAACAATAAGGAGCTGTTACAGCAGCCAAAAAGCTCTTGTCCATTGAGATGCTTGTATGTATTTTCCTTTATTTTAATAACAAGCCAAGAAGGGAAGGGAACTGAGAAAATGAGAATTCCTTTATGTGAAAACACCTGAATTTGAAGCCAAAAGATCTATAGAAACCAACTACCTCTATTTTAAGGTGGCAAAAATACTCAGGACTGTAGATCACAGGCTTTTCACTTCTCTGTGCCTGCTCTTAAACTCTGGAATATCAGTAAGATTAGATAAAATTTATTAGGAAAAAAAAAACACCACAACCCCCCAAAAAAAAAAAACCCAAGCAAAAAACCCGAACCCAACACCACTTTGTATTCATGATTTAACCACAAGTCAACCTTAAAACACTTCTGTTTTCTAGCCTGTACCAATCACATAGGAGAATAAATAATCTCCAGAGGATTGGAACAATGGCTCTTTTTATTTTCAGCATGTTTTGATACCACTTTCATCTGAGGGGGAACTGCTGGAAATTAATTTTTCAGAGATTCATCCATAGCTGGAGACGGGGTTAGGGGTGTGTGTGTGCAAGTGCAGTCTGAAGAAGAATCTGATTCCGCTTCACTGTCTAGTTTATGGCTTCCATACACTGCTGGAGGACTGCACGGCTATGGAGGACAAACAACACTTTCCCTGAGTTCAGTTCACTGCTGGACATCTCAGCCATGAACACTACATAAAAAGCGATGTTAAATGCAAGCGGGCTGCAATATGCCCATCTACTCAATTACAGCAAAAATCAGAGGACACTCCACCCATATGCTGCCAGAGATATTAACCACACATAACATGCTGAACTGCAAGTTTAAATCGGGATATCTGGGGAGAAGTCTGGACAGCTCTTCCATGTTGGCTAAACAGTTCAAGAGCAGAGAGTTAGGTTGCTTTTCCCCTGGGAAATTACGCTTTGCGATACCCTCCTACATAGAAGCTCTATGGTAGCCTAACCCAATGCCGGTTACAGAAAGCCAGCCCTATGGAGCAGGATTTCAGAAGAGCTCATCAAATGCTTCTGGCAACTACTTGCCAACTGTGTTGCATGTGGACAACCTTATTAAATTCAATCAAGCAGCCTTGCATGTGTAACCAGGGCAGAGACCTCTTCTACTGGGATTTGCACTAATGGGATTTGTACTGTGTCTGCCTCCAGTCAAGCCCAGGATTTGGATCCAACATCTTTTGTAAGCGACATATGCACACACCACAAGATTCAAGAGACCAAGTCATGAGTTGTATTACTTTCTTTTTTTTTAAGAAAGTTCACCAGATGGGCGCTACTTGTCCCAATGAAGTTACACCTTGAAGATGTGCTGACTTTGGTAGGCCTAGAGAAGCAGAGTTGGATGGAAATCCAAACTGAGCAGCAGACCATGGAACCGTTATTCACTGCCTGATAGCAATGAATAGGCATAGCTGCCTCTGAAAGTGCTCACCTGGCCACATAAGCATTCTACAATTGCTTCTTAACGTCAAGGAGAAAGCCTTTTACCTCCTTTTAGCCTTTTCCCATGGCCAATATTACTGTTCTGTAATAACTCATCTCTGAGTAACAAAGTAAACAACATTACAAAATAATTTCTGAAGCCAAATATCTGATAAAGGTGATTAATGCCTCATGAAATACCCAAGTCATATTTGCAATAATTGCAATATTTGAGATGGATAAGAGGAGAGAATTATAGGATTTGCTGTAAGGCTGAATTATCTACAGGAAGTTCATGCGAATGTCACGTTACCATCTAACTCGCTAGTACCTGCCAGAAATACTCCTTAACAGCTGCTTTATTTGTTTTCTGTATTTTAGAAATGGAACATTTAGAGTTTTGAGATAGATTTCGTAAAGCTACCTTCAAAGATACCCTCATTCTTCAAAGAAACTGTATCAGTCTAGAAACTACCACAAATACAGGAATCATCCCCTTATGAAGAGAGTTTTGGGGTATTCTTGAATTGTTGCCCAAAACAAAATTTCACAATGTTTGTTCAAGACAAAGTTTGCCAGCAAGTACAGCTTTCTTCCAAAGAGAAATGACGCATTTCTCATTCTGAATAAGTTACATGGGTATGTTCTGTAGTTTCCCAACACAATAAAAACCTAAACGCTTGGCACGTGCTTTGGGAGAAAGGAGACTGAAAGGTACCATCTTAGAGGACTTCAACCATTTTCCATTATATGTAGTCCACACACTACATAGAGAATTACGGATAACTTCCTTTTTTTCCCATGATTGGACAAAGAAGCTCTCCTCCCATTTATAATCATAGACTGCCTCAGTAGCTAGCTAATGCACAAGACGATAACATTTGACAAAAGAAGAATAGGAAAGAAAAGTTATTATTGTTGGCAGCCACCTACTCCGGAGTTCTCGTATTTATTCATATAAAATTATCTATTACATCATTTTGTTAATAATGACTGAACGCTTTGTAAGGATTGTTATACGCTAAATACACAACTGGAGTTGTTCTGACTGGACACAACTTAACTGTTTTGTTTTGCTTTCACAGTGCCTTAAGGTTCTCTCTTATAATCAGTCACTTCTCTGGTGCTAATGAAAAGCCTTGCCGCAAATAATCCTACTTAATTATTATTCTATGACCACTCCTATACCCCCCAGCCCCAAATTGCACCAACATGAACACTGGTGGCAAACAAGCACAAACAGGGCATGAAAAAGGTCAAAGAAAATTTGTTTTCAACTTTAAATGAGTATCCCTGTAAAACTTTTTCCAGCACCTGCTGAGTCCTTATAACCCCTAGAATTTTCAGTACTCCTGCGAACCAATCGTTTCACATGGAGAGGCAAGGAAGAAATATCAGGAAGATGAAAGCTGGCGATGAGGAAGATCCTTCTCCGGCCATTCGCACCTATCGCGCAAAAACTCCAGGCTCCCCTGAATAGTCACAGTGTAATGGGGGAGGAACGTGGTCAGACTTTTCCCTCCATTTCTAGTGCAAACAAGCAGAAACAGGGAAACGTCTTGCAGGTCTAACCAAGCGCAGACGGGTGGCTAGGGGATATGGCTGAGCCACCACACATTTTGCACGTTAGTCCTTTACAGCAGGCCGCACAGTCGCCTTTTTCTTAAGATGTGCTGCAATATCCAGAGCCGCTTGCAGCTACCACCAGAGAGCCTGGCGTTTTAGCACATTCAAACTTTTATCCAGACTTTTTTTACCCACCAGAAGACTCAGTAATTAACGGAGACACCCTCACTTGAGCCCTTTCTGGATGATTACAAAACCCTGGAGCAGGCAATGGAGCACACCTGTCTCCAAAGGCTGAACACTGAGGACCAGCACTTCTCTCCCCAGCCACCATCATCCACAAGTGCTGGGGCAGGAGACACTGGCAGAAGTGGCATGGCCTTCATTCGCTCCTCTGGTGTTCCTCTCATCAATTCTCCAGAATGCCCTTGAAGAAATCCCCTTCCTCCCTTGTTAGCAAAGAGGGAAGCTGGTCTGAAATCAGCTTAGTCATGATCACCAGAGCAATTACACGGTGCTTGTTGAACTGAAGGGAACCCGTTGTTACCCACACCCAATCTGATATTATACTACTCCTGCTCTATAATGACATATGTTTTTGGAAGTACTTGTCAAGAGTGACAATTTTGCTAACAAACACTAGGACAAAGGAACATTAGAAAACAAGCAAGCTCAAAAACCTGCAGTAAATGAAAGAGTTTGGAAATTATCATCTTTCTTTTATTTACAAGGAACAAATAACCTCATGTGTGTCAGGAATAAATGGAAATCAGCCTCCAGCCTTCACAAATGAATAATCATGTGTAGAAAACATAGTGTTTTTGTTAAAAATAAAGATGTAAGTTGCAATTAACTAAGGAACAAGAAGTATTTCTTCTAGAGCCAATATAATGAGGGTTTTAAAACTGGCATATTCTGATCTCATCTGTTTCCCTATGGGCAGAGAAGTCAATCTTGAGCTTTCCTGTTGCAGATCAAAGTGACGGCTACAAATGTTAGTAAAACAAAGTGTCAGGCAAAATAGGATAAAAAGCAAACAAGGAAGAAATTCAGCACAAGGATATAGGACAAAATGAGAGAGTACTTCTGCCATCCCGAGAAAGCTGAACTACTAAATCTTGGATTTCAGTAAATACAACATTATTATGATAGGAGACTGGTTACCATATATGTTTCAGCTCTCTGGGGAATCCATTTTTTATTTTCCTTCCTGTTCAAGGACAGTTGTTCATATATTTATTTGCATTGCCATAACGCGGAGATGCAGGCTGTGATCAGAGGTCCATTGTGTAAGGTGCTGTACACACAGTTTATCAAAACAGCCTCCGCTTGAGAGAGCCTCCAGTCTAAACAGGGAAATTCTAGAAGTCCCGAGGGGAAACAAATGCTTGTAAGGCTTGCAAGAAAGAACCAGAAAGTCTTTGGGAAAGCTTCTTTGGGTGGCATTTCAGACTAAACGGAAATCTTGATGTTCTCATTTCAGTGATATATTTCCTTGGGTTTGTGTCATTAGGAGCCTTCCCTGGATTTTCTCAGCAATTACATCAAAACAGTTTCAGATAATAAAATGTAACTGAGGCTCAAAGTTGTGTCCATAGCAAAACTTAACCAGAGTCCCTTTCTATCACAGAATTTGTTGTGTAATTACTCCTCACAGTTCCTCCTCAAACATCAGGTGCCAGAAATTCCTTGGTTACTCCTCATCTGCAAACATTACAAACTCTAACTCCCACCACTACTTATTCCATCTTTCTAGAAGACTAAGAGAACTTGGAAAAATAGAGGAACCTTACCCACATGAGTGACTGTCACATGGGGCAGGGAGCAATAAAACATTCTGAAGGGAAGTCCACCAGAGTATTTTCAAAATAAGATCTGAAATATCTTGAGAAGGACACCTGGAATAGCCTTTTCAAAGAAAATTATGCCCAGCTGTGTTTACGTAATAAAAATGAGCAAAAGAACAAAACCAGGTGTGTTCTTATACATATGATCTTTCATCCACCCAGAGACAAAATGACTGCATATAAGGCATACTGAAATGTCACCCTCTAAACATAAATACGCACTGGAGAGAGTAGTGTGGGTATTTTAAGCAGAAAAGAAGTAAATGGTGGACAGGACAAGGAGATCTGCATTACTGGGAGCGCCATTACTTGAGGACATATTCATTCCTCTTTCTCTCTTCCAGAAAATGTAAGGACCAAGAGGGGAACACAAAAACTCAAAGGTAATGCCAAGGTGATGCTTACCTTCATGTTCATAAAGAATCAACAGCATCTTGAAGCCCTTGTCTTCAAACCTCTTCTCTCTTCACTCAGCAGAGGCGTAATCCCTTTGGTCTCTGCATGGACTTCAGGACTCTCCAGGAGTCTGTATAAAAAGAGAGGTTGATAAACTGAAATTATGCTTATTCTTGGGCTGTGTGGTTGGGGGATTTTCATCACTTAAACGTGATTTCTGCTGAAGTTACTGTAGATCTGCATTACATTTCTGCCCTACATGTTGGCAAGAAGTGGAGATCTTACAAGGACTATCACTTTTGCTGGATATGCTGGAGGACAAGGTGGGAAAAGCCAGAGAGAGTGAAAGCGAAGCACATTTGTCACTGGTTATTCAGACCAAGCAGCACCCCCTTAGCCTTCCACTGTAAACATAAGTAACCCACATTTATATTTCTATAGAAATACTGCTGCTAGATCAGTGGACAAAGCTCTGACATGGAAATTGGTTGAATTGTTGGAATTTAAGGGAGAAAAAAATGTTAAAGAATTCACAGGCAGTACTTAACTGATAGAAGATGTAAAGTAAGTGCTAGCCATTTTACCACTTATGTAGTTGTTAGGTCCTGATCTTATATTTTAACAGTTGAACAGAGTAAAATTACTTCACTGAAGTCAGATTGCAAGTGTAAGTGTTGTTTTGCTTTTAAATGAAAAATGGTATAATCTGCTTTTGCACTGGTAGCTGGTAATGCCACCACAAAGAATTTCTTTTTTCATACACCACCTTCCAAGTTGCAAAAAATGTTAATCCCTGCTAGAGCTGGACAAGCTAATTTTGTAAAAAGCAGAACATGCCTGATTTAGTAAAGGGATTTCTGTTCTGAAGCTTTCAAATCTCCTGTTCACCTTCCTGTCAATCACTGAAGTGAATCAACCTTTTAGTGGAAGCAACTTCATCTAATCTTGGTGAGAAAAACCCGGTATAAGAAAAGCTAGTTCAGCAGTATGGCAGCCCAACATGCTGTGCTGCAGCCAGGAGACCCTAAATTTTTACTTACCAAATGACCCTAAAAAATACATATAGGTGAAGAGCAAGGGGAGAAGACAGCCCAAAGGTATTTGAAGGAAACCACAAGTCAAGGACTGACTAGTAGGGAAGCTGACAACGCAACCTGGTCAACTTCATCACTGTCAGCTTGTGGTAGCCTTCCATTTCCAAGAAAGGAGGAGACTGAAGAGTTACTGAACAAAATCTGCTAAAGCATTGTCATGTAGGTGTTTTTATAAATTTTGACAAGGAAAAATTCCTAGACTGTAAGAGTTTACCTAACATGGATGCAATATTCCTTCAAACCACTTGCTGAGACCTTGTGTGATTGGAGTTTTTCTTAAACCAGAGGTTTGTTGCGCGTTTTTTGGTTTTGTGGGGTTTTCTGGGTTGTTCTGGGTTTTTAACTTGAACTCTGAATAGCAAATTGAGTCTAAAATATCATACTGAGTGCTTAAGCCATTTCCATTCAAGTGAGGCTAGATGTTCGTCTACAGATTTGATCTCGAGCAACAAATTACTGAAATTTTAAAAACCACCGAGAAAACAACTGACATTTTAACAAAGCACTGAAGAGATGAAAACCTGGAATTTCCTAGCTGCAGTCTCTATTACTTCACCTCTCTTTATCTGACCACGTTATTTATCCCTGTAGCATTAACTGAATCTACTGTAAAATCTATACAATAGACAGAGGGGTTCCTATGCTTTGAATCAGGTATTTTAATCTAGGATATTTTTTTTTTCTCTCTAGTGAAATTTTAAGGCTTTGAGGAACATGCAGCCTTTGTTATGACTCACACAGGAATAAACTTCAACTCTAAATTCACTAAATTAAACCTGTTATTGCCAAGGACCACAATGAAGAGAGATATTTATTCAATATGCTTTCCACTAGGGCCAAGGACTAAGGTCATGGTTTATAGTTGTTTCTCATGTAATGAACATCAAATGAAAGATGCAAAATGATTCCATTTTAAGACAGAGTTAAAATGAGCTATTTAATATACTAAAAGCTAGCGCGCACTGTATTGCAAATTGACAACGTTCCACAATGTCAATTGCTACCTATGCCATTAAAGAAATTAAATGTAGTGAGTTTCAAAAATAACCTGCAAGCTATTGAGAAACGATTTATGCAGCCCCTCAAGATGAACTGCCTATTACAGCTGCATGGCAGACAAGGTTAGCATGAAAATCTCCCTTGGCTGCAAGCTGGATGGGAACATACACCTCGAGTCTTCCAGCCTCAGTATGAGGTTCTCATGAGCTTAAGCCACCAAGTGAAGCTCTGCACTTCCTCCAGCTTCACACAAAGACCACATAATACCACAATTTTACATTCTCTGAATACCACAGATCAGGTTGGCTGCAAAACTGGCCTAAGTTTATGCCAAAGATGCATGAATACTGCAGACAAGTTAAGACTGTTCACAGCTTTTAGTCTGCATGGAAATAAACTATTATCTGCCCAGCTACAGATGATGGCAAAAATTTCCCACCTGCACATTTCCTGCATATTTGCTTCTTGTTCTGGTATTTCTTAGCCTATTATGTGGTAATCAATTACCACCACCAGGGAGATAAAACAGCTTAGACAGCTTTTTCCTGGCAAGTACAGGAGAATTGCAGGGATAATTAATTAATGTTATAATATGCAAATAAAAGATATTGCTTTACAGCAGGAATTTTTCATAGCATTGTATAATTATACAAAGACTTAATCTCTGGTTCAGGAAGTCTCATAACCACAAATCATGGGAAGCTGGAAGAGCATCACTGCTTCCTTGCCCTATCCATACACACTTTCATTAGGCACCCACATTTAATCCCTTTGGAGACAGGATTCAAGGCTAGAAGAACTCTTATTCTGGCTTGGTACAGCCATTCTTTTGTGTCAGCAAGCACAACTTCAGAAGGACACTATTTACTATTACACTATTTACTTTCTTTAATCCAAATGTAAGTCCTGTTAGATTGCTCTTCCATTAGGTGTACAACATGAAAGTGGAATCAGGGCTAGAGGAATGGTATCTGAACAGGGAGCTCAGTCCCACCAGATCATGCACAGCCAAGATCTTGATTCTAGTAATGGCTGAATTCAGCTCCAGGAAAAATGGCAGCATGGATATTATCACAAAAAACAGGCCTAAGATCCTATTATGAGGTCAAAAATGAAGGAATCCAAAATAGCATAGGTGGGAAGGAAAACCAAGCATGGTCCTAGTCTTGAGAATTATTTTCTTTTTAACATTTAATTGCCTTCTCCACATAAAAGTTTCAGGCATTGTAGACTAACAACCCATCAAGAAAAAAAGGTGCTTGCTATTTAGCGTTTTCAACTTCTGGGCAAACTGGTGTCTGACAGGAGTCAGGTCTTTAAAGAAATATCCGGTTCCTCCCGTGGGTCACCTTTTCTTCTCTATCAGCTGCCACTGTCACTCCACCTATTGCCTTAGAGTCTGTATTTTTCTGTAGGTAGCAGGACTAGAGGACTGTGAAAATATTCCTTCAATTTTAAGAGAAAGAATGATTTTTTTTCTAAATTTTTTTGCTTTGATAAAAAATTTTAATCACCTCTTTATTTAAGAAAAAAGATAAATAAAGAACAGAAGTCTGGAAAACAAAACTACAGACTTGTGTCTCACAGTCAGTTACCACTGGTGCTTATCATGACACAGGCTTTGAAGGATGGTTTTCCCATGGTCCCATCTCTCTTAAAGTCTCTCTTCCATGTTGATTACAGGTGCCTAACGAAAGAAGAGTTTGTGATGGTATCTTTCCCTGCGACAAACTTATTTTCTCATCTGCACATTTATTTTAGAAAAGTTGTGGAACGAATTATCTTTGAAAATTCTACTCCTCCACCAAATTTAGCTAAAACAGAATGATGAGTTCAAGAGGTCCCAGGAGGGTTGTTCAGATGGACAGGCACACACAAGTCTACAAACACACAGGCAGCAATTATGGCTCCTTTCTTTAGGAAATCCAGAAAGAGAAGAAATCCATGCTCAAAGATAGGCTGAGAGTCCTCTGCTAAATTGAGCAGAGAGCATTAAATGGTCAGGCCATTAGAGAAGAGGTGGCACAAGGTTTATGTAATCCAGCCATGTAATGGCATTTAACCTACTGCTTAGCTGAGCACCAGCTCTACAGCAAGCAGGAGCAACAACCAGGAAACAAGCAGGTGGGAGGAGGCGGGGAACAAAAGGAAAGAAAAGAAAAAAAGAAAAAAAAAAAAAGGCTTTGCTAGCTGATCTGGTTGATTGATGTGATTAATTGCCACCCACACAGGTAGGTGTTGCTACTGTTTATTTAGCACTCTGCCAGAAACAAATGGTTGGGATTCCTTCTGGTTGCTCCATAGGCTTTGTCTACCTGGAAGTCAAAACCAGTTGTATCTTATGCATCACCACTGACTAAACAAAACATCAGGAGTGAAAGATAAATAATCCAAAACAGCTGGATGGCAGGGACACTGCATGCTCTCCCCACCTGCCAGGGAGTCATGGGCGGTGAGATCCAGCCATCTCTCCTTACAAACCTCCTCTTCTACTATACCTCCTTCCTCAGAAAGCACTAAGACTCATAGCTATGTATACTCTTGGAAGCTTGTGGGCTTGAAGATTTAAAAGCATCTCCTTCGTGTGCTGCTATGGCTGGCAAAAGCAAAGCGAGGAGGGACGGCAAAGGGGGAAAAAAATGACATATCAGGATTGTTCTACAGGGGAAGGAAACTTAAATTCAAGAACGTAAAGATCATGCAAAAGATGCTTGGAGCAAGAACTGCTTTGCTTTTGGTTTCTGGTTCCGTACTCACACATCCTGCCTGGACTGAGTTTAATAGGAACTGTTGCATTTACAAAGAATAGTTAAAAAAGAAGACTGTAAAATATTCTAACTTAGAATAAACATACACATTTTCATCCCACAAATAGAGATTTCAAAAAACCTTTTCCAACTTCAGTCATTTGTAAGTATATTTTGAATACATCTGTGCAGGCGTGCAAAAGTTCAATGACTGTCCTCTTTTACCTGCTGGGATATCCACTCCTCTGTCAATTAGAGCACTTAACATTTCAAGGGTGGGTAATCTTTCTAGCGATCTGATTTATTCTCACCAGTTTCCACATATTAAACATAGCAACAGTATGCACTAAGGAAACAGTAATAGCCAGAGACATGTCAGACATTTTTCTAAGGTTTCATTTTCAGTCTACCTAGCAACATTTTTTCATCATGTCAGGGATTCCCAACTTCTCACCAAGTCTGTGAACACCTATCTCCTTTAGTGATATGCACAGCTCCATGTATGTTCTCAAGAAGCAACACACACATATGTACTCAGCTAGTGCAAAAGAAAAATCTAGACTATAGGAAAGCATACTTTCAGTCAATAGTCAATGCCTTAGAAGAGACAAGACATAGCAGAAAAAGAGGTGAGTTGATCAGCAGATCTGTTAAAAAGGAAAAGCCATGGACGGTGCTTGGAGATCTTTGTGTCATGCTGCTTCAGTGCTTTATCTCGGCCAGGGAACATACTGAGTGTGGCCTTCCCAGCTGAAAATAGGTGCCTATTGTTTTCACTTTTGGTAAGAAGCCAATTAGTTGTCAAACAGGGTCATCACAAAATTGTTAGTGTGCATGGCAAAGCAAAAAATACTTAAGTGTTCACTTTGTCAGAAACAAGTTATAATGCAAGAATTTCCAGTGAGGATGGGGTGAGGAGAATGTCCTTGTTCACAAGGCAGTCAAGATGCAAACCTTCCTGTTAAGCTAGGCTTGAGTTGATGAGGAAAATGGGTGAGGATTTATAGAAGAATGGTCTGTAACACCCAGAATAGGCGTTACACAGAATGTTTTAAATAATACAGGACAACTCCTCTTACATAATTACACCACCTCTTGATCAGATGCGTAGCACCTGGGATCCAATATAGACAGTCAGATGCTGAGATTTTAATTTTTGTTTTCAGTGATATTTGCAGTGGACGTGAAGAAAACTGCATTGTCACGGGTGCATGAAGTCAAAGTCACACAGTACCAGAAAGGATAAATTTGCACTAGCACTGACCAGCAACAACAGATTTGAGATATATCACATGCTTGTTTCCGCCTATTAGTCTTGCAGCATTCTTTCAGTATGTAATTAACACTGCTTACCTGTCTTAGCCAATATCTGTCTGCCCAATATGTGGCATTGAAACTAATCACCCAGGCATCGCAAATGCCACATTTCCAGGTCAGGGATACACACTGGCCAACCACCGCATCCTTCATACCAGCCAAAATGACCATCAGCACAACAGTTTTCAGTAAGAACACTCACAGCAGCGCCAAGCCTAATGAGCAGCTTGAGCAAGAGTTTCCAGGCTGCCCTTGGAAACTGAGCAAGCTCAGGTGTGGTGGCTATGTCCAGCATGCCAAGACCTATCATGCCTGGGGCCTCCAAGACTGGTCATTGCATGTGTGCAGTATCGTGAAGGATGTTGAACAGCTGATGCATGGTTGACCTTTCTTAATATTGCTTAAATTCTTAATCACTTGCTTTGCCTGGCCACAGCAAAGCTAACTATTAGCACCAGAGACAATGGCTACTGAAGGCAGAGGAGCTCTGGGCTACCTGTGTAAATAGATCTCCAAAAGGTTAGCAAAGGTCAGTGGACATTGTGGTCTACCAGCCTGTCGTGGTTTAAGCCTGGTAGACAGCTCAGCCCCACACAGCCACAGTGGGATGAGGGAGAGAATGGGAAGGGTGAAAGGGCAAGAACTCATTGGCTGAGATAAAGACAGTTTAATAGGTAAAGCAAAAGCTGCATGCACAAGCAAAGCAAAATGAGGAATTAATTCATTACTTTCCATCAGCCATCTCCAGGAAACAGGGATCCATCACACATAATAGTTACTTGGGAAGACAAATGGCGTAACTCTGAACATCCCCTCTACCTTCCTCCTTTCCCACAGCTTTTATTGTTGGGCATGATGTCATACGGTGTGGAGTATCCCTTTGGTCAGTTGGGGTCAGCTTTCCCAGCTGTGTCCCCTCCCAGCTTCTTGTGCACCCTGACCCTACTTGCTGTTGGTGCCGTATGCGAAGCAGAAAGTCCTTGATACTGTGTAAGGACTGCTCAGCAGTTACCAAAACATCCAAGACTGTTTTCATTACAAATCCAGAACAGAACACCACTACTGTGGACAAAATTAAGTCTATCCCAGGCAAAACCAGTACATAGCTGAAGAATGGAGTTCAGGAAGACCATGTAATTTGCCCATGATGAACACATAAACCCATGGCTACATCAAACCTAGATCTGATTCTTCCATTCCAGTGTCATATATATCACACCGTGGATAAATACCTCTTACGTCTATAGCATCAACTTTTGTTCCTAGCCAGCCTTTCATTTCCTAAGACCATCATGTCTGTACAAGGCTACACCTGCCCTACTAAATCCTTGGTAGGCCCAAACTTTTCCCCTGTTCACTGAGCTGGTGTGCCTGCTGGTCAGGCAGCATGCCCTGGGTGAGACAAACCTGCTTTAGATTTTGTATTCAGCCACAACCCCTGGGCACTGCTGAACCAGGCCCTTCCACCAAGGCGACAACAAATCCCTGTGAATGCTGATGGAAGGAAGAACTAGCACAGTAAGGGCTTGTTCTTACCACAGGTACTGTACATGAAATTAGGATGAGGGATACTCCACCTTTTGGCCAGACTTGGCCGGAGATACCCAAACCGAATGATCTTTTCCTCGTATACATCTCTTTTATGTTTACCACAAGCATATGTGACACATACGTTTACATTCTCTTTACAGTGGTAGGTACCATGTCTAATGCTCCATTCCCACCATGTGCACAGCTGAATGTGTATAATACACAAGGCATACCATCCAAGTTTATTTTCAATTACTTAAGAAGATGTTTCTCCCTGAGGCACAGTTTCTGTTTAGCTTGTTTAGATGCCACAAATCCAAACCCTTGGAAAAAAAAAAAAAAGAGAAAAGAAAAAAGATATAGTTGAAAAGCATAAACAAAGCGCTGTGAAAGACTGCCCCTGGGAGGGAGCAGATGCATTGCAATTTTAAAAATTAAAACTGCAACCAGTTTGCCAGTTCCTTTGATGATGAAAGCAAATTTCATTAAAGTGACAGCAGTCGATTTCCTGCAACTGCACTGATATCTTCCTGCAAAGCAAGGCCAATAAATAAGTATATATTTAAAGGCAAACGGAATTGACATGCCAATACAGCATTAAGAAAGGCATCGGGAGTCTCTGCCTCCCCTTCCACAAACATTCTTGTGTCAAGGCTTCCTTCCTGCAGCAGGCTCACCTTCACTAATATCCTCCTGCCTTTGGTTTTCTCTCAAGAGCAGGTCAGAGGAAGGGATAGTCTCCTCTAGTGTGGTGGGTTACTTGCTCTCATGTACCAAAATAGTAACTTGTTCAACTGACACAAAAGAAAGAAAACATCCTCGCATCCTGTCCTGCTGCCAGCTTTCAAAAGGTAATTAAACATCCCCCTTTTTCAAAGAGCAGAGTTCTCCAGGATCACGGTGTTTGAGCTCTGATGTTGTCAAACAACAGGGGGTTGCTTAAGCTTTGACTGACCTTTCCAAAGACCTACAAGCAATTTAATGGGAGCCCTCCTTAGTGGTGACAGAAACGTCCCATTATCTGCTTCCTATTGTCTAGATTGCTTAGGGTAATGGGGAACTTTGATTCTGGTAGTCATGAGGGCAAAACCAAACCACTTCAGGCAGATTCACATTCATCTATATTTCCAGTGCAAAGAAAAGTTTTTCTATGCAAAACTTAGTGACATCTCGATCATGTAATTTTTATTTCCCCTATTCTTTTCTCTTTGCCTGCTGTTTCTTTCTCATGCTCAACAAATTGCAATAACTAAGTGCTATAAAGATCCAATCCCACTCCCAAACTAGGAAGTAATGTTCTCCATGTGTCCCAAGATCATCCATCCATCTCAGAGCTGCTAACACTGGGAATGGCTCTGAAAGACCTGCCTGGCAGCCAAACTCTGTCGGTATCCAGCACACCATAGAATCATAGAATTGTTTAGGTTGGAAGGGACCTTAAAGATCATCTAGTTCCAACCCCTCTGCCATGGGCAGGGACACCTTCCACTTGACCTGGTTTCTCAAAGCCCCATCCAGCCTCGTCTTGAACACTTCCAGGGATGGGGCCCCAACAACTTCCCTGGGCAACCTGTTCCAGTGCCTCACCACCCTGATAGTGAAAAATTTCTTCCTGAGATCTAATGTAAATCTACCCTCTTTCAGTTTGAAGTTGCACCTGTTTCCTTCCCTATCCTATACACAAGATGCTGCAGAGACAGAGGTAGAAGGGGAGTCAAGTAGGCTGATGCTATGCTGGGTGAGAACTTCTTACACCAAGAAAATTTCCTTGTTCCTTTACAATCCACTAGAAACATCAAAAAACACTAGGAAGAAGAATTCAGCTCAAAATCCTCTCTACAATTTGTGTTTGTTTTCCTTCTCTTCCCTTTTTTTCCTTCAATCTCAGAGAAAATAGGAGTCCAAAAACAAATGCTGGGTCCAATTCTGCAGGCTGCAAAGCAGTAAACAACCTACTCATTCCAGGGGAGATCTGTTCAATTAAGAGCCATTAAGTCTAGCTCTGTTTCACGATTTTATTGTTTGCTGAAAAGTCCCTGGAAGGCAGCTTCCCAGAGAATCAAACCTCCGCCGCCAACACCAAAGGAAGTTAAACTTTTGCTGTTCCTGGACTCACTCAGGCAGGAGCCTTTAATCCGCAAAGTGGAAACAAGGCCCTTGCCGTGCCATCCAACGTTCAGCCACTTGTTTTGTCTCAAATAAAAGGGGAGAAGTACAGCAGGCTGCTTTTCAGCTGGAGAGAGCCCTACAGCAGGCCAGTTAAGGGGCCAGCTGGCTCCAAGCAAGGCTCTGGCTTCTGCATTTTGTCTTTGCCTCAGTGAGATCATTCTCTGCACTGCTTTCCCCTCCCTCAAGTTTTCCTCTGCTTAGCCTATGTGAAATAATTACTGGCAGGAAACCTGTCTCTCAGTTTTCTTCCCTTCTCCCCCAGATATCCGAAGGGCAACGATGTTCTGGGGCAATCTCGGAGTCTGAAAAAAGAATAAAAATCACTGTCTTTAGCTCCTTCCGCAGCACAGCCATTACACAAGCCTCCTCTTTGCTCCCCCTGCGAGGTGAGAGAGAAGACACGGGGATACCAAAGCTTCTGGGGTAGGATACAGTCATACTACACAACACAACTTGTCCAAGCCTTTTCAAGACATCCGTGGTTTGGTGAGGATTAGTGAGTGTTTTGACTCAGCCCAGGTAATAAAAGGAGATGCTTAAGGCAGCAGACTCCCTGCTGCTGCCTACGCCAGAGCCTGGGAAAGCCAAGCTTGCTGCTCTGGGCAGGGAGAGGGGGTGCAGAGGGATACAAACTACCATCACGCAGGAGCGATGGATGGAAAGAGCAGCCTTCCCTGAAACAGCTGTTTCTTTCCCCAAATTTCTCATCACGCAAGAGAAGCAGCAGCAGCAGCCAGCATGGGTTTTCTTTAGGGCACTTCCCCAGCTTGGTGGCAGGAGCAGACAGGCATTAGCTCTTTTACCTTGGGCCAGCAAATTTAATTCTGCCAGACCTACTCAAAAGAAGCCTGAACTGGCCGTGCTCAAACACAGATCAGGGTCATCCCTTGGGAGCTTCGAGAATATCATAGCAACCATAATGGCCACAACAAATTAAAGCAATGCGTCAAACAGTTGCCAGCGTTTCTGGAAAGTACCTTTGGATTATGCTTCTAGCAAAACACATCCTCACCGAAAACACACAAGTTCTACAGTCGTATGGGGTGAAGAGGTGTTGGGTCTGGTTTTTCATTTGTTTGTTTTTTTGACACCAGCTGCTGTAAATTTGGAAAGGAAAATAGTGAGATAATCTAAAAATTACTAAAGTAAATACATACTTTTTATTACCAGTTCAAAGCACACGGTCAAGTAGAGGGCTACTTCATAAGTTACCTGAGTGCATCCAAATGTAACACCAACTCTGAAAGTGATTTATGAATGTATCAGTGATTTATTGATGTGGCCCCAAACTGGGCTGCCGTCAGTGCTCACATCACTCTGAAGGAACCCCACCAAGCACAACAGAGTAGCTTTGTATCAGCCCCGGGATAAGCAAAGACCACTGGGCCAATCCCATTCCCTGGAAACCCCTATATACTTTTTATGACAACTGCAAGGGATGCATTTGTTTTCTAGTTCTCTGGAAAAAAGAAAGGTTACGTGGCTTTTTGTTATGGACCTCATGGACTCCTCCTTTTCACCCATGACTGTGGGCAGTGCTACTCTAGCTGCTATGGAGCCCCAAAATAACACAGCTGAAGACATCTCAAGTTACATGACCTCCTCTGGACCAGAGTATGAATCTCTGCAGCGTGCACTTGTTTGCCTGGCTTCCTTCTTCCCTCTGTGCCTGCATCCTAGATCACATCAGAGGAGAAGCATGCACAAGGCCACAAGGGAGAGTTTTTGAGTCCAGTTAAGATGACAAAAATTTTCAGGTGTGTGTTTTTTCTCTAATTAGCATGGGTGAATAACAAGATGGAAGCCAGAACGAATCTCTTCCACCACCCTAAAGTGTCTTCCTCTGAAATGGGAAAAGAACTCGAATGAAGTTTTCACAAGCCTCATAATGAAAGTATCTAGATCCCACACTTAGTGGATTTAAGGCCATTACATTTCTTAGATGCTTCTGAAAAATTTGGCTTGCGCTTCCATGAAGATAGAGGCAACATAAAACATACAGAAACTGTGAGATACAACTTCCACAAATACAAATGAAATCAACTGAGCTGAGCTCATTTATGGAACACTGATTTGGCACAGGGAAAAAGTACAACCCAACATAAAGAACTAACTAATACTTCCTTGAGTGCAAGTCTCACAGAAGTTATCCATACATCATTTTGGTTAGTCAATATCCTTAATACCTTTCAGACAGTAGCTCCAAACGGTTGATTTCTCTGCCATCCAGTATTTATAATTTTCATGCATTGGCTTAGCTTATAATAATCCTCCTTTATATCTCTGAAATCTCTGCTTACCTGCTCATCTTGATTTGTTATTGTGGGATTTCTTTTTTAATTTATCATTGTGAAAAGTAATTCATTAAACAAAGTCAGAAGCTGACAGCCAGACCGTTGTTTTTTGGGTTGTTTTTTGTTTTGTTTTGTTTTCTTTTTCTTTTTTTGGGTGGTGGGGAGGGGGAAGAGGAAAAAAGGAATTAGCTATGGGAAACATCAGATTCTTAACCCTTCTCACCTGGTGTATGAAACTGTATTTTGCACATCCAGCTGGTCTTGACTGAGTAAAATTGTTAATGTTCATGAGACAGGCTTTATCACTATTGTCTTGATCACGTATCAGTCTACAATGCGAGACGGATTAGCTTAATATACTTTGAAAACTAGACCTACTTTTCTCTACCCTGACCTGTTTTTAATAGCTGTAGCAGGAGGAGTTCAAAGAAAAGTTGCTCTGCCTGGAGCTGCACCTTCCCAACAGGATTGCATCACCAACAGCCACAAGAACCCAACAGTTAAAGTAGCGAACTCTCACACGAGCTGTGAAATATATTCTCACACTGAAATTCATAAGCAACAACGTTAGCAGACCAGACTCTGTAGATGGGGTGAAGTGATAAACAACCTCCTCCTTTCCCTATTGAGAACAAGAGTCAGATTCTCCACCACAGCTACTGAAGGCAAAAAGGCCCTCTTGCTTACAGGTGTGAAAGTGGTAGGACAAGAGGGAAAAAGAATACCTCACGTTAAATGAATCTGAACGCTAAGCTGACTTGCCCACTCAAACACATCTCAGCTTGACAGCCAAAATCTCCCCTATCATCTTTAACTTGCCATTGTGGATGCCCTACTGTCAGGCAACCAAATTCTGAGCCTGGTAAGGTAGGTGAACATGGCAGTATCCTACAATAAGAGCACTCTGTCTTGTTCAGACAAGAAAGGAGAGACTGTGGCAAGCACAAGAGGAAAAGGTGAGTACAATCAGCACAGCTGAGCAAAGGTATGACTGAAGCTTCAAAGGAGAAGCCACAGGAGATGCCACAGACCAACTCTTCAGTCCATGCAAGTCAGATGAGCTCCATAAAAATCAGTTGAGTGTCTGCTGATCGCACCTGATGAAGAACGACTGCATGATCTGACACTCATACTGCCACCCAGACTTGCCTCTGAAATAACTAGCTAATATTATTATTAAAATTAATTACTCTTGAGTTGTTACATCTTGTGTATTTTAATTTAAGCAGGTGGAAGATGCCTTCACTTTTAAAACACGAAGTTCTCCCCCCTCCAGTAAATCCACTCAAAGCACAGCAATTAAAACTCCAAGCTCCATAAAGACAGATTCAAAGCAACTTTCAAGTGCCTTGAGGAAAACCCACAGGCAAAATTCTCTACAGGGACAAACAGGTGAGATCCCATTAAAATCCACACCACAAGTCAATTCAAGCAGGCAGTGACTGGGACACCTCTAAATGTAAAGTAGGCTGCATATATTGTTGGTTATGAAAGCATGCTGCTGTAACAAGATTCCAGATAGTGATATCCTGTTTGGGTCAAGTAGGAGAGTCAATTTTGTCTTGTCAAGTGAGCTCCATTTGTAACATTTCTCCTGAGGCACTTGCTTCCTTCCAAAGGCTCAGCAATTCTTTAATATATTCTTTTCCTTGAAGATGTATTTTTGTGAAAGTGATGAGAGTGTACAGCACCACTCCCACCTTTTCCAAGATTGCTTTTGGTGTTATTTTGATGCCTCAGGAGTCTCATTTCAGCCTTATAATAACCCACTTACATATGAACAACTCGTAGTTGTCACTGAGTGATGTTTCATATCTCCAGGCTTCCCATACCAAAAAAGCTTGAGGCTTATTCTCTGTTTATATTTCTCTGATGTGGGGCAGTGGTGCTTCCCTGTACACTGCTTAAAATTTTCCTTCCTAATAAATTGAATTTGGCAGGTCCTTGCAATTGTCTAAACGTTGCATCATGGGAAAGGTAAAGGCTTATAGGTGAGTGACTCAGTGATTTGAGGGGAGTGCTGGCTGGATCAAAGCCTACTGTACATACAAGTCCCGTCACCCCAGGAGCTCCCTTGTGCAACAGATACTGCAGTGATGCTGCAGTATCTAGAGGCACAACGTACAAGCACAAGCATGCCTGCAGCTCTCCTCAGCACAAGGGGAGGAGAGGAGCGTTCAGCAGCGATGGAGAGTCTCCAGGGCTCTCATATGGTCCCCATCCATGCTCTGGGGGAAGGAGGTCATCATCTGGATACCCAGAATGAGCTTAAGATCCCAGCGGGAGCTCTGTTACCAGCCCTGGTCTTTGTAAGGGGATGGGAGAGTTGATCTTGCCACTAACCACTATTTGGACTGATATTAAACTAGAATATGCCTGTCATTGCAAAAACTCTACCCTGCTCTTTAATAGATGTTATCTAATGCTACACCTTTGGTTTCAAATCACCCAAATAACAACTGGGAACTTACTGGATGGTACAAGACTCTACAAGGAAAGATTTTTACTCATATAGCCTTGGATCCAGCCAAGTAACAAAGAAACTTTACAGATTTCAAGCAAGAATGTAGATAATACAATTTAATTCTTTATTTCTCAATGTGGATTTGATTTTCCTCGTACTTTATTTAGCTTTGGTCTGCCCAAGACCTAAGAGATTTCATTCACAGATGCACAGCCTTTACGTCTAAAAAAAAACCTTCCAGATTACTACTCTTGACCTCCAGTATCTTATGAATCATTATATTTCATACTATTATTAAATCAAAAGTTTGCATTTAACTAACTCATGTTTCCTAGAAGGGCTTCTGATCTAGATTCAACGGAATCAAGAATTGACCAGTGTACCTCCAGTTTGTTCCATGGTTCAGTCCACCACTTCAAACTGAAATGTTCTCTTCTTTGTATCTTAAAAGTATCTGGATATAACTTTCCGACACTGACAGCTGCTAAGCTGTTGATTCTTCTAGAAACAAAGAAGCTAATAAGCAATTTCTTGTTCTTTTGAAGGCATTTATCCACTGTATTTTATTACCTCCTACTCACTTAGCAAGATGTTACTAGAAGTTCTTCCGATTCTTCTCCTATTTACACAGAAAATGAGGAATAACTTGAAATCGGCAGCATTAAATTTGGCATGAAAACAGGGATAACTGAGTTCCAGAGCTTTTGACTGTTCAAAGTTTAGAAAGGATGCTGTGTGCTACTCAGACTGATTCATTTGGTTTATTCTTCCTCTTCACCACTGCAGAGGTTCTGTCGACAGAAAAACATGCAGGTTTTGAAGTAAACTGCTTTGGAGAAGTCTCACATACCAGCTGTTGCTTAACAAGTGCCAGCCTTGCCAACACTAACCTGAAAAATCAGAGAGGTTTTGGCATATTCTTGCCAACTGATGTGGAAGAGGTGGACTCCTGTCTTCTCACTGGAGGGAGAACACGGCTTTCACGGGACCCGTTCTGCAGTAAAAGCAGGCAGGGGGAAGGCATCTCTTCTGGCTGTCAGCAGCAACCGGAGGAATGACAAACACCAGCTACAGGGTTCAAAGTTGATGGGACATTTTTCCCCTCATCTCCTTGGGGCCACAGGAGACCCCATTGGGCCCAAATGCAGAGAAGCGCTCGTATACGTGGGCACGCTGGGTGCAGAGCACACTGGCCTTTGCAGGGGCAGAAAGAAGTTTCCCAGCTTCCTCCAATAACAACTGAAGTTTTGGGGGGGAGGGGGGAGAAAAGCCATCTTTGCAGTTTTTATTTTCTTTTGGATTTTCATTTTTTACCTCTCTGTTGGCCCCTGGCTTATAAGAAACAGGGGTTGAATTGCTAAGACAAATCTCCTACGTCCAGCAGTTCCAAATCCCTCTGGCAATAAGGATAACAAGGACTACCCTCTTACCCGTTCCTAAGAGGAAAGGGGATGCATACACAAGCACAGTGAAAATCTCTTGGCCTTTTTATCCTGAGCTGTTGAATTGGAAAACGTTAATTACTACAACTCCCTGGACACAGCACAGCTTCTAGCACCACTTCCCGGCTCCCCTCCTCATTCCCTTCTCCTCGGTTCTTGTTTTGGACTTGCAGCAATCAAATAAAATACATTTTCAAAGGAGTCCTGTGGTGATGAGAAGGGGTGCACGTAGCCGCTCGCCTCATCACCTCCTTCATAGCCCTCTGATAATTCCCAATCAGGTGATATACCTCGGTAACAGCAAGTGAGCTAAACTCTGCTCTTAGCCAGAGCAGTCCAGCTTTACTGTGTTTGATGAAATTCTTCAGGTGTAACTGCTTATTGTAGTCCTGCATATTAAGAAAAACACTTACACAGATGTTTACAAGCTCATTTCATGTTCCTCTCAGAAAAGCAAAGAGTTCAGCAATTTACCACTCCTCCTTTCCTATCTTTCTATCTGACCCTGCTGTCCAAGTAACATCACATAAACTACAGATGTTATACAGACTTCAGCAATCCACCCTCCACTCCCTTCAAGATTTCTAAACAACCTTCTGATGCACTGAGTAGAGTGCACGTACCACAGTGAGGTCTGTTCACATGCCCAGCTCCCCAGCAAGATGCTTTGGATCTCTCAAGCAACTATATGGTAATAAATACGCCCTTATGTTTGCCACGGCACTCACAGATGAATGCCTGGCTCTCTGCTTGGACAGACAAATGCAGCAGCTCTCGCTGTAATCATGGGAGTTTGATGTGCTCGTGGTCCATGTGCCAACGTGTTCTTGCTGGAATACTAACATGTGCTGCCAGTGACAATGGGAAACAAAACGTTTCGGAGCAGCCCAATATGTATAGATGCGAGATGCTGAACAGGTATGAAGAGGAGCATATTCCAGAAGCCAACATTCCTTTGCTAAAAAAAACAAGCAAACAAACAATGCCCCCGCTCACAGGCAGATCCCAAGGTGCCCACCCCAAATTCAGGTGCTTTCAGGGACCTTTTCTACCAGTTACTTTGCCTTCCAAATCTGCCCTGCAGCTCTCCACCCTGGCAAAACTGAGCAAGCAACCCAAGAGCAAACAATAAATTGTGACCTCTTCTACTCTATCCACTTAATACGTAACAGACTTTGCATTCTTGTAAGGCTGTCTGGGGAGTTACTGCGTTTGGTTTGCATCTAGCAGGGGTTGCCTATAGCTTAGCTCGAAAAGCGACGTATATGTGCACACACATATATATGTACACACACATATACATGTTTGTATGCACAGATTTTTAGCACTCACTCTCCATATATATATATATACACACACACATAGCCTAGCTTATTTTATATCTGCATGTATATGTGGGCGAATCTCACACAGGAAATTTCCAACTGGGTGGGGGGAGGATTCTAACAAAGAACTGGCCCTTTTGACCCCGGCATACCTGCCTTTTGTAGGAGGGGGCTGTTTATTTAAGGAGATGTTTTGCAGATGATTGTATCTTTGGGAGACACAACTACGCGCATACGCACACACTGCTGGCTTTGAGCAGGCTAAACTGCAAAAGCGAAGACGGGAATGGGGGGTGAGAAAAAACTTGTTCTAACAGAAAGCCAGTGTGCTCTATTTTGTTTTACCAGCTTCACAGGTATATTTTCAAAGCACAGCTTTTCAGAGGAGCTGGGTGGGGGGAAGAAAAAAAAAAGCCACACATCAATCTGTGAATACAACTTTTGCGTAAACTTCCTTTAAGAACCCTGGAGTTTACAGATGTTGGAGGACACAGGAAAGCACCTGTCCACCAGCACTCTCTCACCGGATTAGAAGCTTTGTTACCCCTTGGTCACCACAGAGCAGATGCTTTTTCACTACCAGAGATCAGATACGCCCATTTGACCCAACCTGATGAACTACACAAGCACTCAAATGTTAACAAAAGGAGACTTCATCACTCCAAGGAAAAGCTGCCATGTGACTTCAGATTCCTATCTGATTTGTCCCTCAGTAGATCATCTATCACCTTTCAAAGAACCATTTGTAAAAGGAAGATCACCATCCTCCCTACCTGCCCGAGTTAGACAAACATATTGGAAGTCTTTTCATCCAAGAGCAGCAATTAAGGAGATTTCCCAGCAATCCCTCAGAAAATAGAAACAAACCATTTTCTGGAGTCTTTTGATTTCACCAAGTCTTTATAAGCAGTCTTAAAAATCTCATTGAGTGAGCTTAGGTTTTGGATTTGTAACTTTATTAACGTCAGCGCTTTGGCGCCTTTAGTGTGCTCACAGCAATCTCAAATAATTTTGTAGAAGCTAGCAAATAACATTATCCCCTTCAGCAGACAAGAAAACCAAGGTACACAAAACCTAGAGATGCACTGAGAATGCAAGATGGTTCAACAACCTGTAGCGTGAATGTTCAATCTATTCAATATATTTTATAGTGTTCCAAGTTTTGGGGATGATAAACATCATGAAGAGCCTTTGCATGAAAATCTGCAAAGCCACTGCTTTTTTCTTCTTTTGAAGAAAATGTTCTTTGAATGGTGGTGCTTCTCTCAGTACTTTCGTTCAGAGATCAGGCATTTATGCATAATGGGAACATTCAAAGTGCTAAAAAATGCTGTAACAGTTTATGGAAAACGTAAAAAAGAAAAAGGAAGAAAAGAACACAAGCACTCTTGTCTTGCCTTAGGGCTCGTTGTTTATCCAACCTGAATTTAACCATCCCATGTAACAATCAGCCCAGCCCAGCCTATCTCTCTGAAGACAATACTCTTCAGCATTAATGCCAGCCAACCTGGCTGCAATCACTAACCTGGATTCAGACCCAGTTTATGGAAATGGCAAACTGAATTTTACCAGAAGCAGAATGAGCTAACACAAACACTATCATGAAGCCCTGCCCTTTGTCAACACTTCACTCCTGTCTCCAGTCCTGTGTAATGGATTTGTTATACGTGTTCCCACATAACTCCTAACTGTGCTAAAGAAATTATCACTTCATTGCATCATACCAGCACTAAAATGCCAGAAAAAAAGAACTGCAGCTTGACTGTCAGAATGGAAGAGGGAGACATTAGACTCCAGGTATTATAAAGGATTTGAACAGAAACCAAGAATGGAAGATTTTGGACAGGGGTGAAAGTTACAGACGATTGTGGCCAACTAACAGAAGGGGGTTGAATGAAAACAGTCAGGCAACCTTGAAGGTAGTGGTTGCAATAAGTAATAAAGGATGCGCTCTGTGTACAATTAACACTGTAGCTTTTAAAATTATTGATGGAGTTGCTCAATTTGAAACACCTGTGAACCCATTTCCTTTATGTATTTGTACTACCCCATTGTCCCAGGAAAATCAGATTAAAAGAGCAGTTCTGCCATGAATGCAAAAAAGCTGGCCACCTCTGTTAATTCAATGCTGCTGAAAGAATAAGCTGGCTCACAGATAGAATTGCAATGAATGAAGAAAAATGAAACATTGATTATATGATGATATTTGTCATTCCAGCCAAAGATCATTGAATGTTTTCTGTCAAAACTTGACAAAAAGGTGGATTTTTTTCACCCCTTAAAAGCTTTTCCGTGTTTAAAAAGCTGAAGAAACAGTAGTTAAAAGAGAAGGCTTGAGAAAAGGGAATTATCACAGAAAAAATTTCCTCTTTTTTTAACTCCCTTGCTGGAAAATGGTGTCGGAAAGTTTTAGAAAAATGTAAGAAATGTGGAAAATTGTCATTTTTTTCCCTCAAATTCTTTTTTTTTCCAAATATGGCAAAAAAGAGAGAGAAATCTTTTTAAACATGTCTCAGAAAGGAGGAAAGAAAAAGTATTAAATTCCCAAATCTCTCCTTCAACAGAAAAAAAGCCTTTTTTTCCCATATTGATTTTTTCCCCATCAGAAATAAAATTTGACACTGTCGCTTGGAGTTACATTTTTTCATTCTTTTTTTAAAAAAAAAAAAGTTCCCTCATGCCTAACCACGCTTTTAACAATTTGCTTTGGTGGCCTCAGTTTGCACGCGTTAATTCCCTCCCCCTCACCACTGGGAGAGCGGAGTGATCATTGCATCCTTGACACCTTGTAGTGCTGTATATGAGGAGGAGGAGAGAAAATAGGGCTATTCACAGTAGCAGCTTGGAAATTCTACTCAAATCTGTTTTCCCATTGACTCTTTCTGTCGAGCTCCTGTCCGCACAGCTAATGTCCCTACTTCTCAGATGGGGCAAACACCAGCCTGAGTCTGCAGCTGGATCTCCATCAGACTACAAGCTTACCTGTCTTGCAGGATTTAGGGCCATCAGTGCTGCTTTTCTTGGCTTCTGTTGGGCTCCATGTTAGTACTATCTTCCTTTAAAAGCAGGAGCATTCACTGAGAAGTGTGGTGCTACTCACCCGGAGGAAGAGACCTGGAAACCAGCCTGGATTTATATGGCAATTGGTGCATCTGGGGAAGAACAGAGCTCCCAGTTTACGCGCAGAGCACTGCTATACACCCTTCCTTTCCTTTTCCTTAATTTGACTAGGCTCCTGCTTCAAAGGCATTAGAAATCTGATCTAATCTTGCCCACGTCAACCCAAATTCACAGTAACATCTATTTGCCCTGTTTGCTAAGCCTGGAGTGACCAACTAAGAAGGACAGAAAGAAGTGGATCTGCAACAGCTAGGAATGGCCCCAAGATTTCACAACGGGGGAAAAAAATTCGACCTGCATCCTGCTGGAGAACTGGAAGGAAATAAGATGGCGCCTTTTAAACTGGCATGCCTCCAAAGGGCAATAACTGAGCTTTACTCTTTCAGTTATTCCCATTAAAATAATAAAATTATCAGAAATGTTTATTCAACAGTGAATAAAACGCTCGAATCAGATAGGCTTTATCTGATAGTAAGGTAATGACTGACTACCAAATCACATGGCAGCAAAACATTTTTCATCGATGTGGTAATGTGCCCTTACCTGAAAACCTCTGATTAAACAACAGGGGGCGGGGGCCGGGGGGGGACGGGACCACAGATAAGAACGGAGAAGTCACGTAACATAGCAATAATAGCAACACAGAGCAAGACTCTTGGGGGCAAAAAACCTTTGGGCATCAGAGGCAGAGTTCTGCCTCTGCTCTGCGGTCCTATTGCCTTTCAATTAATTGCCCCCTCACTCCATTCACCTGGAGAGCCGAGTATGATCAGGCATTTCTGCGTTTTACTTGTGTGGCTCAAGCAGGCAATGACAGCTTCCACAAGACTTCTATGTACATAAAATTCACAAATAATAGATCTATTTGTTGCCCTATATAACTAGTATTGTGTAATTTATCTAGAAGTTTCAGTTTAGCTCCTAGAAAAAGGAAAAAAAACCTCAACCCTCTATGTTCTCAGGGGACATTCTTCAAAAATTGTTAGACAATTACACAGCAGTAAAGTTTACAAGAAGCAATTTACTTTCTCTAAATTCAATATACACTAAGTTGCTGGCAATTTTCAATCCTATTGTATCGCAGCTGCTTTAATGCTCTGTGGAAGTAGCAATTTCGTTGCTAACCATTAATCTTCAAACATTTTTAGAAGCTCATACGAGTAAGCCTGGAAAGCCACAGTATTAGAGAGCCCAGGGATGAAATAGACTCCAAAAGGTCATCTAAGCAGGATCAGCAATGCCCAAACCACTCCCGGCAGCTGTTTGTCTAACCTGTTCGGTAGAAGCTGCGGTGATGAAGGGACAAACACACAGCAAGTTACTAACAGAGACCAGAGACTTCAAGCTCAGAAATATTCCAAAACATACTTCCCTCGCATGGATAAGTTTCCCTGTTAACCTCAGTATAAACCTGTTTACAGCCACCAAACGCTATGAATCCCATGAGATGAGTAAATTATGCCTCCCATGAGACAAGTAAATTACGCCTTATTTTGGACAACGTGTAGCTCTTTCCAATTCAGCTGCTTCCTTCCTAGATACTGCCGATGGCAGCAACTGAATCAGACCTTACAGAAGTGCCAGAGGAAAGCCTGACAGCCTGAGGTGCAGGCTTTTGGCAGAAGAGGGCGCTTTCAAAAGCTGAAGGTGTTTCCCGAAGAAATGAAGTTTTGATAAGAGCCCCAGACCCTGGAGACCTTCTTGGCACTTTATATGGCAAAAATTTCACCACGCACTGTTCAGTTGTTAGTGCTTTTTAAAAGGCTTCCCTTTGCTCCCCAACTAATGTCCTACACAGCCTACAGACAGGAGAAGGATCAGTCACAGGAGAAAACTAAAATGACAATTCAATAATCCAAGAGTGAACTTAGAGAAATCAAAAAGCTACTGCTCCTACAAGTCTGTGTCACTTTCTTCACTGTGACCAGCTTCCTCTCATACATCCCACACAGGTTCCTTTGCCTGCACATATTCTGAGGGGAGACCTTATCGCTCTCTACGACTACCTGAAAGGAGGGTGTAGTGAGGTGGGTGTCTCTCTTTTCCCAAGCAACAATCAATAGGACAAGAGGAAATGGCCTCAAGTTGCACCAGGGGAGGTTTAGATTGGATATTAGGAAAAATTTCTTCACAGAAAGGGTTATCAGACAGTGGAACAGACTGCCCAGGGAAGTGGTTGAGTCACCATCCCTGGAAGTATTTAAAAGATTGGTAGATGTGGGCTTAGGAGATGGTTTATTGGTGGGCTTGGCAGCAGTAGGTTAATAGTTGGACTCGATGATCTTAAGGATCTTTTCCAACCTAAAGGATTCTATGATTAGGTAAATTCCTAATACACCTTTTGAAGATAACACAAATGCATCTGCAGACGCCACTCACTTAAAGGCAATAGCTATATCGAGATAAATCATTTGTATTCAACACCACATGTTGGTGACATCTGGAGCACCTTTGTCACACATCACGCCTCATAATGCTTAGACATGGTATACACACGGAGGAGGCTGCTCTTTAACAGTGGTTTCAGGTGAGATACACTACTACTGGATGAAGAAAACCAGCTCAATAGCCAACTAAAGCTTGCCTTGTCCATTGCACCTACACCCTCGCTTTAGCCCCACCATATCTGTGCCCAGCTGTTTCCACATCCACGGGAGATATCGAGGGGCTCTTCAGGAAGCCCACTCTGCCCTAACTACTGAGCGCTTCGCACGCTAGCTGAGCCTCTGTCCCTGAGGAGGGGAAGAGCTGGGTGTGTGACTCCCACCGCGTCGAGGCACAGAGCCAACATCAGCCCTACAGCCTGCAAAGCAGGTCCCCAAAACGGGGCTTCAGCCTTTGCAGCTGCAGGGGTTGATGTAGCTTCCCTGACACCTTCTGCTTCAGGGCATCTCTTCAGAAGGCCATTGTGATGACCCAGAGTCCTGTCACATGGATCCAGTTTTCCAATTGTCAGATTATTTCCACCCAGTTAATAATGAACGTTGTTGCCATCATCTTCACCATCAGCCTCATAATCCACTTTATGTTCACCAAGGTGAAGCCATGAAGAGGGATTCTATTTTACTGTTCAAATAACCAATCTGAAGAGAAGCCAGTTAGTACTAGTTACACGTTGCACAAATACCTGTTCCACTGCAAAATGCAATTCCTGTTACATAAATGCATTCGCAGTATTGCAGTTATATAATGTAACAGCAAAGCAAATGAAGAATGACCCTAGCAAGGAAAATATGAATCAGCTTGCCCTATCAAGCAAGTAACTTTAAAACAAATTATAGCAGCCTACAGATGCCTTTTAGTCAACCAAGAATTGCTCACCAGAACAGGAATAACTGGCATTTGAGTCAGAAATTTCACTGATATGAACATTTTAATATTGAGATTTAAAGAGGCTGAAGACATTTCTGTGATTTTTAATAAGAAAAAAAGAACACTTGGGATTTGAGAAAGAAATTCCCAGCAATTAACTTATCCTCTGCTTAACAGAAAGATTCCTTTTTTGGAAGCACATTGTGTTCTCATCCCCAACTGGTTCCATGCACTGCTCCAAATGCTAAGTATCTATAGAACAGTTCCAGCTTTGAACTATGCTAATGACCAGACATCAAGCAATTTTCTCTGGGTATGAAAACAATTTCATTCTTGGACTGAGTTATCTAAAGGAGACATTTTGTATGCAAAAAAAGATTGCTGTATTTGCTATCTGGAAAAGTTCGATGCAGAACTAGAGGACTTCAATGAAAATCATTTTGGCAAAACCTGCATGGCTTATGGAAGACTTTGCTTTCTCTTCAAGCTGGCCTTAGATCCCAAACATTTGCAGTAGACTGAAGTATGCCTGTTCTTTGATGCAGTGAGGATTAACCTCCTGCTCTGTATGCTCATCTGACAGTACACAATAAAAAGAAAACACTCTTACAAGTGACCCAGAAAAATCTGAGTACAATTTGGATAAGTCAAGGATTACAGCACACAAGGCTCACTTGCCTGTTACGCTTAGTAACGCTAACACAGAAAGCATGATGTCTGTTAAAGATATGCTAAACATATTCTCACAAGCACAGAAGAAAATCCAATGCCCTCTACAGTTAAAGTTATTATTAGCTTGTAGTGGACACCAAATGCCTAAGGAAAAGAAGTCCAGTGACGCCTTCTGGATTCTCCATGCTAACGCCATCAGGTTTCAATACCACAAAGACTCTGTTTCATGGGTAGTTTCTCAGGCAATAATGTTTCCTTATTGCATGTGGATTATTGTAACACTTCTAGCATAAACTCAGAGGGGGGAAAAATGCTTTCCACAAGGCTTGGTTCTATTCCAAAGTAGAGAGGAAGAAAAACACCCACTGGCCTACTTGAGTACTGAAATAGGTCCTTAGCAATTGGAGCCAACATGACCTGGAGTCTGTCAGTGCTGAACACAAGCACGCAAGTTCCAGTGGGCTTACACGCTTGCTGTTCCTCTTGCACCTAGGAATAGTTTTTGGCCTGCTCACTTAAACGCTTGCCACGTAGCTTGGCAATGGATTCCAGGCACTGAAACTTCAATGGCATTGTAGAAACAGAGGTTTCGCTTGGTTTGGCTTGGCCTGAATTTTAGATGCTTGCCTGCCCTGCGGTTTGACAACAGATCTCTGCTCAGCACTCAGCCGTACCTCCTAGCCTCTAATGCTCCTGGTACTGAGAATTCAGCCGGGCATCAAAACTAACAATTATTGCCTGTGAGAAAAATTTTTAATGTAGCAGATAAGCAGAATATTCAGATGGCTGATCTGCAAGGAAATGAAATGCAATTTCTCTAAATCGAATGATTAGCTCAAACTGCTTACCCACAACGTTAAAAATGCTGACAAAGTACGGGCTGAAGTTCGCACCATTTACTTATTTTTTTGCACAGCTAGAATATAGGAGTGACCTGCCAAACCAGAGGATGGAATTAGCAATTACAGTGTCACTTGGCTTCTCTGTTCAATATGCATGCATGAAGAGGCACGACAACAGATCCAGATGGATAACATGAGGAAACAGTCGGTACATGGTGGGATCAGTATGTTGTGCAATTTAAACAAACACAGTGTCTAATATCAAGCAGGATGAGTCACGAACATGCATATGATCTCCAAGGTTTTTCAGCGAGCAGACACAGATCCCCGTGCTTCTTTCACGAGTGTGCAAATAGTATCTTTAAATGCAAAACTCCATTTTTTTGTGTCATGTTGAACACACCAAATAGTGGTATAGCCCTTCATGGACACGCTATTAGGCACTCTATGACGACATTTAACTTTCTGCAGTGTGGTCAGAATCAGAGCAGATCTTGCATTGTGGCATTGTGCCAGAAAGTATAACCACCCGGTATTGCAGGGCAGCAGTATTTCCACTGCTAGTTCGAAGTGTGAAATTACTTGGTAGGCAGAAACACACAGCAGATCAGAAACTAACTCAAATGACAGCTAATAACTGCTCCTTCCTATCAATTTAATCCCTAGAAATTACACTTTTGTGGATGATGACATGCAATTCTCATTAACTCAAACCAGAGGGAAGACTGTTAACACTTAGAGTAGGGCGGAATGAGAGTCTGAATTCCCAGAAGATTTCAAACCCTTGAACAAACAGTTTAAACTCAATTGCTCAGTCCTGAAAAAAAAAAAAAAAAGCAGCAATGCCTCCAATTTCAGTTTGATTAGAGTGACTTCGCCTATGTATTAAATACTTATTTCAAGGTACAATATTGAAAGTTTCCAGAGAAGCTGGCCCATCATTAATTGAATAAAATTCTTGTGTTCTAGCTTGGCATTCTGCAAAAGACAAAGGATAATGCACACATGTATGCGAATGTGCACATGGATTTACTCCTCAATATACAAAGAGCCTGTGTTTGTACCGGAGTACCATGCAAGAGATTAAGAAGAGAAAAATCACATAATTGACAATGAGGCATAGATCTCTAAATCCCCAAATTCACTGCCTGAAATGTCCTTGCTTAACCATCTAATCCTGTGCTCCAGAGGCAGGTTGCATCAGTGTTTGAAAGTAAATGTCACAAGACTGTCTGGAGGAACTACTCTTCAGCATAAGAGCATGAACTGTTTCCACACACAATATTTCACTGTTCATAGAAAGACAAATTTCTGGCTGCCCCAGTAGAAAAGCCATCTTCTGATTTTTGGCAGCAGAGGTTTTAAAGGCATTGTAAAAACTTAAAATCTTTATGCAAACTGGTAGATTATTTCTAGATTCATCTAGGATACAAGTGTTTGTAACCTGCCTGAAAGAGCTGAAGAAGTGCAACGGGTTTCTGTACAGCATGAATTCTTCTATGTGTTCCACAGCTTCCCATACTCTACAACACAAGCTCCTGGACTTGCACAGTCTGACATTATTTTGTTTGGTCAGCTATGATATATGCAAAAGAATTAACTTCAGTCTGTGGTACATGGATACTTAATCATCCATGGGCTACTTCAGAGATGCACTCCACCAAATACAGCTCATACAAGTGGCTGTTCTAGCTCTGGTACAAAACAGCTCTTTCCAAAAACAAAAAGGCTGCTGGAAAACTGGGGCAACAGCACTAGGCATGGCAGGCTAGGAGTCCAAAACTGTAAATTCTGATCAAGACTCAGTCCAAAGACTGGTTCTGCAATCTAGACATCATAGAGAAGGTATAGTAAGATTGATTGAGAGAGAAGAAATAAACAAACAAGCATAAATGCATAAATTGTACATATAAATGCATCTAATCTATAATGACTGCCTAAAAGACCTAGAAGCTACATATGATGCTGCACTTCTTTCTAAGAGCACGAATTCCCAAGCAAGCAGGTGGAAGCTTGGGGACTGGGCTCTGAAGAGCAGTCACATCTATCTCTGTCACCAATAGGAATCCCATTATCCTAGACAGCACATCACCCACAGCATGTTCTGTGACCCTGAAACTTCACCTTTACCTTCCTAACTCTGGACTTCAGAAAACACAAACCCTTCCCCGAGGGTTGCTCTGTTACAATTACCAGAATCCTTGGGTTAAGTTCTGCCCAACGTCCAAAAAAATCCCACTATCTTCCCCGCACAGAGAAACAGAAGGCAAGTTGTGGTCTTCAAGGTTTTTAGTATTTATTGCCCAGTTTCTTTATTTCTGTTAATACTACAAATCCAGTAACAAGTGCCCACAGGCATCTGAAGCCTGCCCATTCTCCCTTTTTGATCTGTGATGAATGAATTAATCGTGTGATAAAAGAGGGAGAAATTTAGATTAGGTTTTACCTCTTACACTGGCCTGCCCACAAGCAGGCTGTGGCTTACTCATGGGTATTCCCTGCCCTGTTCAGAGAGAGCATGTGAACAGTTTGCTGTGACTAGCTGGTATTTGTAATTCAAGCTACACGTACAGGTCACCTGGAATATTAGGCTTCTCTTCCCTGATGAATTAACTCCTAGAAGTTGGCTTCTGGTGGGAATACTCATGGTTCTGCATTCGTCATCTGCACTAAACACTCACAGCTTTCTTAAACATTCCTGCCAGTAAACACTCACTGGAGAGCTGGAACACAAAGAAAGAATTTGTTGAAAATTTCTAATGAGTCTTTGAAACAGGGAAAGTCATTTGCTTCATGTTTATGATTAGCACACTGAGTTCCTGACCTGGTCAGACCTTAAGGTGGTACCACAGAGTAGATGTTAATTTACAACAAATAATACATAAGAAAACTGGTCTAGTTTGACTCACCCAAACGCCACAAGAAAGGGCTGGGTACTGAGGCTCTTCCCCAGGGCAGCAAGCCAAGAAACCCAGCGCTGTGTCGCTCTTATCCACATTTCCCTCTGCAACTACAGTCCAGCTACAATCTTAGAGAAGACCCTTCCCTATAAATCTGTGTGAAATCTTAGTACAAAAACATTTGCAGATCAGAAGATCCCCCATCACTCAAACCACTTCATGCCCCACTCTCTCAGCTGTCTGCTTTTGAACTAAATGGATTCCCCTCAGGAATACAGGGAGAGACTCTGTTGAGGTTAATAGTGGGACTCATCTCACCTAACTTCAGCCATTTAAAAGATGTCTAGTTTAAACTAGCTGTCCAGGCTCCCTCTCTAGCCAGTGCAAAGAGCTATCTCTAGGAGCAGATTCAATCCTTGTATTTCTAGAAAGCCAGAAGACTGCTCCCATCTCTTTCCTGTAGCCCTGACCAAGCTTCCCGATCAGACTAGGTCTTGGATGTGGAGGTAGCACTCTGTGTAATGGCAAAAGTAGCCTAAAAAAGTGCCTGGTCCATCCAAGAGAACAAGAATGTGAATCTTCCGAGCTACAAATACCCAATGGGCAATCACCTTCTCAATAAGTGTACAGTTCTAAAAAAATTAAATGAAATACAGGACATCTTTCATAAAGAAAAAAAAAAAAGTGTACTGGGGGGGGGTTGGGGAAGGGAAGGAACCAGCAACAATTTTCTGTACAACACCACTTCCAACAGAGAAGCAGTCATCAAACTATTGCAAGCATAAGCGTGCCTTTTATCCAGCATTGCTATAGAATGATAGCACTTTCAGCCTGCTTCTCCTTAGAGTCCCAGGAGGAAAACAGAGATTTTTGCCAAGTCGCCTGTTGCTATTTTTTATCCCAAGCATTGGCTTTCAGCATTACAGAATGGGAATTCTGCCACTGATTTCAAAGACTCCATGATCATAATTGTAACTTTAACTTTATATTAATGTACATGTGTTTAATTTAATTGCTTTGTTTAAAGATAAAAGGAAAAATGGATTTCAAATCTCTCAACTGATTTCACTGCACATGTTCACAGTTCTGTAGTTAAAAAAACTTATGCAGCTTTTTCCTCCCCCCACGGGGAAACAGCACTATAAGAACCACACCTATCTGTGTAATGAAAGTAGCTATTAAATATTTACATTTGCTCCATTGTAATGGAAATTTCACACTGTTCTAGTATAAAACTGATTTCTCAAGTCCTTATAATCTAATGTTTTAAGGGTAATTTTATGCAAATCTGTCTGGAGACTAGGCTAGAGGCTTAACCACCTGAAAAAAAAGAAAAAAAAAAGAATGCTTTAAGGCCATAGCACTGCAGGTATAAATCTGTGCAGTTCTGTTACTGGAGCAGTTGCATTAATTTACACTTGCATCATTTGTTTCAGAGACTTAGTCATTCTGAGGCAATATGTGACAATCTGTAATCAGTTTTATAGAAATAATATGTCCATTTTACATTTACATAGATTGAAAGTAGGTGAGCAGATTATGCTCATGTGTGCAAAGGAGCATTCACCTCCGAACTCAGGTCATGTAGGGAACATTTCTCTCAACAGCAGTCCTCTTCAGGTTGGGAGAGGTTACACAGAAACTTTTACTGTAACGTCAAGGCAGCTGTAAACTTGGGGTGCTATGCAGCAGTAAGCACGCTCCCCACCCTGCCTGGTGGCCAGGAGAGCAAGGATCCATCTGGGAAAATCCAGGCCCAGCTTCCCCTACAAGAAAGAAAGGTGATTTTATTTCCTGTAGTTAGTAGACATTTGCAGTGAAGGCAGAGGAAAGGATAGGTTTTCTGTTGTTTTGGTTTGGTTTTGGTTTTTTCTTAATCCTAATTCAGCACTGAGCATTTGAGAACTTTGTCTAAAAAGCTGTAGTCCTCTCTGTGAGTTTACAGTCTAATGCCTTGTTTCTAAACTCCAAGGCTAAGACCTAAAGGATGGTTATAAATGTTCTTTTAATCACAACAACACATCCATGTTTTTTGCTGGGGTTTGGGGGGTGGGGTGGCTGTTTGTTTTTAATGTGAAGAGCTAGCTTTTGTTTTACTTTGTTTTTAAACTAGGCCTTCAATTTTGTATTCAGCTGAAGTCAGAGATAAACTCATGATAGTTCCATTACTCTTACCTTGAAGCATTCTCTTTAACTCATATTTAATGGATTGATCTACTGGAAAGATATGTACATGAGAAGAACTGCTTTGTACTTCAATGGGAGCAGTCCTGAATGGTAACCTGAACCCAGGCAGAACACGTGAAGGAAGTTTGACAAAGTTCACAATATCTGCCTAACTGTAAAAGGGCTTATATAAAAAAAAAAAAAAACTAAACCCAAACAGATCTTGTGAGTTTCTTGCCTCCTTCCACTCATATTGGGTATTACATAGAGAAAGCATTATTTTGGTCATGCTAAAATACACTGCTAATGGAAGGAATGGGGCTGAAAAATCAGGAGAATCTAATGATTCTAGTCACATCATTAACTGTGTATTAAAATAAATGTTGGTGTTTAACTTACTATGCATTTATTATTTTTAAAAGGTTTCTTATTGCCAGAGTGAGTCAGAATACAAACAGGCTGCAAACAGGGCCTGATATAGTTACACCAGAAAAAGATGAAGTAGTTCAAAACCAAAACTTGCTGTTTTCTATATACTCTGATCTCAGCAGTTATGGGGTTATTGCAAACCACGATAATAACCATCAAATCTGCTTTTTCACATTGCTTTAAGCAAGTATCAAGGTAGAGCAGATTTAAGCAACTGGAAATCAAATGGCACGTTACAAGCTCACATCAAAACTACCTTAAATCAACACTCCTATAAATGGTTACCCAGATGCTCAAGAATCAAAGGTTGCCTGAGCTGATCCTGGCCGCATCACTTCATTTGGCTCCTTCGTCTGCTGAAAAATCATACACCTTATCTAGCTGTGGACTGGTTAGACTCAGGTGAACCCGTGATTCTTTTTTCTCAGCCTCTGGTGATATTCTGAGAAAATTCTGCCATCTACAAGTAATGGAAATAAGATTCCATTGTCTGAACCAGCAATTATTTAAAAAAATGTTTTAAAAGCTAAAGGTTCCAAATCTTTTTGAAAACAACAGTTCTTGTGCTAGCACACAGCTGGCCAGCACGTCATTACCTGGTGCAACACAAGACCTTATCTGTATGGATGCAAAGCGTTTCAGAGTGACACAAGTGTTCCCATTGGCACTCATCTGGCTGTAATGACTACCAACTGGCGAGTGAAACTACCTTAGAAATATATTATCTTTTGCCTCATCGCTGATGTAAGTCACATTTAATCATCTGTTCTTCGTTGGCATTTAAAAGAAGACTTATAGGAAAAAAGCCTCCTTTCTTCCTTCTTTTTAATTCAGAGAAAATCTTGGAGCTAATCACAATTCTGTTGGACAGGCACCTTCTTTGAAAAAGGGGAAAGATTACCATAATTTCCTGGCCACGCCGCTTCCTTACATACACCCTGCATTTAAAATTCACAAAGCCAGAAGTAACGCTAGTTGTGTCCAAGTTTCCACAGCTAACTTTACCCAGACCTCTCACCCTTTCTGGACGCCAATACGAGTCTGGGTCAGCTGAGGGGAATCCCGTGCCGAGAGTCACGCACAGGACTCCCTCCTGGACCAGAGTGTCCTATGCAGGAGGAAAGTGCTCGGTGCTATGCTGCTGCTCCCTGGGCAGAGGAGCCTTCTCCAAGGGTCATCCCTCCTGTTATCTGACCTCATGCCAGACACAACCGAAAGGCAAAGAAAATGCAGGGCGTTGGGCTGTTAGTACGTGGCCCGTGGGTGCTACGGAGGGGCTGCAGGAGGTGGTGCAAACTGGGTGCATCTTGAGATTAAGGCTAAGGTTTGGCAGCTCTGTTTGCAGGGAAAACGGTGGAAGAAAGTTATTAATACAATATAGCCTGAAGACATTATAACTTTCTGCACTGCAGAATCCTTTTCCCGTAAAACAGAGAATGATTTTGGGCCTGCTGTAATCAGAAGCGACAAGGACAGAAACCACTGGGAGGCTATTCGCACTTCATAGCAGGTACACGAGTACTTTCATATTGCAATGACTGTAAGTCACATCTACTGTACAGATCACAGACCTCCACTCATTATAAAGTCATAGCACCCTCCCCTTAGCCTGCTTGGACTCAAAGCAAAAAGGTGGTTAACACAGCGTGACTGACAAGCACAGACGTCAGAAGACATTAGTCTAAGTGGTTGCACCTGATCACCTACATTTCTATATCCTCTTCCTGGTTCTTCAGCAAGAGAGTTTTGTTGGGAGAGTTAGTTTCTATATCCAAATTCATAACATCTACTTATATGTAAAGAGATCTTACTGTACTTACAGAGCCTGACTCACCCATCTCTTAAAAATACACTCGTAATTTTTCTTAATGTTTCTTTCTCGAGGGCCATAAACCTCATTGCATGAGTCGTCGTCATTATTTAGCTAACAAAATTACTACAAGAGTTAAAATTATCAGTGTGAGGAATAGTCTAAAAATGACGGACCCTGATAGATAGGATTATTCCTTGACCCAGCCCTGTTATCAGAACTTTAATTTAATGGTGATCACATTCAATGCAGTCATACAACAGGTGACACCTACAGATGCAAGGTGATACGCTACTCGCTGTTTGAATTCTTTTTGCTCGTCAGGCCGTGGGTAAGATTTAAGCTCAGTGATGCAGTTCACTTTTCAGTACTTCCCCTCAGGTAGCTGGGCATGCTATAAGACAACCCCCCCTTCCTGCTAAACACCAGCACATTCTTAGACAACTCGTCATCCTGAAAAGCAGCTGAAACAAATAAACAGTCTGACTGAGAAGCAGAAAATAGTAAACTGACTATGGGTCAAACAGCAATAGATGCTTCCAGCTCCCTGCGTATTGAAAGTTGTGGAGGTTTTTTTGCTTACTTGGGTTTTGCCAACTGCTCTAGAGGAGCAACTGAGCTTTGTCCTTCATATGTTTTGTGCTCTCGTGTTAGCCATTTCAGTTCCACATGCCTATGTTTCCACACCTGTAGGATGCAGTGGAAAATCCTTAACCATTTTTCCTCATGGGTTGTTAATGCATGTAACAGCAACCTATTACCAGTAACTAATCAGCTGCCACTTATCTGTCCCAGGGAAAGCTTCAGCCCAAACAGGTTTCTGCATGATAAACTAGAAAGAGGACCTAAGACTCCCTCAAGGACTTCTCTAAATGATGCAGCAAGAAACCTTCATAATGTGGAAGCGGACCAGGCACTGCACCATACTTTCACAGCCGCTCAATTCCTTGTGGATTGCAAAGGGGAAAGTCAAAGGCTTCCCCAGTCTACCCATGTCACCCCTTTGCATGCTGACAGCCCACGTGAAAAGGGTGACCCCACCCTCAGTGGTATTCAACTCAAGGCATGGGCAATGGAAGAGTACACCTTCCTTCTGAGTAATCTTTCCATATTCGTCTTATGTTGGTAGAATATATAGCTATACAGTTCTTAGGGGTCTAGTAGCTGTTTCATATATACAGACCAAGGCCAAATTTCTTGTTCAGCCTGAGTATATTGATGGTTTGTTAGCACCTATGAATTACAGGCCAGGTTTTGCCCAGAATATTTTGGAGGGCTGCACCAACTCAGTGAGTTTGTCTCTTAGCACCTCACATTAAGCTTATTTAACTCTTTCAGTTAATGCCCATGTCCTACAATCATTGCTTCTACTTTTGGTTTTCCAGAAGATCTCGAAGTCACATCCTGCCTCTTCTATAAGTATTCATCACGTGGTAGTGCTTCCAGGTTGCAGGACCAACCTGCTACATCAGGTACATGCTTTCTCACATGGTTCACCCTTCCAGGGAACACAGGCCTCTTTCCCTCATCTGCTTGGGCAGCTACATGGCACCTGTAAGCCTTGCTGAATCAGCTTGCCCGAGAGAGAATCACTTTTGTTGCACAGACTATATATTTGGGAGAAGGGGGCTAACTGCTAAGAATGAAATTACCCACATCCGCTACTATTCCTCTAATTTTTTTCTCCATAATACTTAGAAGTTGGGAAGAAGCTGACAGTGCACTGACAGACAGCTCTGCAAAAACATGTAATGTTACTTAATGTGCTTCCTTGGTCAGGTGTGTTTGGATTAGTAGTACACAGATGGAAGAAAAGCTGTATGACATTCAGCTGCTATCTTCTATCTGATAGCACAGGATATCAGAGCACGGCATCTCATAGCCAGTGGCAGTTATTTGTGAAGGAACGTAAGAACAAGGCAAGCATACAGCAACATCTACCCTACCTGTTATCCTTCTGGATTTTGGAAATCTGCAGTTTAGAGACTTTGCAAACCCAGTGGCTGCATATAGGCTTTTGGGTTAAGTAGTCCCTGACTTCTTCCTCATGATCTGAGATATCCCAATCTTTTTAAACCGAATGACAGAAATACATAAGCACTAAAATGCTGCCAAAACAAATACACCCTCCTTGCACTAGCATGGCTTTGGTATAATGGTTGTTTGCTCTGGAAGATAGTGTGAAATAATGCCTATCTGCTCTGTGTCTTAATTAAGATGAAAGCAGGGGTGTGTGAAAAAAGAGGAAGGGATGAGCGATGTCTCTGTTTGCAGATGAGTTAATCTAAGACAAGCCAAGCATCTTCAGTCTTCCATGGTTAAGAAATATACAACAGGTAAACAAAGTAAAATCTTTCCAAATTACATTGAAGTTCATAAGTGAAACTAATTAAACATCAGACTTAGGTCAGCCGTTCAGAAAAGTGGTACATTGTACACTGTTTCTGGTTTTAGTTTTCTAAGGCAAAATCCTCTTTTCTGAGCTCTTGCAAAAAGCAAACCAGTGCCAGCACTGCTCCATGTGTCCAATTTACCTTTCTGACAGCCTTATTCCTTTTATTCGGATCCTCATGCGGAAACTCTTGTGCTTCAGAGTCTGATCGTGGCCACAGCACACCTCACTTTGTTTTGTCTACACCCCTACAGCCTACCAAGCCAAACCTTCATCATCTGATGCTTTGGTTAGTACTGCATCTTTTGTGTCACCTAGCCTACCTTTGCTCTTATCTCAGCCTGTGCTCCACATAGGTCAAAACAGTTGCTGAGGTCACCTCCCCAGCTCTGCCCGTGCCATTCCTCTGCTTACTTAGCACCCTCCATCTGTCACACACAACCTCCTTGCCCCAACTCCAAACTTGAAAAGTCCCTGACAAATTAACTTTATGTTGTCTGCTCTATGAAAACCTTTTTGTAAGCTTCTGACCAGGATTCTTCTCCTGCCACCCTCGTCACTTTCTTCAAAGTACTGATATGCACGATGGCTCTTTGCAACTCATTCTAGAAAATCCCTAAATCTACTGCTTCCTCCACGACAAATGGGTAGGGCAGGTGGTAAGCTAGGGTCTCAGCTAATAACCTGCCGTCATTTTTGTAAGTGTCTGCATGTACATGCTGTTCACATCACTAGTTCAGGAGAACATATTCTCATGTCACCATTGATGGATTAATTCCAAACACATCAAAGACCTTCTGTATCAGAACAACAACAACTGAGCTGCTCTGGGACAACCAGGAACAAAAAGCCAAGTATAAACTATGCGAGAGCTGTACACAAATTCTCGAGAGGAATGTCAGCAACAGGGACAGTCTTCTAGAGATGATTAGACAGTTCTCGAGCCTGATCATTTTTAGACATCCCATAAAGCCACTGTTTTGAGAGACCCGGTTCATCCGACAGAGTTCCCTTTTTGGTCGGAACAACTTAGAGCTAACAGGAATGCTTAAACCATCTCAAACAGAGCTTAGTGTAGACTATGACACTGATACCACTTTTACAGAGGGCACACTGACATACAGTCTCCATGATCAGTAGAATAAAAACTGAAGAAAATCAGCAATAACTATCCATAGCACCCTACCCTCTTTTGCACCCCAATTATTCTTGCTCTTTCATGTCAACAACCTATTACCTCCTGTGACATGCTACAGTCAAGACTTCTCAAAGAGAGGGCATGAATTTAACTTTACAAAGTTTTAGTTTTACTCTCTCTCCCAGAATGGCTCAAAAAGCAGAACTTTCACACACCCCTGTAGGATCAGAGCAGAAGGGTACAAGTAATACAGAAACTGTCTTCAAGTTTTATTCTGTAGAGTTTTTGGGCTAAGGTTGTTCTGCTGCTGTAAATGCTCCTCTAAGTAAATAAATAGCAAGGACAAGAATTTTCACAGCAAAAAACAAAGCGCTGCCTGTAATTTGCAGGTTAACCCATGCAAGGTTTCCCTAAGTTCTGTGTAATGAGGAATTCCTAGTAAGTGCTTTTCAAGAAAGACACCATTTTAGAGAATCTCAGCTCTAAACATCCCCCAGGGCTTTGAAGCAAATCCAAGCACGTACGATACAGAAATGAATGAGATCACTGGAAACCATCGCTGTGTTACCTTTAAAGTGGCTTAAAAAGAACAAACATTCTGTGATAGATAAATGTGATAATAGGTTAGCATAGGAGAAGAAATACGAGGCTGCCCTGGAAGAGGGGACAAAGTTTGCATTAACATCACCTTCCAATCACGCTTCTTGGCCTGCATACAATAAAACTGGTGCAGGGAGGAAGACATACCAAAACAGGAGCTAGGCACAGGGATCTAAGAGGAGCTGAAAGTGGAAATAATTCTTGATGTAGAGTTTGGTATTTCTGATTTTGTCAACAAAAATCCTGCCTTGGAAATCAGGCAAGTTTGATCTTGCTAGGTGTATGGGCGACACCTTTGTGGCCATAAAGAAGGTCACCCACACACAGCTGAGATGGACTTGTCTGTCAAACACAAAAACTGCCCCCATCTTCACATGTAATTTCACCTGAATTATTTTAGCAGCAAAGAAGCAGACATGTTTTTCGCCTTTTCCACACACTGTAAATACTTGCCTCCTGCTTTTGGACAGGATGAAATGCAAAGGTGCTAAAAATAAATAAATAACTAAAGCTGTCCCCATCTCCCATCACCCACCCATTCCTGAGGTAGGACTGCCTGTTTCATAATCAGGAAACGTGTGAACACTCTGGGGGGAGGGGGAACAAACAAGATTTCATGAGATTGCAAGCCTTTTCCAGAGGCTTAAATACACCTCAGATAAGAATCTAAAGAGACAGGAGAGCTCCAGACATCTTGAGCTTTACCCTTCACTAGTTTCTGACTCAACTGGTTTAGGTGTTCTCTTCAAAAAGAGGAAGAGAATGCACCCATGTGGACAACTCAATTCCATTACGTGCCATGTTTCAGCTTGAAAAAGCTTTTTTTTTTTTTTTCTCCTTGCTGCGGAACATCTCAGTTGGCATTTCCCTGCTTCAGGACTCTAATTAAAACAACCCTATAGCACACTACAGCTAAGCCAACTCAACTACATAGGTTTAGGGGTTTTTTAAAGTATTATTATTTTTCCTCTGAACTAACATTTACTCCTTTCATGATGCCATATTCACAAAATCTTCTTCTGTCTCTGTTTAATGAGTTAGATCCTTCTGCCCTTACTCTGGCAAAACTTTCCTCCATTCCACAAAGCCCTGGGAGAACATTGCTAAAAACTTTTTCAGGGGCCATTCATTTATATCTCTATTCAAACCAGCTTCAGCTACACTGTTTTGCTCACACCCCTTGAGTGCTTGTGTGCCTGAGAGTTATTAGCACAGTCCCCACACTGAAGGTACTAACATGTGTGAGTGTTCAATTCTCCCATTTGCCTCCCACCTTGCAATCCAAGCAACTCAATAATTAGCATTCTGCTTGCAGCATCAGGGAGCAGAAATACTTAAGGGCTATAACAGCTGAGCAAAACGGAGCAGATGCAAAGACACAGAGCGAGAGAGATTTTCCACAAGAGAACTTGCCCGGTAACAAATCAGCTTGAAAGGGAGCAAACCATTTGGAGGCCACGTGAGATGCATTATCCACCCTTTCTGCCTCACATTTCATGCTTGTACCGCCTGAGTAAGATGCTCATTAATCCCAGGATCCCGAGTTTGGCAATTTTAGCTGATGGGTGAATTGTCATAAAGTCTCCTGTCAGCTGCTATTTGTAGTGATTGCGCTATGAGCTTGACATGCGTTGCATTGTTCAGGCTGGTTTTGTTCTTTTATTTTGCTTGGGCTGGCTGCCTCCTGGAACCTCTACTCTGCCTACTTCCTGAGGATTAAAGCATGTCTTCTGGGCAAGGAGACGCGAGGACCACCTGCAGATTCTGTTTATACATCCAGCCTTGTAGCCTGATTGATCTCACAATAGGACTGCATAATGTAAACACTTCATTATTCCACTAAAGGATATGTGCTGTACCACCTAAGGTCCCCCCAACCAAGAGTCAGTTTTAGATGGTTACAATCTGCTAAGCCACACCAAAAGAAGCTAAACAAAGGAAAATCCATCCTAGCGACATTTTAAAGTCTCTAAGTTAAACTAATTAAATGCTATTAAGTTGGAAACTTTACCCTACCTCTTTATTCCAGGATTTTGCCATCAAGCCTCAGCAGTGCTCAGGCCTGTTGCTTCTGATGCACCATTTCAGTGTGCCTAGTAACAACCAAAACCCAGATTATCAATGGGATTTATTCCCACTCCAGGACTAAGACAACCCAAATTCAGCCTTGGGAACTTCTTTCTCAACGCAGGAGACTGGCAGGAGATGGAGGCCCAGTTTTGGCTCTGCCTAGGATCCACTTGGAGAGAAACGGGAGCCGGAGGAGACACCGCTCCTTGGCTGTTTTCAATATGGCACCTATTAACTCTTGCCTCCCAACTTGGCACAGCAGAGGGGCAAGGGGAGAAGGTGGGGTGGACCTTTCTGTTCCTCCCAAACCACAGAAACTGAGAGCATCAATACTTCTAATTATTTCCCCCAGGAATTTGTATCAGTATTTCCTTTCGCCAGACGAGACACTGAGGAAAAGAGGCAAATGCCCACCCCTAGAGGGGAGGGCAGTCACGGTCTGTAGATGACCCAGCACCAAGCAGCTCACGCTGCTTCCTGCACTGATCCTTGTATCACTTTTCTCCCTCCACACGGGAACAAATGCCTCCTCTTAGAGCAAAAGGACAAGTCAAGGGCAGAGTCGTGGCCGTAACATTGCATCTCCTGGGACTCAGGGTTTAGCTCTTATGAGTATTTCAACATCGTTCTTGTGGTTTATTTCCCTTCGGGATTTGTTTGTTGGTTGTTTTGTTTATTTAACAGCGTTAATTAAAAACTAAAGGCACACCCAGCTAAAGCGAGGAGCGGTAATCTGAGGAACTGCCCAAGTTCCTCAAGAGGGAGGAGAAGTTTGCCCTGAATTTATCTAGGTAGCTATACATAATAAAAGAACAGAAAAATATGGAGTATGTCAATAATGTCTGTAATGCACTCTGCACACATCTCACACTGCTTCTGAAAGCACAAACCGAAACGATAGAATTTAATTCGTCTTTAAACAAAACAGCCCATTTTGATTAGTAAACAAGGCATGAACGTGCACAGATTGTCATTGTATCTGTTGAATTTGGCATTCACAGCTTCAGTACAAAAAGGAACCATAAGGTCTTGATTGAATAAAAGACATAAGCAAGGCATGTAAACACTTACTAAGGTCAATGACACTTAAAACACGTATGTACTTATATGTTTTACAGAATCAAAGCTTAATTGTTCAGCAAATTGCAATAGTTTGGTGTTTACACCAAGCAGATTATCAACTGAATTACTTTAAAAAAAAAAAACAAACCAAACAAAAAACAACCAACTTTTCTGTTTTGGATCACATTGTAGGCCTTCAATAAGTTTATCCGTGAAACTTGAGTCTGTCTGAAAAATGGATGTCGTTACACTGCTGGCTAGTGCTGACCCTCACTTTTTACGATGGGCACCTAAATTTAATTCCCTAAATTCACAGGTACATTAGTAGGAATAGTTTGAACACTGAGAATTCTCTGAATCTGAAATCATACTAAGGTCATTCCAGTCCTAACAGTAGGTTCCAGTCTTTCTAATCTAGAGTCCCAAGAAGAAAAATAAAAAGATACTTCAAAATGGGGGGGGGGGAGGAAACAAGCTCAGAATTTATATAGAAGAACCTGTGTATTAGAAGAAAAACGTTATTTACACTTGACACAGGACAGAAGATAATGCCAAGACTTTAAACATGGCACCAGCATTGGTCCAGGAAGGATTTCTGCCTACAGGCTTTGATAGATAAAGCAGCTTTTAAAAAAAAAAGGGCTCTGGGCTAGAATTTTCTCTGAATTTCTCTTGGCACCCCTCATCCTTGGAGACTTCTTTTTATATACAAAACTATCCAGTTTATCTTGTCTTTACCAACAACTTACTGGAGCAACAGCTTCTTACTACGTGAATTGTTCCACAACTTTATTCAAAAGAAAGTCCTTATTGTAGGAAAGGAAACTGAAGCTGACTCTAAATTCCTCCATACAATGTGCTGTCTCTCCCTCTTTTAAATCAGGGGAAGTAAAAACTATCTAAACCAACAGTAGGATCAATCCCGTTTTTAACAAAACTCACCAAAATGTGAAATCCCAACTTTTTCCCAGCTGAATGCCTCCCTAGGTCAGGCCTGCTCCTGTCATTACACACAACTGTTAATGCACCCAGTTGTTAACTTTCCCCTGTTGCTGCAGGAGCAAGGCATTTTCTCCTGAACCCTGTTCAAACACAGAGCCAAGACAGTAGCTGTCCTTGAAAACTTTGCTAGCACCATCCTTACACACACAGAACACACTTTATGTTTTAAAAGGCACACTTGTTGCCTGCAAAGCAAAGCACTGCTGTACAGAGACCTTAAGAGCAGCCTGTAGAAGTAGGCTCTTCTTTCTGCACCTGCCCCAGCAGATGAACCTCATCAAGTCATTTGAGCTCTCTGGGCCTTGGCTTCTTGCTCTGTGAGCTGATGGGTAAATAAATACCTCAGCACCAGAGAGGAGTCTGACAAGACTTTCCTTTATAGTATTCCTAACACAACTTGAAATCTCCTGCACAATAGAAATTCCTCTTAGGGAACAGGGCTGTAGAGCTTAATAGAGATTTATTTATTTTTAAGAGTTGCATAGCTATAATTCAATTCATTCTGACTAATGTGTCCGGACTTGTTCTTCATGGTCTTTTCTTATGTCCAATAGCTTTGCTTTTAACCTGCTTTCCCACCATTTTAGGGCCTGTCTTGCAATCCCAAAGCACGGAAATTTTGATTTATGCTCCCTCCTAAGTTTGCAGCAGCAGAGAGGAAAAAATATATTTTCTCTATCGGGCAAAGAAATCCTCACGTATCGCTTTCCCCTTTCCCCTGACATGGGAGTGCTGGCGGAGCCGGTCAGCCGAGCTGCTGTTCTCAGCCCCTGTGTGACACAGGGCAGAAGGAGCAGCGGTGCCAGGTTGGCAGCCTGCGCTGGAACAGCATCCCTCTTACAACACCCATCTGGAGGAACGTCTGGAAATCCAAATCTGTGGAACATCAGCATTATTAGAGATGAAGCTGAGCTACAGGGTTGGAATCCATATCTGAATTTATTTCCAAATTGAAGAACCGGGGACTTGTTTCAACGCTTTATAGAAACAAAGAGCCATGAGGTTTTGATCTGAATCAGAAAACTCAGGCGTGTTCAGAGCCTGGCTTTTGGTTTGGGCCCTGTGCCTAATCACAGCTGGTTATAAAGTGATTACTCAGCGCTGCTTGTCCAGTTCATTCATCTTGCAGCCTCTGTACTACTTCTGTGCTGTTATGTGTACTTGGCATCCTTTACCTGTTTATGTCCTCCATCAGGTAAATCTAAATGTATTTTTGCTTTCACGCAAAGGAGCTAAAATGTTGGATGGGGGCTTGGGGGGATCACCTCAAACATTTCAGTTTCTCCTTTCTGACATCTACAGAGAGCCACAAAACGTAGGTGTTTTGTGCAAAAGCAGAGTTCCTAAGTTTCTTGAAGTAGGCTGCTACTGGTATGTACCAAGCAGAGTTTTTCTTTGTTGGTGCTACCGCTCTATAGTGTTCAAAAATAACCCAAACAGGTTAGGTAGTAACCGAGATATTATCTGAGTAAATTTTACCTCAGGGGATTCCTTCAGAGTCAAAAATGTTTTAGTCTGTCTGCACGAATGTGGCCCCAAGGAAGATTTTACAAGCAAACAAGCTGAACAGCACAAAAAAGCAGGCAAATGTAGAAAGGAGGGAAAAAGGAACTGAAAGAATTGCGACATATTTTAGTAGCTATGTTTTTTAATACCTTAGTACTGATATTTGTCTGTCTTTGCAAAAAATGAAAATACATCTGGGCGTTTGTAAAAATGACAGCTTGCTTGTTTTGGTTTTGTAAGAGGCACAGGCAGGTCCAAACAAAAATCCCAGATCCAAACACCATTTGTGGTAGGAAGAATCAAACTCCCAGAATACAAGCACTCCTTTAATTCGAGTACTTTACAATCCAAATCCTCTCGTGTCTCTGGATTGCACTGCTGGGCATTGTCTGACCATAAAGCCAATTTAATTTTCCAGGGCACGGATGATCTTTCAGTGCTTTTGAGTTGATGTAGAGAATTTTACACTGCTTACTTCTTCTATTGCCAGTTTAATAAGGAAAATAACTTAAGCCAGAGGTGTCTATGTCCCTTGGTAACCTTGATCTGCATATATAGCCTCTTGTGTTCACAGCAGCTTGATTTAAGTTAGAGGCGAGGCAGCTAGCTCACTGTGTTCCTGTCTTCTGACCCACACCCTTTTCATATCTGCAGATCCCACCTTCTTCCCCTCTAAGAAGCAAGATCAAAACTTTAGGATGCTCACACACACACAAAGTATATGAGCACTCATATACTTTGGTATTCGAAATCCAGATTGGAATTATGCTGAATTACCTAGCCATGTCTCTTTATAGGAGTAGAATTGAGCAAGAAACCTACCCATGAACCCAGATCCACCAGCAGATTTGGATCATATTATATATAGCCTATCATCTAGTATGTGCATTGTAGCTACTGTTTTCCCAACAGCACAAAACAAAAATTGACAAATATGGAACACATTTTGGCCTGACTCCCTTCATATCTTCTCTTCGTGTGCATGCTGGTATTTTTTTCTTCACCCGTATATGTGCATAGATGCTCATATGCAGGCAAATGAGTGTGTGTGTCTCTCTTTATTTGCAATTTACAATTACTATGTTTATTTGCAATTTATAATTACTATGTTATATTGCCTAGTACATATATGTACTATATATATGTAACATTTTTATATATTTTTCCATGAAAGAATATATGTTGTACTATGTTTAAACATGTTTATATGTGGCATGATAAAAATATTTTGCCTACTGTCCTCCTGTGCCTCGTAGGTTTCAGAATGTAACAAATCAAAGGGGGAAATAGAGGAAAAATAGTGTTTCAGCATAAATCCGCCTACCCTTTACTAGCCAACCCAGGCAGATGAACAAAGCCATGGGATTTAGATGACCAGCTATACAGTACTGGCTGCACTAATTTCACTGCAAGCTGATGTTAGACACCCTATCGGAATTACTTGTGGCTAGCCATTCACAGATAAAAAATGCTGAAAAATATTTGTTCCTGATAAGCACTGACTGACATGATAAGCAAATCAGTTAAAAATCTTGTTCTTTACTGCATTTCTTCAAATCCCTGACTTCAGCAGGCTGCACCAAAGCTGAACTGTATTAACATACTTGGGAATCAAGCCCAAGATGAGTTCAGAGACAGAGATAAGCAGAGGCAATGAAGTTAGGACTCCAGCAAGGGACTTGTCCCAGAGGGTCCTAGCTGGGTGGTGTGAGCCCAAATGAAGCCTGGGATGAGGTGAAGAGGGGAGCAGCGTGGGTTATCAGCAGCCCAGAGCTCCCTCCCTGACCCTGTTTTGGTTAGCAGCAGTCACCGCCTGTGAGCAGGACTCTAATCCCCGCACAACTGGGATATTTGCACTATTCTAGGACATTAGTCCAAGCTGTCTGGGGAAGTGCTGTAAATATCCCCATTGTATAGATGAGGAAATAAAGTATGCAAGGACAAAATGCTTTACCATGAGGCCAGGAGATGTAAAGATTAAAAGAAAAAGGGTCACGTCACTACCTTAGGTCGAGATTTTCCAGTACCAAAAAGATCAGTGGACTACTCTGCTACTAGTTAGAGGGAAACAGACCTGCAGGGCACCCCCCAGGAATCATATAGGCCATTCCAGTACCCCAAAGTAGGGTCATTTCCTGGATGTATTTGTCTAAGTATATTCCTAAAGGCCTCCAAATATCCTGCATAGCCAATCCTGTTCCAGTGCATCAGTACGGTTTATTATTTATGGCAGGTACATTTGCAAACTTTGCATTCACTTCATTATCTAGCTCTCTTTTGAAAGACACCTCTCCTCACAGGGACCAGTTTTGTATCCCTTCCAAAGATGACAAATAATAAATGGATGAGCAGAAGTGAGCAGAACCAAAAAAGAGCAAAACAACCCAGCTCTCTGTGAACAACATGAATGAATTAATTTCTTCACTGTCTATAAATATTCTTGCCCTTTTACTCTTAAACTTCACCCATCAGTCATTCTTGTCCCTGAGGAACAATTAGTCTGAGAATTTCTGTGTATCAAGGAGAGCATGCTTTTGTTATTTTTAAGTTTTCATGGTATCCAAAAGGATGGTGAATTCTTGGTTGTTTATCTGGGTTTCATAACAGTAAGATCAGAGCAATGGGTGCAGAGAGCAATGAGTACGGGCTACTGCCCATGTATTCAGTATCCTGTCCTTTTAATATAAGCATATTTTTCAGAGGAAAGCATACTGAGACAAACCCGTTACCTGGATATGAGATGTAGACTGATTCCCCAGCAGTGTTGAAGCTACTTTAGATTTTCATTCAGGGAAACAACATAAACAGGGCTCTAATTTTGAGCTGGCTTCTACCCCCATCCGCGATGCTAAATGCAAGAGAAACTGTGCTAAATAAAATACAGCAATGCTTCCCAGTGTGTAGGGAGTTCCTTGGTGTGAATTACAGCTATGCACTCACCAGAGAAGCAGCCTCACTTGAAGATTAAGAGCAATGCATTGAAAACTGCTGCAAAGCAAAATACCATTGCTGCTTCAGAGTGGGGAACTACAATGGCAGCTCTACCCTATTAAGAGAGAAAACTTACAGACATTGGCACCATGACAGGATTTCCCCTTAGAGCTGAAGGGTCCAGAAAGGACATCTTCATCCCTACTTCGTTCCTCTGTACTTCTTCTGTAATGACGAAGCAACACTTAAAAGTGATACTAAACCTGGAAAGGCTTTGGGTCCCTCAAGCAGCCCTTGGAAGACCCTCAAACAGTTACAATGGGGTCAGCTCCTTTCTTCTCACATAGACTATCCGCCTGGCAAAAACTCTTGCTTCTGCCTCTTGATCCAATTATGGCTCCCAGGGACACCGATGAGAGCGGGTCCAACAGCAGAGATCCCTCCAGCCCATAATCTGTACTGTTTCTGGTCAACAGGCTGTGGAGGCAGCGATGCTCTGAAAGCCTCACAGCTGAGGCTCAACAACCACCTCCGTGGAGGTAAAGCTTCATGAACCACTTCGAAAAAGCATTGGGTTGTCGTCAAGGTCAGCTGTCAGGCAGCAGAGTCTGCAGGCAAATAAGACCTTTTGTATTTGCAAAGCCTCACGTGTGAACTGTTTCATTCATCTGGGATAAAGTTAAATAGGTGCTGGCTTATGTTTGAAATATGTCCAAGGTGGTTTACCTGAATGGTATTCATGTCAACATAGTTTTATCACCTTTAAATTGTTTTTGTTTTATTTGCCTACTCATAAACCATTCCAGGGAGTGTTTATGGTTTATTTAAAGCCTGGTGGTATTGGGACAAGTTGTATAGCGTTGCTATTTTTTGAGTTTCCTTGATCAGCTTCACCTACTGCACAGAATCAGGAAAATCTGCCTAGCTTTGACAAATGGTAACAGAAAAGCCCTTTCTCCAGTGTCTGACTGCGACAGCTACAAGGCCAGTAAATGCCTTATCATGCAGTTATCTGAAAGTACTTCTAGGCTGCTTTTGCAAAAGATGCAGCCTGACACAGCTAACATAAATAATTTTACTAGCTCCATCTATAGATCTGATATATTTTTGAGCCAAAACTATTTATTGTAAATGGCATTACGTAGAAAAGATTGAGAAACTTTGCTCTGTTGCCACTGAGCTAAGCTTAAGTGCTGTGTTCAACTATAGCACATCTCTGGGAAGACAGCTGGTCTCATGGTCTTGATTTGGCCATCTCTGGAGACAAAGAGTTCAGCACTGTCCTGAAAATTTTTGGTCATCAGATGACCTCAACCACAGAGGAGTATAAAAAAAATCTTTCCCAGGTATTTCTCATTTCCTCATCCCAACAGGTCTTTTCTTGGTCTTCTCTGCCCCCGGTCTGTTTTTCAACTTTCTTTTGGATTGTGAGTTGTAGGAGAAGACATCACATTCCATGTGGTCTTCACCAGTAAAGCGCTCTTCACCCAGGCAAAAATAAGCCTTTGGCTCCTGTTTCCTGCTCCTGCCTGGTTTTTATGTTCAAAGGCTGCCTTAATCCTTTTGGCCACAATATCAGCCTGGGAAGGCCTCTGAAGATACTTCCCCCCGATCTGAAATCCTCTGCAGAATCACAGTCATCCAGGAAAGGTGTCACCCTTTCTCGCACCACCAGACCCCTTTTGTAGGCATGGCCCAGCAGTTTTTGTTCCCAGGTGTGTCCATTTGCATTTGCTTGCATTCAAGCACATGCTATTTCAAAGGTTGTTTCCCAAGGGATCTTGATTGTTCTACCCACCTTGTCCTCCTTAAAACAAAGCCACAGCTTCCTGTGTTATGGTGCACACTCACAGACTGCACAACGGTGTCATCTTTTTGGAAATGGTTGGTTTATTTCGCATTTAGGCTAAATGTCTAAGCCAGCATAGGCCTCCATTGCACTGGAGCAACACCTCTGATGTCCCTGAGAAATCAAGCTATAGCCTACTATCGTTCTGAGTCAGTGAGCAGTAAACATCGGAGCTAATGCTTGTGTGCAGAGGAATGTATTTGCTAGAAACAGGGCCTCTTCCATGCGTCATGCATATTTTACTAACACATCACCAGGGAACTTAATAGTCTCACACAGTCAGTCCCAACAAACATCGCTCTTCTCGCACTGGCCTATTTGCATGGCCATCTTTCGGGTTTCAAAGTCTCATTAGAAAACACAGTAGGAAGTTTTGAAACAACTTCACGTCACTAGGAACGTCTGTGCCCAGTAGCAGCTACTCAATGATTTCAAAGCGGAAAAGCCGCCAGCTGCTGACCGCTGGACTGCCCCGGCCAGCAGCCGCACGGCCGGTCCCAGTGTGACGGTGAGGCTGCGGCTGCTCTCTCACCTGCTGCTCCTGCGCTCCGCTGCCAGGTCCTGGTACGTCGCAGATGGACATGTTCATGGAAACGTGACAGCAAAGAGAATTCAAAATTCGATTACCCAATCCTGAAGCAAAATTCTGAAATTTTCCAGAATAGTTTACATAAAGCACCCTTTCATTTTGATTAATTATCTTCCCCTCTTGGAAAATTCCTTGAAAGTTATCCCATTTTGCAGGTTACCAGAAGGAATCCATTGCGGTGAGTTTTCTAATATCCTCTCACTGAAGTAGAGGCCAGACACGCTCCAGTTATGGTTAGTGCTCCTCTGTGCCAATGGCTGTACAAAACAGATCTCAGACAATCCCTTCTGTCCTTACGGAGCATCTATTCATATCCTTGGACACAAAAAAAGCAGATTAAAAGGGATTAGAAAATGGTTACATGAAGACGATTTTTCAGGATCTCACAAGATTTCTTCTGAATAACAGTCTAACTCCATTAAGAAAAAAACCCAGTTGTAAGTGGTTTTGTCAATGGTGGGAGTTAGCAGGGAAGACAAGGAGCTCAGCTTTAGCCAGGTTAAACAATAACTTGCTACTATTTGTGGCTGGCTCCCAGAGGGCCAAAGAAATTAACTCGTGGTTAGTTAAATAATGGTTTTATTAAAACAATGATCAGATCAAATAACTGGCATGTATGTGCAGGAAGTCTTTCAAAATACTCAGGTCCTGCAAAAAAGTTAGATCAAGAAAATGTCTTTTAAATGCTTGATCCCTGAAGTAACTGAAACCCATAGAAACTGGATGCCTCAAAAAGAAAATGATTTTTTTAAACCTTAATCCCAACATTCTCTCCTAAGAATAACACAGTTCTCTACTTTCAGTGTTTTCTCTTTGTGCAGATGTTTTTGTTCCCTTGTTACAGCAGAGAAATTATTTTTTTTCTCTGACCACAGCTCTCTTTTAACCTTTTATTTTATTTTTAAAAAGCGAAATAAATGAAAGAGATCTAAAGCTGTGTGGTTTCACATCCCCCAGCTGAGTTGTCCAGTGAAAGGAGCAAGTAACTAGAGAAGAGGAACGCTGACTGAAGGACGAGCCTCCAGATACCCCACAAGTTGCGGGCAACCGCAGCTGCAGAACTGCGGGTGAGAGCCACCGCGGGTACAACTTCCTGAGGGCACCTAGTGCCTTTTTTGTGCCACCGTGGGTTCACGAGCCACCTTTGCGCATTCACATATTTACAGGCAAGAAGAGCAAATCCAGTCCCAAGTTATTGTGCCGCGTCTGGACTAGGAGACCGGACTGAGAGCACCACGGCTCCCTGGGTCCCCCCCCTGTCACGAGGGGCACTGCCCTGGGCTTGGTGGCTGCGGAGTCAGGTCTACGGTGAAATTGCTCTGAGTGAAGTTACCAGCTTCGGTATGAGAGGATCGCGGCGTATGGAGCAGACTGCACCTGAAAAGGGCCAAATTACCTCACAGGGTTCAACGAGAGTGCACCAAGGCAGGGCGCCTGCAGGCAGCCTTTGGCCCCTATTCTCTGCGCTTCTGATCCATGGGACTAATTGCCCGGTGGATGCTTTGTGACTTTCGGGTTTTGGGAAGGCGGCTGGAGGTACTGAGAGTTGTTTATACAATCCGCAGCACAAATGGATGCTGTCAGCAAAGCAACACGTGTTCAAAGAGAACAGTACATAAAGAGCGTCTGATTTCTTCAAAACGGAGAACGAGTTTTCTTAGGTGTAAACACATGCACACCCTTGTGGCAGATAGCCATCTAAAGGTGAATTGCTGCCCCTAACCTGTGCTTGCATCTATCAGTTTGCATTATATTCAGGTAGCGGTGAACACTGCCTTTTGGGTGGGTGTAGAGTACTTGGTGAGCTTTTTGGATGAAGGGCAGGTAAAAACTTGCTACGTCTTGTATCCAAGATTCGAGTATTTACCTGTTGGAGCCCTGCATATTAAGGCCCACGCATTTACCCTGCAACACAACATGGAATTTTAATGAATTCACGGGCTCTGAAGGCCCCCACCCACCTCTTCTCAAACAACTGAAATCCTTTGCATTCCTCTCAACTATACCTACCGTGCATGCCATGGCAGCAGATCAGACAGGGAACGAAAAGGCCTGCTACTAAACATAGAGAAAGTGACAGACATTCCCAGGTGCCATCTCAGCCAAAGCAGAAAAAGTCGATCCTCTCTCAAAGCGCAAGAGCACCAAAAATTAACCCCGAGTTCTCCCCTCCCATGGCAGGCCTGTATGGCATTAAGGTATACAGCATCACAAGCCAGGCTTGATCACTTTAATCTTTCTGTTGAAGAAAGCACTCTTGCTCAAACACAGAATGTTTGTGGTGGACATAATCAACTGCTTATCTAAAGGAAAAATCAAAACCAGCAGTGAGGCAGACTTGACCAGATTTACCATGCTGCGCATCACCCCCATCCGAGGGAAAAAGAGGTGCAAATGGAAGCTAACTCCCAGTACGTGGCCGAATCTGTTTTTACAACTGATGTTGTAAACCTCCAGGTATAACCTCTTAGCCCAAGGGGAGGGATTATGCTGCCTGCCAGGGAGAGAGATAGAGGCAGAGACAGTTTCTATTCCAGTATCTCAAAATGTGATGAAACACTGAAAAGATAAACTCTAGATTGCATCAATCTCGCATATTATCTTGACAACTACTATTGGAAAGGAAAACAAAACATATCCTGTGAAGAAGAAGAGAGGACAGCAGAGAAGAGGAACGGGTAGCTGGGATGGAGATAAAAGATAGAGGATACAACGTTAAAGCTGGTCAATCCCTATCTGCCTCTAGCTGGAGCCCAGGGGACTCCTCTCCATAGGCAACAGTGGTACATCTTCTTGTGCCAATACATCCTGAGTGAATTGGTTTGACAAATCCTGTAGCAGGTAAGAGGATTTTAATTAGGATAAGATTTGACATTTCAAAGCAGGCTTCTTAAAAATACAACCTGTCAATGACAGTCAAACCCAAATTTTGGATTAAGAAACATTGGATAGCTCTGTGCACTTCTAAATCCCAGGCTCAGCATCAAAGAAGAAGGAACAGGGTGAGTAATGCATGAAAACGGCTGTATCCATATTTGAACACAAAACAGAAATGCCTGTCATTAAAGAAATCCTTTAGTTGGTATCCCACCCTAAGAGTCAGAGTGTATAACTGAGCACAATAGCATTTGTACGTGTACATACTGAAAATAGCCCGCTTGCTACACTCTGGGACCTGGACGTCTGTTTCACTGACATATATACCATGCTGGTGACATTCAGTTATAGTGTGTCTATCATATCAATGTTTTCCTCCCTGTCAGCTACTCCTGACTGGTGAACCCACCAATTCCAGCAGAAATTCTTTTAGCAAGAACCTTGCATTTACTTTTACTATAACCGATCTCACATCTCTTTCTCTCTGTGTCTCTCATTCTATGCCTTGATGTGTTCTCTGGGTACTTAGTCCTTCTGACATTACCTCCCAACTCTGTTGCAGCCGTTTTCACTAGCACACTTCCACTTTCTGGGTGATAGTCTCTAGGAAACTTAGCACAGAAGAGTAGTCCCAAGATCAATCATTAAGAGCTTTCAATAACAACTTCCCTCCAGTCTGAAAGTTAAGTGAAACTTAAATCTGCCCTTTATCTTATCTATTAGTCACAATTTTTCTGCCATTACCCAGCACCTCTCTCAGTTTCACACGCTATACTATACTAGAAGCTGAGCAAGGACTGCATTTCCATGACTAGAAATACCAGTGCTTTTATCAGAGGTGGTGATTAGGTTTACCTAGATCATGCCAGATCTAGCGTTTTGTGGTTTTTTTCCTTTTTCCGTTACCATATGCCTTATCTTTCCTTTAGAACATTAGAATAGTTGCTACCAATAGCATGCTCTCCAACTGGGCTGTCCTTGCCCCTTCGTCAAAGACAGACCTACATTCTCTGGTTGAATGGTGTCTTCCTTCCTCTGCTAAGTCCAATTGAAAACATTGTTCTTGAGCCTGCAATTACGTGTATCAGTTCCTTCCAAATACCAAGATGACAATGATCCAGCCTTCCTGCAATATTGAACTCCTCGAGTTTTTTCTCCCACTTTGGCCAAAGCCATTTTGATTTCCAAGTCTTCAGTGCCACTAAAAACCTGCTATGCCTGCATATTCAGAATCGGCATCTTAACTGAAACAGAAGCAAAGTATCTGATAAATTATTGGGCCATGCCCAACTACTTTCTTTTTTCCTTTTTATTTATGTGGCTGAAGGACCTTTTGCTATTTGTTTTAATTTCCTTTGCAGAGCCAAACTCAGCTTGACTCCTGCCAATTCTCATTTTATCCATACATTTCCTGACCTCTCACATGTGGCTTTCTTTGCTGACCTGTTCTTTTTTCTATTCCTTATTCAGTCATACCTGATAACTTTTCTTGCATGTTTTCACTTTGAAAGATATGCCTGTTCCAGACTTTTTTTGCACCTTTGACTCAAAGAAAGGCCAGCCTCGCTTTACAATCCAGTCTTCTCGAGCTCTTCAGGCTTTAGCTCGTTCCCTAAACGTATCAAATGCAATCCATCTGGAACTGAGAAGCTTAGCTATAGATCTGCACTTGTTTATCCTTCATTTTAATTGAAACTGAAATCACTCAAACCAAGGTTATTTTCTACTTCATTCTACAACTTAATAGTGTCAGATCGAAAAATGTATTGCTTCTTGCTGTTTCAGTGACTGGCAAGGAACTCTGTTGGTTATTGCATTCAGAAATATTTGAATTTAGCTATTTGTTCCCCTGTATAATCCAGGAAGTCAAAGCCTCCCATAATGACAGACCTCTAACAAGCAAGATCTCTATCTACCAAATCCAGTTCTCGAGGTCATTGGCAGATATACCACACCGCCTCAGCAATCATACTTCCCCAGAATGTCTTTGGCTCTATTAGGTTGGTTATTTAACTCATATTATCTCTCCTTATTTATGTCATTAAAAGCTTAAAGTAACATCACACTGTTTACCTTTACTCCTGTCTTTCACAAGTTAGGTATGCTCCAGTACCTGCACTGCTGCTATTCCTCTCCTTCCCCACCCTCTCCTTCAGTAATTGTTTCCAGATCTACAAATACTTACGTAGCCCCCTTCCCCATCTCCTTTGACATATCCTTAAACATTCACTTAAACTCCCCTCCACCATTTCTAGATGAAACTGAAGTCCTGTGATTTACTGTTCTGGCGCCTCCGTTCAGCAATATGCCATACCTGAATAGTTTCTGTGAAGTACCTACTCAGGGATAATGTGCAACCAGCAGCCGCCTTAGTTATCTCCACAATTAGTTTTGCCATCTCTGTTGCACCTCGGTAGTCATCCTCACCTATCATTTCTTGTCAGAGTTTTTAGTTAAAAAAAAAAAAAGGAAACATCCTTCTCTCCCCCAAAGTATCCAGTCTTTAATTCTCTATCCGTAGGATCTCTTTCTACCCCTGGCTCTTGGCTGTTCAACTCATTTCTTGCCTAGTACAACCTTAGCCCCTCATTTAAGCATGATGTCCATAGATTGATTCTGCCACTGCAAACTGCAATTTATTTTGGCCAGATTTTATTTCTATTTCTTTTTTTTTTAAATATGGCTAATTAACTATTCATATTTTGATCTCCACCTCGTGCTTTATTCTCTTCCTCAGTATTCACAGGTATTAGCAAAATGAAATACAAACTGTCCAGAAAGAGGAGTCTTTTGTGTCGTGACCTGATAGGTACAGTCCAGGTTGCTCGGGATATCTTCACAGAGGGATAATATTTCTTACATAATATCCTTAAGCTATAATCTTCCTTATTCCTACCTTAAATCAAACATAAAAGTACTCAAACTCTATCAACTTTCTCCCTTTAACACAAATAAAAATAACTGTGTTTGGCAAACAGGTTGTCTATTCTCATTCTCCCTGCTTGCTGGAATTTCACCTTGCGGGAGCTCATGCAAACCATTTTTTATTGGCTTTGGTTAACATAAGTTCAAATAAACTCAACACTCAAAGCCAAACTTTCAAAAGGTGTCATATATTTTCCCTGCTTTGAACTCAAGGATTTTGTAGGCTTTCCCTGTAGATCTGCCAAGGTTAGCAAAGTTCAGAGAACCTAGCCCAAATTGCAAGGCTGCAATAAAACCTGAAATGGAGATTCATCTAGTTTGGATGTTTATGACAATTGCTTTACACAGCTACCTGCTTGGTCCTTCTGACACACCAAAGAAAAGTGACAGGAGTGGATTTTCCAATATTGTCACCTGGAGAAAACTGTGTCAGGACTTTTAAAGAGCTGTATGTTACACTACTGTTTACTGTCATAGCCATCCCCATTTCTGTTTTACAAGGAACTGGTGCTGGTTTGAAATGAGCCACAACTCAGATTCTGAATTCCAGCTCTTTGAATTCCCCACGTGACTCAGTTTCATACCTGCTCAATCAACACTTGTTTCCAACACGGGTCAAACCGCTCCCTCTATTTCCAAAGCCATATTAAAATGTGGTATCTTGCTCATGTGGCTGGCCTCATGGCATACTGACATCATTCAAGAGATCAGTCACCTCATAAAATCACACCCAAATCTTTCCCCCCAAGAAGTCTCAATCAATTACACTATTCCTGGACTGCCTGCAGATCTGAGGTCAAGAAGTGATACATACATACATAGATATACTTATACACACACACACACACACACACACTGGTTCCCTCAAAGCTCTACACTGAAAAGAGGCTGAAAGACGGAGTTCATTTATAGGTTATGTCCCATGTCTGACTCTTGAAAACAAAGATGATTACAAACCATAACCAGAAGTATTGCTCAGGGTGTATACATATTACAGGCATTTCTTCCTTGTTCTCTCCTTCCTGCATTCTATACTGGCCATCTTTGCCTGCAGTGGACATACAATACTACATAGTGACCTGGTCTATGGGTAAATCTGGACTTGCCATATTACATACTTCCATTAATAACATATTGTAAAAGGCCTGACTGCAGAATAAAATTAATTTATCAGTTACTACAAAAATATTACTTCAGGAAATATAAAAAAATTTATGTGCACACCACAATATGCAAGTGCCTAGATGCTTTTACAATATACGCATAGGCATTTCAGACATGCTCTGTTACTGGCATTTAGTCAGAATCACACAGATCACACCTTTACCCTGTTTCTGTTTCCACCAAGGACAGACACTACAAGTCAATTTTATAAAGTAACAGCCCAGCCCTTCAACCTGTCCATCGTATCCTCAGTAAAACTGAGGCTGGAGAGCCTCAAAAATCCCCATGCTGCTGCTGGGATCTCTATTTCCAGGTGGCATCTCTGCCACACAAGAGGCTCACTTTGCCTTCTGCACCATTTAACAAGAAAAAAGCAATTTAAAGAGGACAGGAAACCACCAAGGGATGGGTTAATCAAATCTCAGGCCACTGCCACTGATACATTTGCTAATCTCTTAAAAATTGTGGTGGGTGAGGAGCAAAAACAAACAAGGAATAAGTTCTCCTGTTGGAACATAGTTTCAGATCATAAGCCGCTGGCTGCTATGTGTTTACGGGAGCTGAGGCCCTTAGCTAGGTTCTTAAATACGGACACATGTGGATCAAGAAAGTATGCAGAAATCCTCTGTTAAAGGTGCACTGATTTTGCCAGCCCATTGACCTCCAAATCCTTTCCATAAGACATACTTGCTCACTCTCGTTCTCCTCACAGATTAGTTCTGTCTGCTCCTGGGCGCCTACTCTCTCTTTCTCTAATGTGATTAAATAAGCTCCCTGTCTCTCCAGGCTTGTGCAACTGCCTCTCGCTTAGTCACCTAAGCGCTCTACAACACCCCAAAGGAGTGGAGTCAGCTGAAACAGGAGCGTTCCCAGCTCTGACATGTAAAGTACTTGCACTCAGTGCTAAATAAACTTGGAAAAATGTTCACAATGCAGCTGTGTGCACAAGATGCTGCAACCTCAGGGCAAGAATAATTATACACAAACAAGATACTTAGGATTTATGTTCCCCTCAAATAAAAATGTGCGCTGCTCATGCCAATCTCAGCACTTCATGGTATGCCTGCAATCTCAGGCAGAGGAACAAATTCTCTGCTAGGATTAACAGATTAGATACCATCACTGCTTTATTTTCCAACAAACTCTACAGGCATTCTAAGCATTGTGGGTACACATTGATATGCTTTTCACCACCAGAGGCTGAGGATTCATGGGAGGTCCTTTTAAATGCCCTGTTGTGTTCTTGGTATTCATTTAGGCAATTTTTTATCGGCATATGTTTGGGCTACCTATTCAGAAGTTACAGGGTTAAAGCTGAAGCCCACAGAAATGCCAGACCAAAAGAAAACTGAAATAGTTTTGGGAAACAGGAATAAGTATCCCTAGACTGTTCCCAGCAAAGGTTTATCTAACTTGCTGTTTGAATTCTCTCATGAAGGAGAGCGCCAACAGCTTGTGCAAGTAACCTGTTGCAAAGCTTAAGCATCTCTCAGAAGATGTTTCTCCTAAGAGACGATGTCAATTAACTTGGTTGCTAACAAAGTCAATCTCTCCTTTTCTCAGTGAACACAGCTAGAGACTGATCCCTGTCCTCTTCATAATGACTTTTTAATCATGGTCATATTTATCTTCTCTTCCTGAGAAAAAAAGTAAAGCCAATTCCCTGATCTTTTGTGTTTTCAAAACCTCTCAACATGCTTCTTGTGCTTGGGATCTGTAAGTGTTTCCATGTACCGCATCAATGGGAAATGCCAAAAAAAAAAAAAAAAATCAAAGAAACATGTGGAAAGAAGTCTTGATTGCAATGGGGATGAGACTTCTCAGCAGCCATTCTCCTGGACCAGACTCAGCAGTGAACATATGCAGTGGTACTTAATTATACTCCCATGCTCTAATTTTACTCTAAAAATCAAGGGAAGCTCTCAAAGTTGCTTTTATACCTACTTAGCTCTGTGTGGTGGAACTTGAAATGGTACGGCTTACAGAGTTGAAAGTAGACTTTATAAGCTATGTTAAAGTTGCTGCAAACAAGGAAAACTCAACAAACAACTTTCAGGAGTACTTCAGTAAGCAACTGCTCACTGGCTGGAATGCAAGTTACACCACGTTAGACCCGCTTCATATTTTGCCCCGAGGAGCCAGCAAGCTGGGTGGGAGACCGACGGGCATTCCCACCAGCCTGTCAGGCTGGACAGGCTGCAAGAACAAGCACTCAGTCTAATATTTCTGCCTTCCCTTTCTTGACCACAACAGGGAGGAAAAAGTTAATTCAGCTTTCAACCTTTATATTTAGGTCAAGTTCAGTTAAAATTGTAAGAGAAAAAGGTTCAGGAGTTCACCATTTTCTTAGCCAAATAACAATGAAAAGGGAATTTGCATTCCTCTGCTCAGAGGACTTACACAGAATGAAGAGCCAGGCTATGCAAGTGATACGTGAGCAGCAGCTGGCTCTTCACAGGAGTCTTCTGGAACCAAATGAGACAGGGATAGGAAACGCCTGCCGCGCTACCAACTCCAGACAGGAGATAGCTCTCACGACCTTTTTTTCAGTGTTCTGTCCACAGGTGCCCGCTATTTCCATGGTCCAGTCGTGCTTCTTGCCATACCCTTTCCTACGTGAAAAAAAGAAAAATGTTAACCAGGCATGGGAAAAAGATGCTAGTCCCAAAACCCATGGCATGGAGAAAAATGTTATTTTTCCTGCTGGCAATTTTGTTTGGGTTGGCAGAACATGTCATTTTGACTGTGAAAAGGAGCACGTGTACCGAGCTCTGTGAGCTCATCTGGTATCCCTGCCAGTGCCAACTAGTAGCAATTCAGAGCTCAGCTTGTTATTGAAGATGAATCCATTACCACTGTCAGGTACCTGCCAATTTAAACCTTAATGAAAACTGGTCAGAAATTGAGTGACTTTAGAAACCAATACATTTTTGCTTGTTTCAGAGGCTCAAACGGGAACATGCAAAATATACTATCTTCCAGTAGCCTATTTTGCAATTGATTAGAATTTAAGTCCTTTGTGCTTGAATCAGGGTGGGGAAAATATTTTGAAACTGCAGTTTGATCTAAATGTTGCTCTTACTTGTGGTTTGGCAAAAGACTCTGAAATGCTGTTAAATCAAAAAGGCAAAGAAAACCTGCAATTGCCGTGTCTCTGCTTATAAAAAAACATTTTAAAATAACCACATGCATCATTCACTACACAGATGCCACATTCTTCCCTACCCTTATTTAATAGCTAGCTGTCAATCTATGTTGAAGAGCAGTTACCTGACATTACCATAATAATGCTTCAAAGCTTCATATTAAAGATGGGTATCTTCCTAGGCAAGCCCATAGGAAAAAAAAAAAAAGAAAAAAAAGCCTTTTCACTCTACAGTTGCAAAAATGCACTTCTCTAAGAGACGATAGAGTGTAACCAGGCAGGAATGATAATCACAGAATGACAGATACCCTTGACTTCTCTTTACTGTAATTAAGCAGAGAGATCAACAAATCTTGGTCTGCATAGGAAAGGTTTCTCATCTCTGTTTCTATTAGCTGTGGTAGAGAGGAACCCAAATGTGAACTGAGACCTCTAGCCATTAACATAACATAAACACTTCTGCCATCTTCCAAGATAAGCATTACACTTCTCAGGACAGCTCACGTACAACCACCTTGACGTTTAGTCATTTTCGAAACACACTCCTTTCACATGCTTCTGCTGTGAGCAAACACTGCAATGGAAACTTGCCTGTGTCACAGGTTTGGGACATGGTGCTATGTGTACAAGCCGAAAAACCTCATCAAAATCTTTCAAGTTTTGAAAAATTGATATAATTTTATATTAAGTATGGGGAATTGGAGCTGACATTAAAAGCACCATTTTGCGAGCAGGATTAGAAGGAGATGGTGGGAGCCAAAGACCTGCTGAAGCTCTGGGACATAGAATCACCTCCTCTAAGTGCGAGGAATGGTGAGAAATCAAAGCACAGAAATCCTGTGAAAAAGAGACCAGGTGCTTAGGTGCAAAGGAAATACAACTCAGTGGTAGCTTACCAACATATAGCACTTTCCATTCCCTCTGCAAGAGAGTAGAGAAGCCCAGGACCAGAGGGCAGTTACAAAGCAGAAGGGGACAGGTGCTTCACAGGACAATGTCCAACACCAAACACACAGCAAGCACCAAGCATGTCCTCTCTCCTCCTATCATGTATTGCGACCCCATCAGATGAGTCCCAGAGCAGAGACTTTCCTTAGGAGCGGCTATCAGAAAAGCTATTGACACCAGCCTCCATGATCTGCAAATCCCTCGTGCAACCTCCCATTGACTAAACCTTCCACATCTCAGCTTTTCACTGACTAGAAACTAAATGTTGCAGGAATGTAGCTGTGCCAGTCTTCAGTGTTATAAGACCAGATTACACAGACCTCTGACATGTGAGACTACACAAAGGGAAGCCATTAGGAAATGGGACAAAAACTCAAGCGTCTATGAGAGGAAAAAAAGAAGGGCAAAGCTAAACTCCCTTCCTGAACTCCCTCCCTCCCAAGACAGAGATAAATCCTGCCACTTGCACTATTTACCATAAGAAAAATATGTTCCTGGGAACCATCTTTCAGTAGCCCACCATAGAAGAATTTGTCACCCCAGAGAATATCCTTCAACTTTTCTGTCTCTGAACACAGACATAATATCAACTGAGGATGGACAGCAGTGACATCTCTCAGCACCTTCCCCCCATATTCCACAGCTGATAAAACTACCTACATGAGAGCAATGGCACCTACTCAGTACTCCAGGACACAGCATTCATTCAAGGCAGGGAAGCTCCTTATTCAAGCATGGAACTGTTGTGGGCAAGGCAGAGCATTAATAAATTTGTATGCAATGTTGTTTACTCTGATACAATTGGATTGCTTCATACAAGCGTTTTGACTGAAACGAGATGAGATAATGGGAACCCTGACTGCTGGAGGCCAGCTCGGTTTCAATTTGAATGTATGTATTTATTTAAGCCTTCACAAGCTTTCCCATTGACTCTGCACATAAGAGGAGCTAAGTCAACAAAGAAGGAGAGCCTCAAGAGCTCAGAACAGTATTTGTGAGCTTGCGCCATGACAAGAAAAAAAGAACCACAACAGTTTTGGATGTCGTGACCTTCTTTCACAGCAGCTCACTTTACATCTGTGTTTCCCTCTTATTCTGAAAGAGGGGTTTTCTAATGCAGAAGAATGGGGAAGAGGGGGTAAAACAATTTAAGAATGCAAAGAAAATCTTTTACTTCTCCACATTGAGTTTTCTATTAGCATATAGAAAAGTTTCTACATCAGAAAAATTAGAAAATATAAACAGCTTTTGCTGTGAATCAACATAAGACCCATCACACACAAGCAATGTGTGTTCATATGCATGAACAAGTACACAAACACACATACTCGTTCACATATGCACACGCCCAGAGGCAGTGACTACCACTCTTTCTAGGGCAGTTTTATCTGTACTTTTGAGAACAGCACTTCTCAGCAAGAATATACACTTTTGAATCAGTTTTCAAGTACTGCATCTAAACTAAAAATTGGCCTAAGCAGCAAATCTTAATTCAGGTTCAATCCTTTCTCAAGTTTGACCACAAAAGGTACTGTGTCTGGGCTTTCCATGGAACTGTCATAGATCAAAACATGTCAATACTAACTCATCAAATTTGTGGACCAAAACAGTATTAACATAGCTCTGAAGAATTAAGTTCTTCAATCACAAAAAAATCAACAAAATAAGTCAGTATTCTATGTATTGAAACAGTGCTTTTTATTAAATGTTTGCACAAAGTATAGCAACCATGACAAAATAATTTGTGGTTTATGCATGTATATAGCTACATTAGACTGTACAGGACATTTAAATAGTGCATTATGTTAGCAATCATCGTTAGTAACCCTACGTTAAGAAGTGTGGGCAGACACTTCATTAATACACACACAGATTGCCAGGATATTGTGCTGTCTCCTTGCTGCAAAAATATAAAATACAGTAGCAAGATTGAGTGGGATGATGAAGTCATCTGGCAAACCTCCACTGGGTGATGCACCTATGAACAAATGACATAGCATATTCACACCACCCACTGGATACACCACTGGACTGGAATTCAGGTGCAGACAGACATTTCAGTGATCCTCATTGCCCAAGCATGGACAAGCCACAAATCAAACCTAACACGCTGTATCTTTGGAGGAGGGAACACTATTGCTATCTTCCTTAATTTTAAATTCTAGCAGAGAAAAAGTACTGGTAGAGCTACCAAAAGATAGGGTTGCCCAACATTTCCGATTCTAAGTACTTCATTGTTGGTTGACTATAAATTGGCTAAACTTCAGCTATCAGGGTGAAATTTCCATGGCAGGATCTGCTTCCAACTGTTATTTTTTTTCCCTTTTGAAATTAAGATCATATAAACAAATCAGCTCCTAATCTTGGGAAATGGAGATTCCCACCTTATGAAAAAGTCCTGCATACACTACTGAAACACAGGCTGCTTTGGTTCTTAGCTCCCAATCTATGGATATGAAAATTATAAATTCACTAATAATTGAAGCATTCAGATTATACCAGGAAAATACAAAGGCAGATACAAGAGCTCTTGCTTTTAGCATCATGTTATCCAAACGTTGTTCAACAGCTGTAACTGGTAGAGGCTAACAACAAAACACAGGTGTCACAGAAACCTAAAATCATTTAAGGACACAGAGCTGGGGACTCAAGCTTCTACAAAAAGAACCAATCACAAGTAGGGAGAAAGAAAAGGTTAATAAGACTGTAACTTGCAATGCGTGCTCAGGAAGCTCTTCTATTAAGAGGCAAGTATCAACAAAAGTAAGTAGGAATTTCTCAGAGAGAGATGTTTCCTGGCCTTTTTCTAATGCATTTATCAGATTGTGGAGGACACGACAAAACTCCACATCTCTTTAGCAAGAAGATTAATTTAAATAGCTAGATTTTGTGGGCAAAGTAAAGCATTATGATGCATTGAGGACAAAAGAAGACACTCACTAACAAGCCAGAATAGAAAAGGAACAAGCAAGCAATGTATTTATTTTACCAGCTACGTTTTTTTTCCACTACAATTTTTCTTTTCCAAGAGAATGCCGGTTTTAATCCTTTTCTGCGATTACTTTTCAGATCAATACTTTCCTGGCTGTTCTCCCTCTCCCTCCTCCCCCAAAATCTATCCCCCCCGCCACGAGGAGAGGCCAAGCCCTGCCACATTTGAGTGGAATGTTGACGCCCACGTGGGTGAGTGCAGAATTAGCCAAAACAAGTCCCTGCATTCCTTAGCATGTCAGCCCCCTTCTGCTGGCTCTTTTCTAATATCTTATTAATAGGTAAAATCTCTTTCCCAAATCAGCCTTCCCCATTCTTTCACAGTGGAAAAAACAGAAACAAAAAAACTTCCTTAAACAGGTGCCCAGGCATATTTATAGCAAAGTATTATGCTAGTTAGACAATTACAGTTTTTCAGTTGCCCAATTTAAATTCCTATAGGTACCTAATAAACCATCAAATGAAGAAGAATTACCAGTAAATAGCAATTACCTTGAAAGAACAGTACTTTAAATATTAAAGTGACACTTCATTAGTTATGCTGGCAAACAGGTCAGTTTGAATCAAATGGCTATTTTAAATTAGTGGTCCTATTGCAGACGTGGGGTGTAATTTTTATTACCAAATACCCAGCCAAGCTAGTGACCTTAAAAACATTACTCAAGAAATGGTTGAGAGTTAATTAGAATACTGTGCCAGGGGAAAAAAAAAAAAAAAAAGAATAGTCTTGAACATCTCTGAATTCTTTCCAGGAAGGTGTTTTTAATAATGACAGTAGTTTACTCCATTTAAAGGTCCATATCCTCAAGTCAAAATGTAGGCTTTTATTATGAAACCAGCAAAATATAAGACTAGAAAAATATTTCCATTCCTTTTCTCCAACTGCAATGAAATATTTTCTCAAGAAACAAAACAAAGAGCCTCCAAAGCATCTACAACCTCAGAACTGCATCTCTGCTACAGGACATCAACTAGAAACTGACTCCCAATAGAAGCTTATACTGATATTTCCTTTTGCTGTGCAAGCTGAAATGAGGGCGGGAGGGAAACCTACAGATAAATGTAATTTGACATTTATCACTTTTCATTTTTAGCAATCTATGGTATTAGAACTCATCACAAAATCAGTTGGCTAATACACATTTTCTTAGTTGCAATTTCTTTTTTCTGTAGCATACACCAGAACAAAGTTTTTAGACTGATAATTCAAGCAACTGCTACCTGTAAATTCCACTGCAAGACTCTCATTACACAGAGAAATGCCTGTATTTTCATCACACGTGAAAATTGTGTCGCTAACCTTTCTCAGCAGAAATAACAAATATGCTGGCACAATGTATAGAAGGAATAGAAGTCCCAGCATGGATTGTTTCTTTTAGGCTCCTGTACAGATATGTTCACTTCACATTCTCCTTTTCATCCCTTCTATTCAACTACTTTAATTCCAATTTCTATACAACATTTTCATCAGGTATTCCTCTTTACACAGTCCCATCCAGTGTATTCTGTGATGGCAGTAACCTCGGTCACAAGCAGCTGTGGTTCTCTTAAGAACTTCTGCCCAGCTTAAGTACAGCATTTTAGGGTTTTTTTTGCCATAGCTGGGGAGAATTTGCCAACTACTTACTAGACACAAAAGAAAGAACATGATACTATGAGTCATAATGGAGGACCCATGAGAACTGCCATAACTACACTGAAGTTCAACATAACAGTTAATTCCCTCTGAGGTAGAATGACTTCACACAGAACCAGAAGGAAGATTCAAAATGAAGGTTGAATTTGGGCAGAAAAATGTAGGTAATCTTCCTGTCCAAAGATGGAATCCATTCATTTCCAGGAGGTACACCTGGCAGAGGTACAGGGAAGATCCCCAGCCTTGTGAAAAATCTTTGAATTCCCAAACTGTTACAGATCTGATAAAGGATTTGGGTATCAAAGGTGGGACTTTAAAGGAACTTACTTACCTGAGAAGGGGAGCCCTGAGATTTGGCCCTTGCTGCGCTGAGCTTTACATCAAGCAATAAAATATGTGAACAGTCCTAGAAACAGGGATCAAAATCCTGGATTCCTCCTCCTTGGCTGAGTTCCCTAACCACAAGGCTGCAAAGACAAACTTCACTACATGCCCTCTATGGCTCCCTTGAATTATTGCCCAACTAGTGGAATAGTTTTTGCAGGAGCAGTGGAGAACATTCCCACACTTCCCTTGGAGATGGGAGACAAAGGTAAGAACACTTCAAGCAAAGTGGGGAACTGCACTTGGATTCGCCAGATCTTGGAGAAGCTCCAGCCACTAATGTGTTATATAAAAAGTGAAAATACAGCTCTTTCAGTCAAATTTTGAGAGGAATGAGTCATCTTCAGCACTTTGGGACCAAAGCTGTAGAAACCTATCAACAGGAGAGACTTCAGGTCTCAGGACCTACCTCTTCAGGATATCAGGTGGGTGCACGGAGTCATGTTTGACTGGAGTATTGTGTCTGGTGCCCTAGCCAAAGAGAGTGGTAAGATTTCAGACATATTGTTGTTTTCAGTATTTCTTTTAGCTGGTACCTGGCACTTCTTGAGCCTGCTGGCTGTTTTGGATCCCATTCTGAAGTATCTAACTGTCCTTAATTACTATACAGGGCTCTAAAGCACCACACACCAAAGGTTTGGACCGCGCTCAAAGTGGTTCAAGGCAGACAGCTGCAGAACATAGGTCCTCCCTTGAATCCAGACCTATGTGCCTGATCCTGCGCTCCATTGAGAGCTTTGCCACAGATTTGAACGGGCATAGAATCAAACTCATTCCAGTCTCAATGGAGCTCTGAGTATGCACAAAGGTCAACACAAGGGCCAAGTGAGGACCTACAATTGACTGCACATGATTATTTTTCCTTGTATTCATGTCCACTGAAAGGTGTCCAGTAGCATTAGAGATTGGTGAAAACAGATACTATAGCCAAAGCAGCAAACCCTGGAATGTTTCTGAGGAGCCAGGTCTCAGCCTCAGACTTGTCCTGGCCCCATCCAGGAATGATACCCAACACCATCTTGACTGCTTCAAAGAAAAAGAAATTTGGTTTACATGGTGGACAGTCAGAAGAACGAGGTACCAGAACATGTCATGTTGTGCACCCATCACTCAGTTTCATCTTATCCAGAAAGTGTAATAGAATGAAGCCAACCAACGCCCCATTCCAAAAGGCTCTCACCACACTCTGCATGGACCCAGTGACTTAGATCCATTAGCACAACCCTCACGAAACTCAGACTGCAGAGTCAACAAGCAGTATTGCTCAGTTGTCCTACCGCCCAGATCACTTCAGGGAAAAAAAGCAGCCAATTATTTCAGATTAACCGTGAACTTAGCAGCCTAATTTAAGCATTCACACTAGAAAATGAACTGCAAAGTACAGCTGTAGGAAATAAGGCCCTTGTAATCGAAGAAGTTAATTTCAGCTGAGTAGTCATTGAAATGCCTATCTCATACAAATATTTGTCTGATATATTGATATACAAATATAATTTCAGTATATTAGCTGAAGCACTAATTATATTAATAGCCGTATTTGCTTTCAAAAGGTCTGCCTTGCTGAAATCAATTAAAAGTGCATGACGAAATTTCATTAAGCTCTACAGTATGTTTTTCCATCAAGTGCAAAGTTACTATCTTCCAGCTATCTTATTATAACAGTGCATGATAGGACTCCCAATAGATTCAGAAATCATTGTGCCAACAACTGTTTTGTACTTCTTTATCAGTAAGCATGGATTTTTTTTCCCCACCTCCTGAGGGAACATATTTCCCTCACATGTAAACAGTGCTGAACTTGTAAATGCAGGATTAAAGTTACTGAGGGATGTACCTGTGGTAATCTCAACCTCGCACTGCCCAGGAGGGTTCCTCATACAAAGCAGCACACGTTTCATTCTTTGTGACCTGGGTCACAGGCCTTCCCTCCAGCAATCCACACCATGATGGGTGATAACCACCATCCCCTTTCCAGCTGGCAAAGAGTACGCTATAAACTGTGAAAAAGAGAAATAAGACCTTCACAAATGTATATGTATTTACACGTTGCTCAAGGAGTGCTACCACAGGGCAAAGGAGCACCAGAAGCAATGGACAGAGGCCCAAGCTAAACTGAGAAGCTCAGACGCCAAAGAATATATACGTTTCCTTTCCCAGAACAATCATTAAATTCTGTGCTGGGCAGAAGAGGGTTGTGAAAGAAGGCAAATTGATGCACAAAGAGAGAAGAGAAGGAAATTCCATTCCTAGACCCAAGGACAGTGCCAACAGTTGCACCCAGAGAGACAACGATCTGTGGCTATTCCTCTTCTGAGTGTCCTTTCTGTTCCCGCTTCCTCGAGCCTCAGTCTAAACAAGCCAACTGGTTTGTCACAACCACATGATTGGGGAAACTACGTCAGTTCTTTGCTCCTGAGCTTCCTCCATGTCTTGTCACTGTTTCTTCAGGTTGCCGACACACAGATATTGCAGTGGTGAGCACAGAAGAAAACCTTTCATAAGCTAGACCAGCCCTGCCGAACAGCAACAGGTTTTATTCTAGGCTTATACACCTGAGGCAATAAGGTCCCACTCCCGGGTATTCTGCACTTCTGTAATAGTTTTCCTGCTATTACTCTGGCTGTCCCCAGTGCCTGAGACCCAGAAGGAAAACAGTAGGGTAGGAAAAGAAAGACAAAAGGAGTGCCAGCAGAGATGTGGCCCGAAGATACTGAAAGAAAGCAGATCTCTGTGCTCCAGATTTGTGCTCTTCCTGAGAAGAGGGAATTAGAAAGCACCTGGTAGAAGTAGGGTCCTTACAAACATAAAGGGCCCAAAATGAGGTAAGACAGCTGAATAGTTCTGGAGTCAAGAGACTGATCTCGCACCACTGAAATCTGAGGAGCTGCTCTACATGGCAAAAATTAAGCAGGTGCCTAAGTACTTACCCTGAAGAATTGACTCATGCTGTAATTTTGCAGCTCTTAGCTTGTAAGCGGAACAGAACCACTTTCTTCACTGAGAGACTCTAAAAAGAAGCAAAGAATTACGTATTTTACTAAGGGCACAAAAATGTATTTAACATATTTTCTAATATAGACAAGAACTGGCACTTTCATAAAGCCAGCCAAATATAAGTTAGGTTTTTCAGATATTATATTTAGAACCCAGTGAGAAATATGTCACTGCTTGTGAGGAGTTTTATTCCATCAACGGCACTACCACCCACCTAAGTCTGTCCATGTGTTGGTGTGGAAAAGTGCTGTGTCTTCCCGCAACACTCCTGTCGGAATTAAAATACCTTGCATTGTAGACACATTAGGAGTGCTTTATCATGCTCAGCTGATGCACACAATAGCTCATTATGATTGGGTAACTCAGCCATTAAGCTCTACAGTAAGCCTACGCTGAATCCTAAAAAGGGAGCCATATATAGGCTATGGAGGTGTTGAGTAAGAGAAGATTTACTGTGTTCTACATAATTAATTTTGCCTTCAATCTTTCCGGCATTTTTAGCAAAAGCTGCTAGCTGAACACATTGAATAATTATACCCCTGGTGTAATTTCATTGAGCATCTTCCAACTCAATAGAGCCCTATTGTGTTCAGACTGTTCATGCCCCTTTCCCAAAGAACAACTGAAAAGCCTTCAGCCTAGGTAAGGAGGAAAAATACAGATATTTTTTTTTCTCCACAGCCGAGGCTCCTGGTTACTCTGGACCAGGGTTAGGCATTGCAACAGACTCGGCATCCTCCATCACCTGTGTTAGCACTTGCCTACTTTCTCACTTCCAGGCAGTATGGAAGAAGCAGCTTTTGGGAGAGGAGAGGAGAGGAGAGGGAGAGGAGAGGAGAGG